>CM042138.1:103654347-103729347 GCA_023376005.1 Doryteuthis pealeii | reverse complement strand
TTATACGATTCCGTACCACTGGCAAGGTTTTCAATCTTGCCCGTTTCAAGGCTAGGACGAAAACCTTCCAGACCCTCGTCCGTGAGCTGCTCTATGCCGACGATGCAGATTTTGTTGCCCACACTGAGGAAGACCTACAGGAAATAATGAATCACTTCTCTGAAGCATGTACTGCCTTTGGACTTACCATCAGTTTGGAGAAAACGAAGGTGATGCTCACTCCACCACCTGGACAAGGGTATGTGGAGCCCAACATCTACGTTAATGGAACCAGATTGAAGGTAGTTGATTCATTTGTCTATCTTGGCAGCACACTATCCAGATGTGGAACCCTTGACTTTGAAGTTTCACTAAGAATCGAGAGAGCAAGCAGAGCCTTTGGTGACCTCGAAAAACGAGTATGGTCAGATAGAGGTATTACCATCAGGACGAAGCTCAGTGTGTACGAATCATGTGTCTTATCTATACTCCTGTATTCCTCGGAAACGTGGACTACACATCGTCGACATATCAAAGCCTTGGAGAGATTTCATCAGACGTGTCTCCGAAAGATAATAAACACAGGGTGGCAATCCCTCACCTCAGACGCTGAAGTTCTGCAACAAGCCAAAACACCCAGCATAGAAATGCGCATTATACGTAACCAGATGCGCTGGGCTGGGCATCTTGTCAGAATGCAAGACAGCAGACTCCTGAAGCAATTGTTCTACGGAGAACTGCAATGTGGGAAGCGTCCGAGGCACAAGCCCAAAAAGCGTTTTAGGGATGCTATCAAAAACAACATCAAAACTCTCAACATAAACGTTCATGAATGGGAGAAAATAGCTATGAATTGCGCAGGATGGAGAAAACTTGTCTATGATAGCTGCAAGGGCTTTGAGGTAAAACGGCTCGAACACTCCATCCTGAAGCGGTCCCTACGCAAAGGGCACATGACAAACGTCATGGATAAATTTCCTACATTTAAGCCGGACTATATATGTGATGCGTGTGGCAGGGCCTGCCTGACAAAGGCTGGGTTTCTTAGTCATGTACAGTCGCACACGAGAGGAAACCGGGGAAGAGGCTCATATATATATAACAGCAAATAAAAACAAAGCTGAACGCCTGGGCACCGCGCAATCACCTCCGAACTTGTAGAAATGGCCTTATTCTGTCAAGAAGTGGCAATCACCATATATATATATGTATATATATATGTATTCTATCAACTAAGTAGTTGAATTTTTTTGTAGTAAATGCTTAGTTTTATACATTTTTCAGGGTCAACTAGAGAAATGTAGTGACATGTAATACTATAACATCCGTCTTCTTATTTTTGTCTTTGACTTAGGCCCAGAGGAAAAAGACTGGAGGGTTCTTATTCTTTTAATCCTTATATATATTTCCTTGAAAAGAAACAAAAAATTAATGAGGCGTTCCTTATCCATCACATTCAGTAAGATTTTCTTTGTGTAATATATATACATGTGTGCGTGTTTTATATATATATATATACACACACCATTATGAATTAATGGAATCACTCATGGTGTATGTAATAATTATCATCATAGGAAATGACCACAGCAAACTGAGTTCAAATCCTTGCTGAGGCTGTTTGCATTTCATCTACCACTAACACCCTTGAGAAAAGTATGCATTCAACTATTCTCTCTCTAGCTATAGGTAAATAGTAGCGCAGACTGGGATCTTTAACCTTTGTGTGGCAACCAATCTAGGAGAAGGAAAATTCTGAATTCAAACCTGTTAAATTTCACTTTAAAAAATGACATTGTCATATTCTGCTCATATAGATACACATACCATAATTGTTCATGTATAATATGCACATTTCCCCAGTGTTTTAAGCCTAAAATTAGATATACCCCCCCCACACACACACACCTTTTTTTTTTTCCTATCTCTCTCTTCCCACATGCGTCACCATATTTGAAATAGCATGACCGAAAGTAAGTCATATCTATGACCCAAACTAACTAATATATAACAAACACTTATTTTAACTGCTACAGAAAAATAACCACTGGAATATGTGGTTATTAGTTTGTTTCTTCTATTGGGAATTCATTTTTTGTGAAAACATGCCTTTATCTTAAATACCTGTGATGCTGATAGCTTTTTGATTTAGTGCATCCTGGGACGCACATATTTGCTTTGAATGAGTCCCCGGGAAAATTTATGGGTCCCAACTAAAGCCGTCTAACTCCTACCTTGTAACCTATTCTGTGTAATTTATTTTTAAGAAACTACTGAAATGTATTTACAGTTAGCTTGAAATGGTGAGGGAAGAAAAATGAGAAACACTGGGACGCATGGTTTTACTGCATTCTTTTAGATATTTATGTGTCAGGGATGCAGGACGCATACCTGTCAATATCTCTGAAATACTGTATATTTTTTTTGTGTGATGAAACTTTTTTGCATGTTAATGCTCTTGTGAAAGGCATGGATCCATCTCTCCCTGTAATAGTTAACATCAAAGTAAATGGACTCGGCAAGCCAAGTTCAAATTCTGGATGTAGTTTTTTGCATGCTCTTGTGAAAGGCATGAATCCATCTTTCCTTGTAATAATAAGTAGTAAAGTTGGTGCGAGACCAGGAAGATTGTTTTTGCACCTGAGGTGGAGTGTCAGACCTACCATCTGCTCCCTAATTTACTGCATAGATCCATGTTGTGTTACTCATGTACTGAGTTGGCGAGGGCTGGTATTGAACCTGGAACCTTGTGGTTCCTAGGTGGTTGCTCTGCTGAATAAGCTAAACCAGAAATGAACTCTGGAAGCAAAGTTCAAATTCTGGATGAAGTTTTTTGCATGTGAAAGGCATGAATCCATGTCTTTTTCTCCTGCAGCTAAAATAATAAATAGTAGGGTTGACTGAGCTCTAGCCTTAGTAAGATCAACTAGTTTCTAAGAAATTCTGAATTCAAACTCCCTACCAGTGTGACAGTTACCTACTATGGTGGAGGCCATGGTGTAATGGTTAGGGTTGTAGGAAATGGACTTGTCAATCAGTTCAAATCCTGGACGAAGCTACAGTTTACATAGTGTTAATACCCTTGGGAAAGGTATGAATCCAAATACTCTCCCTCCAGCTATGGGTGAATAGTAGGGCAGATTGGGCTCTTTAACCTTGGTTAGGCAACCAGTCTAGAAGGAAAACTGAAGTCAATCCTGTTAAACTCCACTTGGGATAGTCACTACTAGAATAGGCTCAGTCCTAATTAGTGATTTCCCTAATTTTTTTTTTTTTTTTTTTTTTTTTTTTTTTTGAGTGGCAAAACCAAGAGCTGGGGTCTGAAACTGAGTTCAACCTCATTCTAGCTTCTGAGATTGAATAAAATTTTTTTGACATTTTTATTAAACCCTACTTGTGATGTTAAGTGATAGAAAGTAGCATTACATTTTAAGTAAGTTGAACTGCAAATGTTTATTCACTGATTTAAAAAAAAAAAAAAAAAAAAAAAAATTTGGTTCTTACAAATACATGTGACCTACATTAGAACTGGTCTCCACCCTTATCCCCCCCTCCTAAAAGATATCCTATGTCTGCCTAATGT
Source organism: Doryteuthis pealeii (assembly GCA_023376005.1). Taxonomy (NCBI): domain Eukaryota; kingdom Metazoa; phylum Mollusca; class Cephalopoda; order Myopsida; family Loliginidae; genus Doryteuthis; species Doryteuthis pealeii. The sequence goes on along the minus strand of CM042138.1, from coordinate 103,725,785 downwards.
TACGGTCACTGTCATGGTAGGCAGACACAGGTTATTTATTTATTTATTTATTTTGTATCAAAGTATGTTCTCTAATGTGACTGATGAAGGCTTGAAATATGACTGTATGCTTGCTTAACTGCTTTGCTTCCTGCATATTTCCACCCTGTCGGTGGGGCATTATCAGGGTCTCGGTAACATCTATTTCAAATATAATGAGAATTTTAGATGAAGATTTAATGGACAGAAAAAAATACAAAATAATAATAAGAAAAAAATAGATATACCCAATTTGTCGAAAAATCCGTGTTTTTACAAAACAAATTTACCCCCCCCCCCGTTTGAAATAAATTTACCAAAAATCAAGAAATTATCCGTTTTTAAAGAAATTTTCAGTGTTGATTTATCAATGAATGAATTATAGAATTCATTCATTGACAAATCAACACTGAAAATTTCTTTAAAAACGGATAATTCCCTGATTTTTGGTAAAAAAAAATTTCTATCGGGAGGATTAAATTTATTTTGTAAACACGCATTTTAAGTCATCTTAAGACAGCGTTTATGGTCACATTGGGGCAAAATTGACTGAAAAAAGCGTTTTAAATGTATTAAGAATAAATTACATGTGCAATATTATTTTACTTTTTTTACTTATGCTCATTATGTTACTACTTTTCGACTTAGACAAAAATTAGACCTTAAATAATCCTGCTCTGTTGGCTGGGGCGTTAGAACACGCCGACTGCACCTCTGCAGAGGGGTAAGACTCCCCCAATGGGGCCACCTGTTGGCCATGGGTGGCAACCCGTGATGCTTAATGATAGAACCCAGGTGGATGAGCAGTTCATGACTTGCAATACTCCACTTTGGCCCTATCTTGGGCTAGACGGGCTGTCGGAGAGGCCCCCTCCGATCAATCGGCTGGTCACGTCAAGCCCTAGCACCTATATGATTTTCCCAACCCTATTGCCCTTATGGCAAGCCCCAACCCCTTTTTATCATATGGGTGCTAGAAGGTGGTGGCTGAGGGTCTACATGTCCTGGGAATGACGTTAAACTCTATCTGATGGTGAGGTTCCAGTTCTGGAGGTTTGGGGAATGTGGAGCACCCCTTCATCACCATTGCTCCCTGGTCCACTCTGACCTGGAGTGGTAGTACCTGTAAAGGGTCCCATCTATGGGTTAAATAGAAAAACATGAGTTTATAAATAAAATTGTATTATCCATTAAGAATGAAATTTATTTCACTACTTTTTTGGCATTAAATGACCCACTGAGGTTGATATGCCGTAAAACAAAACAAAACAAACCAAAAACAATCCTGCATTTTTCTATCATCTGGTTTTATAAATTCTTCATCCTAATTTCAACCTAACTGGGAAAATTTAATCTTGATTTTGTCATAGAATAGCTGATGTGTTGTAAGAAGTTGTTTTTGTTTTTTTAGGTCAACTATTCATATAAATCCTACAATAAGTCATAAAATACAAAAATGAAAAACGGTCATTTTCAAAAGTTTAAACTTTAATGCTTCATACCCCCCCCCTCAAAGAAAAAACAAACAAACAAACAAATGTATGTGGGTGTTTATTTTTTTAAAATTTTTATTCAATTATATCTTTAGTAACAATGCCATATACTGAGGTTTATTGTTTTGTTATTTTGCTGGCTATTTTTTTGTTTTTTCTAGTTTCTTTGATTTATTTCTTTTTTTTTTTTTTTTTTTTTTTTTTTTTTTTTTTTACAAGAATTTTTTTGAAAAAAAAAATTTTTTTCCCCACAATTTTTTTCCATAAATGTAAACTCTGCATTGCTTGGAATTGTTTGATGAGAACACTTTTTAATTTAACAAAAATATTTGTTTTGAGGCTCTTCAAAATGGCGGAAAATCAGTGTTCCAGGCTTGAACAGAGGTTAGTCATCAAATTTTTAGTGACTGGGAAGTGCAAACTATATGAAATTTACAGAAGAATGTGTGATTTTAACAGAGAAGCATGTTTTAGTCATAAGAATATTTAGAAATTGGCTAAATATGGGTTTGCCACTATGAGCCTGAATCAAAAAGATGGAGTCCATGGAATGGAAATGCACTGACTCAGTTAAAGAAAGTTCCGAGGACAGTAGTCATTAAAGTTCATGCTGACTTTCTCCTGGGATATGAAAGGAGCCATCACTATTGATTTTTTTTGAAAGAGGTGCAACTGTAAACAGTGTTTTCTATTGCCAACTGAAGCAAAATTCATCTTATTTATTGAATGACCCTCTTAGGTCACACTAAACAAAGCTTAGTAACTCTAAACCATTTGGGTGCCCTGCGGAGTGCATGTATTTACCCAATCTCTCTACCACAAGCAGGATGCATCACAAGGACAATTTTTAAGCAGAGTTTAACCAGTTTGAATTCAGTTTTCCTTCAAGACTGGTTGCTATACCATGGTTAAAGAACCCAGTCTAGCTTACTATTTACCCATAGGTGGAAGGAGAATAGCTGGATTCATACCTTTCCTAAGGGTATATGTCACTATGTGAAATGCTAACAGCCTCGTCCAGTATTGTACTTGGGTCATTCAAGTAAAGTTGGCAGAGTGGCCTATTATTGGTATCAGCCAAACAGCAAGGGAGTCTATCCCCTTTTCACTAACGCTAGACCTGGGAGATTTTTTTTTGTTGAGGTAGAGCGCCACACCTACAATCAGCTCCACTTTACAGCACAGATCAGATTACCCAGTCAGTGTTACTCATGTACTGAGTTGGCGGGGACTGGTATCAAACTAGGAACTTTGTGTTTCATAGGCAGGTGCTTTACCGACTGAGCTAAACCAGCCCCTTGGGTCATGTACTGGTTAGTAATTGTAATGGTTATCATGTAATAAGTAAGATAGTAAGCTAAGTTAGCAGACCATTGTTAGCAAGTTTGATTCTTACTGGTTGCCCTATACTTCTTTATGCTTAACTATCATAAACCATTCCATTTGTATTATTAAAAAAAAAAAAAAACATTTATTACACTTGACTTGTTTTTGACTTCTATTTTTTTTTTAATTCAAAAGTTTAAAACAAAAAACAAAAATTTTCTTCATATGAAAACTCAACCCTTTTTAATCTTTTACATTAAAATTTCTTTCAAAGAAATAAAAAAATGTTAATATTCAAAACCATTAACTTTAAAATGAAATAACTTCTTCACTCTCCGGTTATTTCAGCATAAAAAATATAAAACTTTTCATTTGAATGCATTTTATTTGTTTAATATATTTTCTTTCTTCATTTAGTTTTATAGTTGATATTTTTTCATTATTTTCTTTATAGCCTAGGTTAAAAGCATATTAAGAGTAACCCGAAGCCAACCTTTTTTAGACCTTATTTTTCCAATGCAGGCATCATTAAGGAACTAGAAAAGTTTTGGTAAATGGGCCAAAGTCTGCCCTGTTTAACAAAACTCTTCTTGTTCCTTAATGATACCTCCATTAGAAAAATAAGATATAAAAAGTCTGGCTTCAGGTTACTCTTACTGTGCTTTTAACTTGGTCTATCAGTGTTTGACTATTTTCTATCAAAAATTTGTCATTTTCTTTTTCTTTTTCTTTTTTTTGTTATGTGTCTTCATGTGTTTTTTCTTTATTTTAGCTGATCCCAGTCCTGACACCAGTAACATACATGTAAGCATTCATATTTCTAGGATTTGTAAAGCAATATGTTCACGCCTTTCAAATTATCATAATGCAATTCGGTTTTTGTTCAGTAATTTCATAAGTGCATATGTGTGTGTGTATAATATATATATATATATATATATATATATATATATATATATATATATATAATGATTTGAATGAGTCCTAAAATTTCTTAATAAATTGTAGGGTTTTTATTCATGAACTGGGGAATGGTGACAGGAAAGTTTTCTTTGATGAAACAATTAAAGCTGACTAACCCTTAACTTGTACCATATCCTGTGTAATTCATTTCTAAGAAATTATTGAAATGTATTTACAGTTAGCTTGAAATGGGGAGGGATAAAAAAAAAAAAAACACCAACAAGAAACAAACAAACAAAAAAAACAGGTGTATTTATAGCAAGACCAAGCAATACCCAAGTTAGGTACAAGGCCAGAAATTCTCTCATGATGTGGGCCGTGGAAATTCCCTGTTTATAAAAAATATGAAGCTACTTTCTGCCAATTAGCGGAAAACTCGCATCCCTAAACTGTTGTTAGTTGCGTGCAATGTATCAGATTTTTTTATGGAAAAATTGCATCTCTGGGACCCATGGATATGATTTTACTGCATTCTTTTAGATTTTCATGCATCAGGGATGCAGAACGTGTACCTATTAGCCTCTCTGTATATGAGGGTTCTCTGATGAAAGTGATGCTTTCTAGTTATTTACAACAGATACAGGGAACAAAATAACACCATTAGATAGAGCAACATTTTTTCTAATCACTGCCATTGGCTATGCATTTTCACCAGTGACAAACAAGAGCCAATGCCGTTTTTGTAAAAGTCCATACGAGTACGGATGACCCACTTTCTTATGTCTGTAATGAAGGTTTGGTTTGGTTTGGTTTATGGCATATCAACCTCGGTGGGTCATTTAATGCTGACAAAATTTTGAAATAAATTCATTCTTAATGGACACTCAAGTTTTTTTTTATTAACACATTTTACTATTTAACCCATAGATGGGACTCTAACAGGTGACCAGCTGATTGATCGGAGGGATCCTCTCTGACCCCCTGTCTAGCCTAAGTAAGGGTCTAAGTGGAGTGTTGCATGTCATGGACTGCTCATCCACCAGAATTCCATCCTTAAACATCACAGGTCGGCACTCATAGCCAACAGGTGGCCCCATTTTTTTGGGTGGGGGGCGATTGGTGTATTCTAAAGCCCCAGCTGACAGGGCTCTGTGATGAAGGCATCCCTGTCAGGGAAAATCTTTCCTGCATGGTCCATTTTTCATCAGCCTGATTTTCACAGATGAGATGATCAAGGCTTTAAAGGGAATAAGTTGAAATTATTTTGTGTCAATTGTTAAAAATTTTAGTTGGGACTGTGCGCCATTTACTAATTGACTGTAGATTATAAGCAATCAGCAAAAGGATGTAGCTGGCAGTCTCAAGGGAGATGATAAGTGTCAAAATTTTAAAAGAAAAAATACAGCAACCTTTTTGGAATATGACTTTATTTATTACAACTGTGTGCCCCAGCTATGGGTTAAATAATACCACTACTGTTTTTTTACAAGAATGGGTTTAACATTAAATAACCCATTAAGGTTGATATGTCATTGAACAAAGAAAACTAACCAAACAACTGTGTGCAAATGGTTTATATTAGATAGGAATACTTGATATCATATAACTCTGTGCAAAAGACTATTAAGAAAAAACTACAGAAAGAATGTAAATATGAACGTACAATGAATGTGCTTCCCTAACTTCTAGGTATAAAATAAGCCTAGACAGGTTGAACTATTGTTAAAATCAATCAATCTATTTTGTTAATTTAGTGAAGCACTAATTATTTTTTCTTTGAATGATATGGAATAAATGAAACCTCTCTTGTTCTTAAAAATCATTTTATCTCTTTGTCCACAGACAAAAAAAGTTTTTAAAGATTCCTTCTCCTAGACTGATTGCCTAATCAGAGCTTCAAACCAACACCATCCAGTTTTTTTTTCTTATTTTTATTTTGACTTTACTTTTAGTGTTTTAGATTCTTTACTCTGTTGTCTTCATCTTTTTTGTTATATACACAAGATTTTGTCCAATGTGACCTCTGGCCTTCTTCATGTATTTATTGTCAAACTCAGGAACCTTCTCAGCAAATTCAGGGGTTTTCATGGAACTTCAAACTGAACTCTTTATTTAATCCATTGGGATAGATTTTGTTCTCATTCTGATGATTGGGTATAAGTGTTAAGCTATGTTAAGTATTTTGGGGGGTTTTTTGGGGTTTTTTCACCCATAGTCAGGATTGAACCTGCAACATAGAGACAATTTTCACTTAGGCATTAACTCAACCCTAATATCCATTGCACCATGTGTCCAACTGGAGTTCAACAAGAAACACCTGGAAAAGCCAGAGGGCATATTAGCTGAAACATTGTGTATATAACAATAAAGACGAGGACAACAGTCCAAAAAATCTAAATAACACAAATAGTGTTTTGTAGCTAAAAATTTCTGTGCAAAGTTATTATTTTACTCCATGTGTTTGTAGTTTCCATGGAAATAGTGTTTTTTGTTTATAACATACACACACACAGTACAGTTTTAATATTACTTTTAATTTTGGATTATCAGTGTACTAGTTACTAGTGACAATTTTAAATACTTCATTTTACTCTGCTTTTAAACAAATTTTTCCCAAATTCATTGATATTTCAGAAAATCTCTTGGAAAGCTATCAAAGATTTTGTTTATGATATTTAAATTTCCCTTAAGACCCTGGTTCCCCTTCCCCAACCATGACCTATCACATTCTGTCCCAGTTTTTTGGCTAAAAAAAAGATGAAAATATATAATGTGGTAATCTGTTATTTAATGCCTTGGAGGTGCATGGCATAATGGTTATAGTCATGTTAAATGGACTTGTCGACCGAGTTCAAAACCTAGACAAGGCTGTTTGCATTTCACATAGTGCTAATACCCTTGGGAAAGGTATGAATCCATATATTCTCCATCCAGCTATGGGTAAAATAGTTGGGCAGACTGGGCTCTTTAACCTTGGATAGGTAATCAGTCTAGAAGGAGGAAAGCTCTGAATTTGAAAAAACCTGAGGTCAGTCATTGATTGGTTTGTGGCATTCCTTGTGCACCAATTCTTTCCTATCGACTGTACCAAAAAGTGCGGATGGTCTTACACAAGCTTTCACCACTATAAACAAAACACTGTGTAGGTTGTTCATTGGATGAAGCCTCATGCATCAAAATCGACGAGCGAGTCCATTTTTTTTTTTTTTTTTTCAAGGCTGCTATATAATAGATTATATTTTATAGGCAACAGAGATGTAGATATAGGGATTCCCCTGGATGGGATTCAAGCCACCCTGACATATGTTCTTCTAGGTAGTGGCACAAATACCAGCTGTTCAGGTTCTGAGGGTTAAATATCATTTTTTTTTTATAACTAATAAAGTAAAAGATTAGTTACAGGAACAGATTGGAGAAATTAGGATTAATTAGTTTACTAGAAAGAATAATGAGAGGTGATTTAATTGAAACTTTCAAAATTATTAATGGAATTTCTAATTATCGTAGATATTTTTTGTATATCTCTTCTTGAGCTAGAAATTTACTGTCAGGGCAAATTTCAAAAACTAGGTATATTAACTAATGGGATTACTTTTTCTTTTTTTCTTTTTTTTGCTAATAGAGTAATATTTTTTTGGAACAAATTGCCTAATCAGATCAAAAACAGCAAGAGTGTAAAAAAAAATTAAAATTGTATTGAATGATTTCAGAAATAATGGTAAGAAAAAGAATTTAAGAGCTCATTTTGGGGAACAATCTGATGAATTACATAACAGAATTTGATATTGTATTGCTAGGTCTGTGCAAAAATTCTCTTTTTTATTTTTATTTATTTTTATTATTTTATTTATTCATTTTAAGGTTTATGTGAAAAGATAGTAGAAAAGGAGATACCTAATGAGCCATAACACACAAATAATAATAATTTAAAGCCTGATGATGAATACAGTGGAATAGATTTGTTGAAACATTATGGTATCCACGACAGAATGATGAATTTCTCTTGTCTAAAGCTTGGAGAATGAAATTTGTTTTGAGTATAGATGAAATAATAAATGCTCCTAGTGCCATGGTGGCAATTATATCTTATAATAGAATTTGTGTGTTTTTCTCTCTGTAACCGAAACTATATTACCACTCAAGTCAAAATTCCCTTAGTTATTTACATCATATTCTCCATGATTTTATTTTTATTTAAACCTAAATTATTAATAAAATTATTTTACGTTATTTCACTGTTGACCATATCTACCTGGTAATAATATGCAATTGTATTTATATATACAACAAAATAGCGGTTTACAGTGTGAACAGGAAGGCTAATTTTCATATTGATATTAAGAATTTGATTTTATTAAATATGTGCTTAGTATTATTGATTTCTAATTGTTGGTTTAATCTTAATGAATATGAGCAAAAATCTCGGGGATAAATCTTAAAAGGAATCCATTAACAAGAAAAAATAACTGTAATTTTATTCTTTATTTCCTATTTTAATTAAATAGTTAAATTATGAAAATTTAGCAATGAAAGATGGGAGTGATGGAAGAGTAAGTTTCAGTTGTTCTATTTTTTTTATTATACCCCCCTCTGTTTCAAATATTTTAAGCTACATTTTTATTTAGTTTCATTAGCCTTTCTTATTTAATATAATATTTTATTATATTAAAACTTGCACCCGGAGGGTGCATATATTTGCTAGTTAAAATTTCAGCTTTGAATTCTGGCAAGTTTTATATTTGTGACAGAACGAGTACTACTGTACTCATTTAGAAAAAGAGCAAGACATTGTCTTGCCCTCCCGAATGCAAAGAAATGTGATTTGGGTGCTGGATGGACACGAGGTTCGACTGATGTGCCCGGATGATAAGGGGAAACGGCAGTAGAAGTGGGGTGACACCAGTAACAGTGTTGCGACTTCAGCTGCTGGTAGACGACAGTGTTGTAGCCTGTGATAAGGCGTTTGACTCTCTTCTTTTTGCCCCCCCCCCCTCAACAAAGAACATTTACTTGAAACCCCATAATTGTGCAAAGAAACCAAACCAATTTTAAACAGACTGGAGATCGAAAGACTGATCATAAGCAGAACAAACAAATATTTATTCCCCCCTCTATATTTTCCTTCTATAATATTAAAATGTCAAAATTTTTCAGAATCTCAATATTTTTTCCTTCTCTTTGTAAAAGCATAAACTTCTTGCTTATTTATAAAGTTTGCCTCTATGGCTTGGAGCACGGCCTTGGAATCCAGTTTTAAGCCTGTCCTAGCCTTGCTAATTGTCAAGGTTATTGCAATCCAAGTGAAATTTCTCAAACCATCCAGTTACTGTACTTTGATCAACAGTGCCTTCATCTTTCATACATCAAATGTATTTGGTTGCTTCCTTGGTGTTCAAACTCGTAATGTATACAAGGGTCGTTCAAAAAGTTTTAAGCCTCACCCAGAAAGAAGAGCTATTTCTTAAACAACAATTTGGATTTCTGTCTAGGTGAGGTCCATACAAAGGTGAGAGGAGGTGTGACATATCTAAAAAAAAAAATGGACAAAACCGAGGTCTTGAACATTCATAAGGTATCTGGTTGTGGCTTAGAATGTTTTGAATGACCTACGTAAGTTTCCAAATTAGACTACATTGCACGTTCGTCTGTGTGCCTTTCAAATCCCGCACAGTGAAACAATGCACAACATGTCAGCACACCAACTACCACAATACTACAAACTACAGCAGGTACCTACCATGGCTTGAACTGCTTCAGTCACATGATATATGCACTGTAAACTAGCATGAACCAAAATATTTCCAAACTTTTGTCTTACCCTCATGATCATCATAAAGTCATACTGGCAACACAGACACCCATGACTCTCTCTTGCTACCCATCCCTATCGGTCATTGCCCCTGACAGTTCTTCTACATGGCATCTAGAATCCACATAGAGCTGACTGTAGGTTTTTGCTGGTTGGCCTACACTGGCATGTCAATGTGTAGGTGTCCACAGGAGAAGGTCACTTATGAATTTATCCTTGCTTCTCCAACAGTATCCAGCATGTCTTAGACGTCTCACTTGGATGATTTGTGGGATAGAGGCAAATGGCAGTACTTTTGTGGGTTGCAGATTCCAACATTTGTTCATGATTGCAGTATAGTTCCCATCTAGCTTTTTCATTAAGCGTTTCATTAGTCCGAGTTGTGCAACCATATAGTAGCACGGACATGGCTACAACTTGGAAGAATTCTCACTTTATCTATTCAGAGAGATTAGATTTCTATATGGTCGATAATCTGTCTATGGCAATCCATGCCTTTCTTATGCATATATTGACACCTTAGCAGTGATACTGATAGCTTTTTAATTTAGTGCGTTCTGGGGCACACAGATTTGATTTGAATGAGTCCCCCAGGAAATTTGATGGGTCCCAACTAAAGTTTCTTAATAAATTGCAGAGTTCTTATCTATGAACAACTAAAGCTGTCTAACCCCTACATTGTACCCCATATAGTGTAATTCATTTCCAAGAAAATATTGAAATGTATTTACAGTTAGTTGGAAATAGTGGGGGAAGAAAAAAACACTGGGACCGCATGGATATGATTTTTCTGCGTCCTTTTAGATTTTTCTGCGTCCTTTTAGATTTTTCTGCATCAGGGATGCAGGACGTATATCTATCAGCATCTCTGCCCTAGTATATTTATTTTCAGTCAAATGTAAGATCGCTTTGTTCTGAGAATTACATTTGTATATCTATCATTATACTAAAACTGTGCGAATCAATGTTTGTCTCCTAAAGGCTTTTTTACTGTTTAGTTTAATGACACAAAAATTATACTAAATTATTCCTTACTTTTAGGATTGAGTTATGTTTGAAAAAAATTGCATTTTAATTGGTTCTAATTAGTCGTAATTTGCAATTAAGTCAAAAACTGACCAATCTCTTACTTTGCATTCTGCCTATCACTTTCTTCCTCTCTGTGTATATCTTGATTATTTTCTTATATATTTAGTTTCTCTGGGAGAGTAGAGAGAGATGGGAGATGGGAGAATTTGAAATTTATTTGTATGTTAAATTTCATAAGCAGCAACCCATAGCATAAATTAGGTCAAACATTCCCTTTCTTAGAAATCTTACAAAATGATTTTAATATTTTGTCCAGTCATATTTATTTTTTAAAAAATGTAATTCGCTTTGCAAACTCACTTTTCCTAAATCTCAATTATCTATCCAGAGCTCAATGGGTGACACAATGGGTCACGTTTTGTCTAGTTCTTTTTTTTTAACAGCTTGTACATCTAATTAATCTCTATTTATTTCTTTTCTTTTCAGCAAAACGACATCAAACAACAAATACTTTTAGCATCTGGACGATTGCACAAGAATAAACATTATTGTCGACCCACTGTTGCTCATATGTTACAAAAGGTAAGTTAATTTTTTTTCTGATGCTTTCAGGCTAATTTCTCAATCTGTCTTTACAGCCCTGTTGGCTAGGGTTTTAGAATACACTGACTGCACCTCTGCAGAAGGGTAAGACCCCTGCCCCAATTGGAGTCACCTGTTGGCAGATGCTTAAGGACAGAATCCTTGTGGATGAGCAGTCCACGACTTGCTTAGGCTAGACTTACGGTCAGAGAGGCCTCCTCTGATCAAATGTCTGGTCACGTCAAGCCTTAGCACCTATATGATTGCCCTAACCCTATTGCCCTTATGGCAAGCCCCAACCCTTTTTATCATATGGGTGCTAGAAGGCAGTGACTAAGGGTCTTCATGTCCTGGAAATGATGTTAAACTCTATCTAATGGTGAGGTTCCAGTTCAGGAGGTCTGGGGAATATGGAGCACCCCTTCATCACCATTGCTCCCAAGTCCACTCTAACTGGAGTGGTAGTACCTGTTAGGGTCCATTCTATGGGTTAAATAGAAAAACATGAGATTATAAGAAAATTGAGTATCCATTAAGAATGAATTTATTTCAAAACTTAGTCAGCATTAAATGACCCACTGAGGTCGATGTGCAAAAAAAAAACCCAAATTGTCTTTATCTCAGTTCTCTGGCTGGTGTACTCTCCAGCCTTTCTCAACTTGCTAACTTTCCAGGAACTATGAACACAACCCTTTCTTGTTGTTTTGTTTCTTTCATGTTCAGGGAGGTGCATGGTGTAATGGTTAGAATTGTGCAAAATAGACTTGTCGACCAGAGTTCAAATCCTGGATGAAGCTGTTTGCATTTCACATAGTAATACCCTTGGGAAAGGTATGCATCCAACTACTCCCCCTCCAGCTATGGGTAAATAGCCTTGGTTAGGTAACCAGTCTAGGAGAAGGAAAACTCTGAATTCAAACCTGTTAAACTCTGCATAAGAAATTGACCTTGTGTCAATCCTGCTCGTGGGGAGGGGTTGATAAATTCAGGTTCAGTTCCTTTTAAGAGAATCTTACAACGATTGATCATTGATTTTTTCTTTTGATATCACTCTGCTTCTGAGTGGTGAGGGGAGTTCCTGTGGTGTAGTGGGTAACGTATTAGACTGCAACATCGTAGTAAGCGAGTTCAAACTCCAGTTCTGCTATTATGTTCATTTTCAGTCTAATACCCTTTGGAAAGGTATGAAGCCCCAGCTATGGGTTAAATAGTACCACTAATGTTCTTCTACAAGGATGGCTTTGGCATTAAATACCCCACGAAGGTTGATATACCCTCAAACCAAACCACTCTGGTTCTTTAGAAATATAAGGTGTGTTCAAAAGTATTGAGTCTTATTGAGATTTGGCTCCACTGAAGAAGTGATATCGAAAACTGAGGCTTATTTTGAGGCCAAAGAAAAATCGTTCTATAAAAAAGGCATTGAATTGTTAGAGAAGCATTGGAATCAGTGTATCACCCTAGAAGGAGACTATGTTGATGAATAAAGCCTAATTTTGCCTACAAGTTGTTGTTTTATTAGTTAGGCCCAGGACTTATTGAGTGATGTGTTATATTGAATAAACGAAGGAAAAAACTTTAATTTGCTTCATTGTAATAATTAATTTCAACTGTATTACTGCAGCATCATCAGACATGAGCAAAAACATGGAAAAAAGATCCAAGAAACAGTGGTTTAAATTTAACTTCTTTTTTTTGGGGGGGGGGGTAGTTTAGGATGGTAGGAGGAGCAGAGCTAGGAAATTTGAATGAGGTAAGAGGGATAGGGTATATGTTAGTTACATAGGTAATTAATTACCTGCAGGTGGCTTACAAATTCAGGTTGGAAGTTGAAATAGAACACAGTATATAATATATATATATATATATATATATATATATTAATGTGTATGGTTGGCACTAGTATACTAGAAAAAGTAATAGTAATCCAACGTATTTTTACACAATTTCTGTCATTCTTAAAGGAACTTTTCGTATTACCCGATGAATGCTTTCAGCAAGAAACCGCTGGTCGTAATACCGTTCCCGTAATTAAATAAATAAAAGCAAAAACTTTTATTTGTTTTGATTTCTCATTGAACTATATATATATATATATATATAGGGTCATCCACACATGTTTCGACTTGTCAAGTCTCTTCAGTGTGGCTAGACATTTTGTAAGCTACCTACAGCAGGAATTGAAATCTGATCAGTTGGGTGTCAGTCCGGCACCTTAACCATTAGGCTGTCTTCACTTACAGAATGGGAAGGGGATTTTAACTGTTTTAATACACATATCGCTTTGTGTGTAAAGGCCGTCACAGAGTGCTCCATTCCTTATATAGAAGAGCGTCACGTTTACGCTTGAGTTGGCGGCCGTCAGTAAAATCCCCCCAGAGCGCTCAACCTTAGGGATGGGGATCATATATATATATAATTTGTGGGGGGGGGGGTATTTTTTAAGGAAAAAAAATGTTTTATATTCTGGAAAAAATAATCCTTTAGTGTAGTGTGTGCTTTTCTTTCTTTCAGTACATCTCTGCAATCAACTGCCTATTCAGATTTTTACAAATATATGATTAACTAAACTCCCTAAAAACTGCATTATTCAAGTTATTGCTGTACTTTATAATTTCATCCATTGCCTGACTGTGATATTTTGTTCTATTTGCTGTTTCGTTACAGTTTTTATTTTCTACATAAACCCCTAAATAAGTGGATACACAATCATTTCCATTTATAATGTTCCAACAATATGTATATTCATCAAAATATTAATAATATAATCTATTGCTTATATGCATTTTAACATTTTTCTAAAATATATAAGCAATAGATTATCTTAATGGTATTTTAACATTTTTTTTAAATATATAAGCAATATTTGGATTATTTAGACTATTGTCCTCATCTTTATTGTTATCTGTACAACATTTCGGCCAATGTGCCTCTGGCCTTCTTCAGCTATGGTTAGCAGAATAAGAACAGGATATCCCCATGGATTCAATAAAGGGTTGGGTTCAAAGTTCCATGATGGCTCCCGATTATGACAAGAAGGTTTTCGATTTTGAAAAGGCTCCTGAGTCCGACAAGAAATACCTGAAGAAGGCTGGAGGGCACATCGGCTGAAACGTACGATTAACAATAAAGATGAGGACAATAGTCCGAATAATACAAATTATCAAGCCTCATCTCAAAAATTCAGAGAGATAGTATATAAGTAATAAATTATATCTTAATATTTTAATATTTTTAAAAATAGTTTTTAAACAATGAGTATATTGTCACTATCTAATTTATACACAAGTTTCAATTTGTTATAATTTGCCATAGTTTAGTGGATGTTAGCCATAACCTATTAAGGTCAGCAGAATGTCATATTGAGTATTTCCCTTTGTGGTGACAAATGACATTTGATAGTTTGTATTGGGTTACAGTGGATTATATTGTACTAGCAGCAGGGGGGGGGGTCCATATATGAAGAAAAGCTGAAAAGTTCTCAGACCAACTAAGGTGGTGATTTTTTTATTTTTTTTATTATGTGGCCAGTATTTGGAATACATTTCATGGTTAGAACTTTTTACTGCAATCTCACATGTATAAACATCAGTGTGTATTTGTGTGTGTGTGTGTGTGTGTGTATATATATATATATATATATATATATATATATATATATAATGGGTATGTGTGTATGTAGATGAATCTCTGCTGATAGAACTGAGTTAGACCCATCTCCACACTAAATGTCAAACCCCTGAAATTAGTTGACCAATTCACATATGTAGGTAGCAATATCTCATCTACAAGGAGCAATGTCAATATATGTATAGGGAAGGCATGGATTGCTATTAATAGGTTATCAATCTTATGTAAGTCTGATTCTCTGATAAAATAAAGCAGGAGTCTTAACGCTGTAGCCATATCAGTACTAATGTATGGCTGAACCACTTGAACTTTGACAAAACAGTTGGAGAAAAAGCTAGATGCGAACCACACAAGGATGCTGAATGTTATCTTTAATAAATCATGAAAGCAGCACACCACAAAACATCCACTATATGGCCACTTATCTCCCAGCACACACACCATCCATGTAAGTTGAATAACACATGCTAGGCACTACTGGAAAAAAACAAACTTGTAAGTGAAATTCTACTGTAGACTCTTACACATGTACACACTAGTGTGTGTGTGTATATATATATATATATATATATATATATATATGTGTGTTTGGGCAGCATTCTTTCATTTATACATATAGAATTAAACAAAAGGCACATCTTCTGTTTAACAATTTTATTAACGATCTTTTCAAGCTTTCTGGCCAACTTTTTTTTACATTTGGATGGAATCTGTAGATTAGTCCACCAAAGTTCTTATCCCAAGTACTTTTGGCACTTTGAAGTGCCATCATCAGGGGTGATGTGTTTATATTCCAGTTTGTTCAAGTGAGTAGATGATTATGATGGCAATTCGAAGTGCCGAAAATACTTGGGATAAGGACTTTGGTGGACTGATCTATGGATTCCATGCAAATGTAAAAAAGTTGGCCAGAAAGGTTGAAAAGATTGTTAATAAAATTGTTAAACCAAAGACATGCCTTTTGTTTAATTCTGCATATATATCTATAGTGTATATGTGTGGGTGGTGGGTGTGCATGTATATGTGTGCGGGTGTATAATATATGTATACACATAACCTATACACGAAAATATACATACATAACCACACAACACATATATATGTGTGTGTGTGTCTGTGTGTTCTTTCTCTGTTTTATAGCTTATTTATTTGCAATTAATTATATTAATTCTATAAATAGGATTTGACTTGGAATTAAGCTTAAAAGCCAGAAAAGATGGCCTTTAAGTAAGTGTAGATTTAATCAGATGTTCATTAATGTCCGCTTTTTTTTCTATTTTTTTTTATGACTAGAGAGAAATTGGGACTAATCAAAAGCCATGTTTTTCAAATGGAGATTGCGCTGCCATTAGCACACTGTAAGTTTATATTAAATAAACCTTTCTCAGTTATTCATTTCTTATTTTTTGTTTTGTTTTTGTTTCATTTTTTTCTGTTGAACTGTTTCTACACAACTGTCTATGTATACTTTTTTTCTATTTTGTTTTATTATTTTATGCAGTGTTCAATCATTAAAAAAAAAAGACATCTATAATAACCATAATTGATAATTGATTTTCATTTAATAGTCCATGACAGCTGTTTCATGTTCAACACAATTATTCAAGTGGATTTTTGATGGTCTCGTGCTCAAAGTAAATCTCATGAGATGAACTTGAGGCATATTCAGATTTTGGCTCCTCCTGCTAGTCCATAAAAGAGCAGATTTCCAAAGGAAGAATATTCTGGCCATGATTTCTGCACACAAGTAGGAGCAGGATTATTCAAATGGATGTTTCATTATTTGTCTGAATTTTTTAGATAAGGCTTGATAATTTGTATTATTTAGATTTTTCAAATTATTATCCTTATCTTTATTGTTATATATACAACGTTTCACTAATGTGCCCTCTTCAGGTGTTTCTTGTTGAACTCTGGAACCTTCATGTCATAATTGGGAACCTTCACAGAACTTCAAGCCAAACCCAATTACAACATGAAGGCTCCTGAGTTTAACAAGAAACTCCTGAAAAAGGCAGGAGGGCACATTGGCCAAAACATTGTGTGTATAGCAATAAAGATGAGGACAACAGTCTGAAAAAAAATAAATTATACAAATTGGTGTTTCATGTTCAATTTTGAATAGTTGGATTAAAAATGAAACACCATTTGAATGATTATATAAAATCAATTTCAATAATTGTATTGAACATGAAACAGCTGTCATGGACTATTAAATGAAAAAACTTTGATTATAATTGCTTATTAATTATAATTATTTGTGTGTGTGGAAGCCATAAATCCAATGTATAAGAGATAGTACTATGATACTCATCAGCTCACTATTTTCCAAGGAGAAATTTTTAGTTTAAATATTAAGGCACATGTCTCCATGCATTTTCTAAAATTTTCTAACAAGAATACATACTACACTTTTAAGATTCAGTTTAAGTCAGCAGTTTTCTTTTTCTTTTCTTTTCTTTTTCTTTTCTTTTTTTTTTTTTTTTTTTTTCAATAATGCATGGCTTCTCCTGGAATCACAACTGATAAAAAAAAACTGGTCTCGTGCTCAAAGTGAATCTCATGAGATAAACTTGAGGCATATTCAGATTTTGGCTCCTCCTGCTAGTCCATAAAAGAGCAGATTTCCAAAGAAAGAATGTTCTGGCCATGACTTCTGCATACAAGTAGGAGCAGATTGTATTGAGATAGAAAATAATGATACAAAGGCATTGACAGGTTTTTGCTTTGACCCAAGTAGCAGATTTATTTTTTAACTGTCTCCTCCAGAAATTTGTCCGTTTTTGTTTGTTGTGGATTTTTTTTTTTTTTTTTTTTTTTCCAGAGGGGGAGGATGTTCAGTTTACAATGTAACTGCTATAGTAAAATGATCCCTTGCCTACAGCCAATATTTCAGTGTTTATTCTTTTTGTGAAATTTTTAATTTTTGGGAATAAATAAGTTATAAACTTGATTTTAAAAAGATGAAAAATAAAGTAACAAGAAATATTAATTTATTTTAAGTCTTGATTTCCAAAATGAGAAATTCCAGAATTCTTACTGACCATAATAGACACAAGGCTACAGGGAGTCCCCATGGCATAGTGACTCACTTGGCATCGTAGTAAGCAAGTTTGAAATCCAGTCACGCTATTACACCCACTTTCAGACTAATACCATTGGGAAAAGTATCAACCCCCAGCTGTAGGTTAAATAGTACCACTACTGTTCTTCTACAAGGATGGTTTTGTCATTAAATAACCCACAAAGGTGTATATGCCATTACAAAAAAAGAAACCAAAACTGTGTGACTATCATAACAACCAAGTTGAGGACACTAGTCAGAGAACATCACTGAATAAGTAAAGTCATTGGGGTGGCCTAAAATCAGTTTCAGCCGGACAACAAGGGAGTCAACTAGCACTAGATCAAGGAGATTATTTTGATGTCAGAGGTGGAGCACACACCTACCGTCAGCTCCTCACTTTAATGCACAGATCCCTGTGCTACTCATATGCTGAGTTGTTGAAGGCCAGTATCGAACCCGGAACCTTGTGGTTCCTAGGCGGACGCTCTACCAACTGAGTTAAACCCACCACTAATTTTAGCCAAAGAAGTGGGCTTGTTTGTTTTGGTTTTTTGTTGAGGGGGTCAGTGCTTTGGAGATAAGAAAACTATATATTCAATGAGTACCCCTTGAGTGTCATTACTCCCACGTCCACTCTGACTCGAAATGGTAGTACCTGTTAAAGTACCATCCATGGGTTAAATAGATCTGTTTAAGAATTATCAGATTTGGATAAGAATATGTGAAACCTTATAATTAAGTGCAAACAAATGATTATTATTGTTAGATAGGAATGCTTGATACAATATTATTGTGGGCAAATTATTTGTATTATAAATAGTTACTTGAAGCCATAATTGTTTACTAAGGATCATTATAATTTATTTGAAATCATATAATTGCTTGCAATTATATATTATAATAATAGTATTATATATAATCATTTGAATACTTGAAACCGTATAACTATGTGCAAACAAAGGATTATTGTTAAATAGGAATAGTTACTTTAAACCATATAATTGTGTATATATTACTAGTACTAGCAAATAAATGTGCCCTCTAGACACAAGTATTTAAGTCTTAATATAATTAAATATTATATTGAATTAGAAAAACTAATGAAATTCAATATGAACACAAAAAAGATTACTTATTTTAATTATTTTTTAATTGGTTTCTATATAAAAATCATTCATAGGATTGATTTTAATACATTTGATAATAAACAATAATATCAGAAATCAATAAGACCAAGTAATTATTTATTTAACCCATTTTTGTTAAAACCAATATGCAAATAAACCACACCATATATTATGTAGACCTCTATTTCTTTGGGATATATAACACACATTGCAGGATTTTAAACACACTATTAACATGGGCTGTTTTGAGGCAAATCTAACTCAGATTTATTCTATGTATTCATGATTCTGATTATAAATAAAATACTCATTGATAAACTTAATCAATTTCTGACATGATTGTGACGTAATTTCAGTTACAGACAAATAGAGACTGAATCTCTATTATTAATAGATTAGATAAGAATACTCTAGATAGAAATGCTTGGTTGGATTTTACGGCATGTTAACCCTTGTTGGGTTATTTTCTGACAGACATTTGTTTTATTCATTCTTGTTAAGTATTTAATTTTTTTTTATCTATCTAACCCATAGATGGGAGCCTAGCATGTACTAATACTCTCGGTCAGAGTGGACCTGGGAGTAATGGCAATGAAAGGGTACTCTACACTCCCCAGAGCTCCAGAATTGGAACCTCCCCACTAGATGCAGTTTAACATCCTACCAGAACACTAAGAACCTCAGCCCATCCCTTCTAGCACATATATGATAGAAAGGGTTAAGGAGTTTGCCATAAGACCAATATGGTCAGGACAACCATCTAGGTGCTAGGGATTGATGTATCCAGTCAAATGTTCGGAGAGTGCCCTTTCCACCCACCCATCTAGCCCTAGTAAGAACCAATGTGGAGTGTTGCATGTCATGAACTGCTCAACCACCAGAATTCCATCCATAAGTATCAGAGGTTGCCACCCACGACCAATAGGTGGTGCCATTATGGTGGGGGGGGGGTCTTGCAGTCAGCATATTTTACAGCCTCAGCCAACAGGGCTTGATATAACTGTGTAAACAAATGATTACAGACAAAAAAAGTGAAATTTAAAAAGTTGTAATACACCATTGAAAATATATTTATGATTACAATAAAACATTTACAAAGGAATCAAATTTTGGCATTAAATAACCCATAAGGAGTTGATATGCCATTTAACAAATAAACCAAATCAAACCAAATTAACATCAGCCATTTTGAGTCCACTACTAGACAGACACTTTCCTTGATTTCTTCCATAACTTTGATTGTGCCAACCTCTGCCACGTCTTACCAGCAAACTTCCTCTCATCTATCTTTTGTCAGTTGTGCTTGTTATTACTTGGGCATCATTCTACTTACCTTTTGCTCTCTATTGTTTTCACCTCTAACTAAATGTCCTTCCCAATTCCATTTTTATTGTTTAATATCTTCTGCTGTAACTTAATTTTCTTTCAGATTTTCTTGATCTCATTCTTAGCATTGGCCTTTACAATGATTTCTGTCTGACTCTGTTTCATATTGATTTTCTTAATTTCTAAGGTTTCACGTCCATACAGACTGGTGTTGTATGATACTGTATATACTCCAGTAACGACTTCATATGAAGTCGTTACTGGAGTATATACGGTATTTTTAGTATAATTTAGATTTTTCGGACTGTTGTTCTCATCTTATTATTATATACACAACGTTTCGGCCAATGTGCCCTTCAGCCTTCTTCAGATATTTCTACTCGAACTCTGGAACCTGTCATAATTGGGACCCTTCAAGGAACTTCAAACTGAACCCTTTATTTAATCCATTGAAGTAGATTGTTCTCATTCTGTTAACTATGACTGGGTACAAGTGTTAAGTCAACTGTAGCAAGATGGGGATATTATCCTGACTTTTGTGAGCTAGAACTACTATATTAGAAAAGGAGAAGAAATAAGTGAGAGAGTAAAGGTTTTAAAAAGAGTAATGAACACAAAACAGTTTGACCGGAGCGTGACCTCCCGAATGGAGAATTGAATGTCAACCGGAAGTTTTCGGGTGTTGACCGAAACCGGAAGTCACGTGGTGACGTGGAACAACGAAGAAAGGTACCGATCTCTTTTCGATTTGGGACAGCGTAGGGTTAAGACCTGCCCTTGGTCCCATGTGGGATGACGGTAGTTTAATAGTTCTCTCTCCCTGTCTCTCTGCACTTTCCTCCTGTCTGATACGAGCCCACGAGACGAGCACGATAATAAAAGCTAGCAGTTGTGACTACATATTTCTCGCGTTGTAATTTTTATCAACAAGATGACCACCACGTGCAGAATGCCTTTTTAGTACGGTGAAAATATCGCCACCACCGCTGCGTTACTTATATCATTTTGGTACTGTGAAAATACCATTACGTTATATATATACGTTTGGGTACTGTGACCAGATATACGACAACGTTACAAAACCCTTATATCTGTAGTGCCATGTGCCCAGTTGGACATAAGAGTTGAGTTAATACAGTTCTAAAAGACAATATGTAGGTTGCATGTTCAATCCTGACTAAGGGTGAAAATAGCATAGAATACTAAACACTTATACTCAAAAATTTAGACAAATAATAATCTTCATACAATGACTGCTATTTACACAGTAGCATTGCAACCAACAAAGCCTTCATCAGATGATGACTCTGGGTTCAGGCATGGTTTCGGGGCCGAAGCATCATTACCACTAACCCAGAGCGCCCCAGCAGTATCTCACGATACCACCAGACTTTGTCGGTTTGATGTCACAATATAGGACTGCCATATCCACGCTGATGCGGTTAGAGCTTTCTCCTGAATCTTTTTCAAGTATTTCCTCTTGTCTGGTAGAGAAAGTCCAAGTTTAGACAAAAATGCCGAGGTTGAGTTGGCAATAAACCCCCGACATCCAACCTCAATGGGAAATACATCCGTGATCCATCCGTTTCTGACGCATTGCTCACGTAGGTCTTCATATTTTTCCATATCTCTTCAGCATCCAATGACATAAGTGTTTGAATGTTTTCTCTTTATCTACACTTTCAAAATTACTGTAATACAATCAAAATCAATGCTATACCATAAATAAACAATGTAGTCTAGACCTTGATGTAGCCCACTATGCTTACTTATATATATATATATGAGGGTTAGTCAAAAGGTAATGCCATTTTGTTTAGGACAGGTATAATTACCAACACAGGAACATGTATCATAGATCAAAATGAAGCTGGTCCTCTGTGGATCACATCCCTACCTCTCCACATAGTCACCGTTTCTCTCAATAGAGATCCCTGCCTCGTAAAATTCTGTTGACTGTTCTTTGACCCACTTCTTCACTGGAATAATGTTTGCCTCTCTTCGGCCCCATGAAAGAGGGTTTGAGAGGCAAAATTATTTCAGTGACAAGGAAGTGAAATTTGTAGTGAAGAAGTGGCTCAAGGAACAGTCAACAGAATGTGTTGGTAATTATACCTGTCCTAAACAAAATGGCATTACTTTTTGACTCGCCCTCATACAAACTAACATGCACATTGAATTGTTCAGTCTAGTTATAATCAATTATTGAATAATTAAAGATAATTTTATTTTTTATTCATTTTTTTTTTTTTTTTTTTTATCTTGGTATAATGTTAAATCCTTTTCTACCAATTTCAGATATATTCCGAATACAATGAAAAAAGTTGCCTGCTATAGAAATAAGGCATTTTGTGGTACTTACTCTAAAGACGGCAACATATTCTTGACTGCTGCTCAAGGTAAGCAATATCTATGATTCTTTCCTTTAATAAAAGCTCTGATAAAACCATAGGACTTATGGTGGATTTTATAATATTATCTTGAATTTATTATTAAACTTGCATGGGTCACTTTTTCACCAAGCACCGCCTAGCATATTTTAGGGCAGGAGGCCAGGATGACAGCATCCAAAAATTAACAAAAAAAAAATCGAAACTTATTTTATTAAAGAGAATTTTTAATTTGTTTAAAAGGTAAATAAAAAATGACTGGACTTATTTTATGTGTGGAGTTAGCTAGAAACGCTTAACAATGGCTGAAGCACATATCCTAATGTTATCTTATCGTAAATTTAATTTTAAGTGTCTCCTAAAATATAGATTAAATCTTTATAATTATCATGACGAAAAGGAAGATCTGGTGACAGTGCATGTCTATATATATTTACTTTGTCATTAATTGTTTTATTTTCGTAGTTTTCCCTGGACATATATAAAGGGCAAGTTGGTGTGTATGTATGTATGTATGTATGTATGTATAGTTAGATGGAGTACAAAATGTACAGCAAACTGTTTTCTTAGATGGAAAATTACATGCTTCTAAAATCAACTATTTAAAAAAATTTTTTTTTTTTAAACTAAAATTAGTATAATAACAGGATTATCAAAAGAGTTGGAAAGTATTAATTTACCCAACCCCTCAACACGAACAGGATGTAACACAATGTTAATTTTTAAGCAGTGTTTAACAGGTTTTAATTCTGTTTTTCTTCTCCTAAACTGGTTGCCATTCCAAGGTTAAAGATCTCAGTCTGTCCTACTATTTACTTATAGCTGGAAGGGGAATAATTGGATTCATACCTTTCCCGATGGTATTAGTACTATGTGAAATGCAAACAGCCTTGTCCAGGATTTGAATTTGGTTTGCCATGACCATTTTCTCTGACAATCATTACACAACAAACGCTTCCATAAACGTTGGAAAGTAGGTCTCAAAAAAAGAGATAGAAATTCAATGATGCTGATAGCTTTTTAATTTAGTGCATCCTGGGACACAAGTATTTAATTTGAATGAGTCCCCAGAAAATTTGATGGGTCCCAACTAAATTTTCTTAATAAATTATAGCTTTTTATTTATGAATAACTAAAGCCATCTAACCCCTACCTTTTACCCCATACAGTGTAATTCATTTCCAAGAAAATATTGAAATGTATTTACAGTTAGCTGGAAATGGTGCAGTGGAGGAAGAAAATAAAACCCTGGGATGCATGGATACAATTTTTCTGCATCCTTTTAGATTTTTATGTGTCAGTGACACAAGACGCATACCTATCAGCATCTCTGGAAATTGTTGCTTGATCTCCTATACAGAAGTTACAAAAATCTGAGATTTTAGATATTGCATTTCTGTTTGTGAGTCGATAGATGAAAATAGTCAATCATCCCCCCCCCCAATTTGTAGCAGCTTCACTAAATCTCAAGTTACATGACTTTCTCTTCAGCTGTCTGGAACTCAACTCACTTTTTGAATCTTTCTCGGATAGTAGGCTTTCTGGGAAAGTGGATTTTTTTCAAACTTTAAAAAAAAATTTGGGGCTCTTCACACAAATGTGTCCTGGCCTCCTGCTGAAAAAAAAATCCACTCTACGATTGAAGTCCCTAGCTGTTTGAAGGTGTTTTTATTTTAATATTTTTTTAGCAGTTTTTAGGGTTAGGGCTAGGTTTTAAGGTTAGGGTTTTTAATTTTTGAAACTCAGTCATGTTTATTTAAAAAATACGTGCCAGTTGTTTGGTTTAATAATGTTTTTATTTTCGCAACTCAGTCATATTTATTTTAAAATTTGTGACAGTTGTTTTGAATTAAAATAAAATGAAAATACCAAAAAAAATTTTAAAGGGGGGTAAATATTTACATTTACTTGTCGATAAAAAAAAAACCCTGGGTGGTGGCTTATTTTTAACATCTTCAAACCACTAAAAAAAGGAATTAGTCGGTAAAAACGCCTTCAAACCGCTAAAAAATATTTTAAAGAAGGGGAGGCTTAAAATATTTACATTTACTTGTCGAGAAAAAATTGGGGGAAAAACGCCTTAAGTGCAAGTTGTTTTTTGAACAAGCACTGCTTAGCATTTTTTAGGGCAGGAGGCCAGGATGCATTTATGCGAAGAGCCCCCAAAATTTTTAGTGATTGGTACATAAATACCACTCAGGAGAGAAATCCTACATAACTTCAATTATCCAAAACTACTTTATTCTCTAAAGTCTAACCCAAGGGTTGGCAATCTTTTGAAGAGAGAGGGCCAAACAGTTATGCATAGTCTTGATAGACGGCCATGACATTAACTCTTTATACAATAATAAGACTTTTTAGAATAGAATTAGTTCTCAGGTGAATAAATAGCGAACTTTATATATCCCGTCATACAGGTAAAAAAATACCAAGAAAATTTGGTACAGCTATGGAGGAAATTCGGTAGGCAAAAAGTTAAATGACTTTTAGCATATTTCATTCACAGAAACAATTGTTCCCAACCATATATATTTTCAAATAATGCATTCATTGGATAATTAGAGTTCATATGTTAAGTTGGTGGGCCAAATAAAAATGACTTGAGGACCGGATGCGGCCTATGGGATGGGGGTTGCCAACCCCTGGTCTAACCCTCCAAAAATAACTAGATTCCTTCAAAGGCTGCTTGACTTTTCAAAAACATTTCAATACTTTAAAAATTAAATGACCCTATTTGTAAATCCTTGCATTAAAAAACCACCCAATGTGATACTATAATCTCTTCTAGGTGCATGCATGTGTATATGAGTATATATGCATACATGTGTGTGGGGTGTGAGTATATCTGTATGGGTGTGTGTATGTAGGTAGCATGTATGTATGTATGTATGTATGTACATGGATGTATGTGTATAGAATATCAAAAGAATAGATAGAATAAGTTTGGAGGGCTAGGCAGATTTTATTAGGTGATAAAATAAAAAGAGAAGGATTTATCTAAATGGAATGAAAGAGTTAAATATTAATGTCCGTTATAAGCAAAGGTTTTTGGTACTAGTACAGTCTGAGATCAATAGACAAGAGTATCATTTTTCTTTAAATACTTTAAGTGGTTTTCACAGGAAAAACTGTTTTCTCCCCCTTCCCCCCGGGCTCCATATATACTAGTAAATAATTGGGAGATAGATCAGTTACAAGAAGCTGCAATGGGTCGTCAAGAATAGAAAAGTTAGCAGTTGATTTTTTTAGACCCAGTGAGATAGGGGAATTTTACCTGCTGTCCATATTGTGATATAAGGAAATTTGAAATCTCCTCTTTTAGACCACCTGGAGAAAGATTTTTATTGAGGGGGAGATTATACAAACCAGATCTAGTCTGGTAGATAAGAAGGATGTCTGGGAAAAATTTTTGAAAGCTTAGGATATCCTTTTTTGAAATTTGAAAATTTCTCCTTTTGACCCCCTGGGGAAAATTTTTTATTGGAGGGGAGTATGCATACCATATTTAAAATGAGGAATATGGAGTAAAAACAAGTCATATCTCACCTTTATTAGTCGGTATTACTATCATATTCAAAAATACATAAATGAAACATTACATCACATGAAAATAAGCACTCAGAAGTAGAATTATAGTTCTAATCACCTCTTTTGATAAAGCAATTCCAACGAAAAAGATAATTCACATACCATTTTCTGTTCTCAAAACAAACACTTAAATAAAGCAACTTCATCTTTTGAAGTTCATTTTTGCAAAGTTTCACCCCCCCCCACACACACACACACACACACACACACACACAACCCACACACCCACCCCTCCCCTCCACACACACACACCAGATGAACTCTAGGGAAAAATAAAGAAACAGCCAGTATATTCTCAGAATTGGTCTTGCTTATTTAACTTCCTTGTGAAGGTGACGTGTAGCTTGTACAGCTAACAACCTGGGGTTGAATCATTTTGCAGGTTAAATTGTGCAGTTACAACGAAAGTTCTCTATATCAAAAGAAGTAAGCAAAAGATGAAATAAAACAACTTAGAATATTTTAAAAACTTAATTTTTATATGCTACACATTTTTTTGTAAACAATCTAATTAAATCGGTATATATATATATATATATATATATATATATATATATATATATATATATATATATATATATATACAATACCAAATATTTAAATTTAAAAAAATAACAGAAAATTGTATCAAGATAAAAAATAAAAATTTATAAAAAGTGGAATTTCTACAGGTACTGTGAGTAAATATGAAACTAAATTTTTGTATTTGACAAAAAAAATAGTGAAATACTAAAACTGGAAATTTCTTAGAATTTTCTTTTCCTTGATCTGATATCCTAATTTGTGATCATTTTTTTTTTTTTTTTTATCTAGATTTTTTTTTTTTTTTTTTCTAAGAATTTTCTTTTTTGAAATTTATGACTTTTTGCTACAACTTAGACAAAAATAATAAAGGAAAATAATAACTTCCTATATGTTTCTAATCCATTGAAGTTTCATTAAAATTTGTGACAATAATAAAAAAAATGGTTCAATATTTTTTTGTTTTTTGTCTAATATTGTAAGTCATTAAAACAAATTCAGTTAGTATATCATCCACCTCGGAACCACAAGGTTCCAGGTTCAATACAGACTCTCACCAACTTGATGCATGAGTAGCACAGCTTGTATCTGTACAGTAAAGTGGGGAGCTGATAGTAAATGTGTTGCTCCACCTCAGATGCAAAAACAATCTCCCTGGTCTAGTGCTAGTCAAAAAGGGATTGATTCCGACAATTATTAAACTTTATGTTCTACATTATTTTTTGTAAAAAATCTAATTAAATTGGGATGAAATATATACGAATACCAAAAATTAAAAAAAAAAATCATTAACAAAAAAAGCTAAATTGTATCAAGATAAAAAATTTAAATTGAATTAAATTCAAATTTAATTTAACTTTTTATTTTTAAAATTCTATATCAAGGTTAATTTTTTTGTTAACTATGTCAGTTTATCAATTATTTATTAAAATCAAATATTGTATATTGAAACATTTGATTGCAGATCAATATATTCGTATTTATGATACAACAAATGATGGATTTCGACACATAAAATCAATTCGAGCCAGAGATGTTGGTTGGAGTATTTTGGACACGGCTTTCAGGTAAGTTATAATGCAAAAAGAATAATCTCATACTAAATAAAAGAGGTACCTGTGGTGTAATGGTTATCATCATAGGAAATGGACACGGGGACATGAGTTCAAATCCTGGACAAGGCTGATTACATTTCACATAGTTCTAATACCCCTGGGAAAGGTATGCATCCAGGTATTTTCCATCCAGCTATGGGAAAAAGTGTGAGTATCCCTGGAGTATAAGAATGATAATGTTTTGAGTTTTTTTTTTTTTTGTTTTTTTGTTTTTTTAAACTAAAGAACTATATTAATAAACTTGAACTTTACCCTCAAAGTGATTTTTAATCAATTTAGCAACAAACAATTGTAGACAACTTAGTGTAAAAATAAAAAATAAAATCATTGGCTTAAAATTATTCCAGATGGGTTGATATGCCATTAAAACCAGTCAATGATACTACAGCAATAAACCAGGCATACATAATATCACTCAAATTGAAGATTCTTTAGTAATTTTTGTCTTTTATTTATTAGTTTTATAAACATTCTAATTAAACTTGAATGGGTCAAAACAATCTGAAATTAATGTTGTTGTTTTTTTTTAATTTATTGTATTTCAGCCCTGATGGAAATTACCTGATATATTCCAGTTGGTCAGATTGCAGTAAGTATTCTCACAAATAACAAAGACATTTTTTTTTTCATTTTCTTTTCCTTTTTTTTTTTTTAAATTTTTTTTCTTTTCCTTTTTTTTTTTTTTAAATTCTTTTTTCTTTTCCTTTTTTTTTTTTAAATTCTTTTTCTTTTCCTTTTTTTTTTTTTAATTCTTTTTTCTTTTCCTTTTTTTTTTTTAAATTCTTTTTCTTTCCTTTTTTTTTTTTAAATTCTTTTTTCTTTTCCTTTTTTTTTTTAAATTCTTTTTTCTTTTCCTTTTTTTTTTTTAATTCTTTTTTCTTTTCCTTTTTTTTTTTAAATTCTTTTTTCTTTTCCTTTTTTTTTTTTTAATTCTTTTTCTTTTCTTTTTTCTTTTTTTTTTTTTTTTTTTTTTAAATTCTTTTTTCTTTTCCTTTTTTTTTTTTAAATTCTTTTTTCTTTTCCTTTTTTTTTTAAATTCTTTTTTCTTTTCCTTTTTTTTTTTAAATTCTTTTTTCTTTTCCTTTTTTTTTTTTTTTTTTTTTCTTTTTTCTTTTCCTTTTTTTTTTTTTTCTTTTTTTTTTAAATTCTTTTTTCTTTTTTTTTTTTTTTTTTAAATTCTTTTTTCTTTTTTCTTTAATTCTTTTTTCTTTTTTTTTTTTTTTCTTTTTTTTTTTTTTTTTTTTTTCTTTTTTTTTTTCTTTTTTCTTTTTTTAAATTCTTTTTTTTTTTTTTTTTTTTCTAAATTTTTTTTTTTTTTTTTTTTTTTTCTTTTTTTTTTTGTAATAGCAATGAAAGATTAGGTCAAAATATCCTTGACATGGAAAGAAAAACTTAATGTCAATTTATTTTTTGTATTATATTGATTTTTTTTTTTTTTTTTTTTTTTTTTTTTTTTTTAACTGTTGTCCTCATCTTTATTATTATATACACAACATTGTCCTCCGGGCTTCAGGTGTTTCTTGTTGAATTTGGAAACCTTTTTGTCTAACTCAGGAGCCTTCACAGAACTTCGAAACAAACCCTTTATTTAATCTATTGAGATAGATTGGTCTCATTCTGTTTAACCATGACCGAGTAGAAGTGTTAAACTACATTAAGTATTCTGTTATTTTCACCTGTTGTCAGAATTGAACCTGCAACCTCCAGATGATTGTCACTTAGAAATATGTTAACTCAACCCTTATGTTCGTTGTGCCGTGTGTCCAACTAAAAGTTCTAGAGTTCGACAAGAAACACCTAAAGAAGGCCAAAGGGCACATTGCCCAAAATATTGTGAATATAACAATAAAGATAAAAGGTGAATGGGGTAATGGACAGTCGTAGGAAATGGACTCGTCGACCTGAGTTCAAATCCTAGACGAGGCTGTTTACATTTCACATAGTGCTAATACCCTTGGGAAAGGTATGCATCCAACTATTCTCCCTCCATCTATGGGTAAATAATAGGGCAGACTAGACTCTTTAACCATGGCTAGGTAACTGGTCTAGGAGAAGGAAAACTCTGAATTCAAACCTGTTAAACTCCACTTAAGACCTTATATCACATCCTGCTTGTATGGAGGGGTTGGTAAATATATAAAGATGAGAACAACAGTCTGAAAAATCTAAAGGAGACAAATAATACTAAAGTCTCATCTAAAAAATTCAGTCAAATTATTTCTTTGTAAATTTACTCATCATGTCAAGGAGTTTTTATTTGTTTTTGTTTTTTTTCCTATCTCATTTGGGGTTGCACCTTTTCATTGCAATAATGAAAATTAATATTTAAGGATCCATAATGGTCATTATTCATGTTACAAATTTAAATTACAGGAAAACAATTCTCTTTTAAGTCTTCATTTTCTGTTGACCAGAAAAAATAGGTCTTCACTTTGGTTTATTTGTTTTTGTTTAATTTTCTTCAAAGTATTTCCCTTACTTGCTGTTTGCACATCAACTCACAAAAGAGTTACAGCAAAATCCATTCTACATTCACTTTGTGGATTCTATTCAGATTTTCTGAACTTTTCAATAGCATTTTGTACATAAGTTCAATCACTAATTTGGCTGATTGCATAATATATATATATATATATACATAGTAGTCTTTTTTTATTTTTGGATAATTGAAAATAAAGCTGTATTTATTTATTCATTATAGTGTATAATACATTTAAGGTGCAATTGTTACCATAGGCTTCCAAGCAACATGTTAGCCACTTTTCATCAAGACAAAATGCCTGTTAAGTGCAGGGCATTCCCAACCAAGTCTCTCTCTCTCTCTCTCATATATAAGGCTTTAAGAAACTTCATGTGCCAATTATGTTGAACTGTGGGAAGAATTTCAGGAACAGCACATGTTTCATGGCTGTTTTATTTCCTTTCTGGTCAAGCCAAGAACTTTTCAGCACCTTTTCATAGGGTTCAGTTTCTTCAGAATGTAGAATTTCCTGACAATCATGTTAATGTAAAATTATTAGTGGTTTTCATTTCTGTATTATACTGCTTATCTATAAATCCTTTTTAATGTATTTTGTCTCATTTTTCATAATCATCTTTTCTATTCTATTTTTCCAGTTCATCTTTGTAATATACAAGGAGAAAGAGAAACCCACGAAGCACTTCCTTTATTTCCTGGTCAAAGTAGTTTTTGCATATTTTCATTAACATTTTCTCTGGACAATAAAGAAATTCTGGGAGGGTAAGATGTTTTTTTTTTTTTGTTTTTTTTACTTTCTATTCTTGATTGCATTACTTAATTTGTTTGCTATGTCTTAGATGAAAAAAAAAAAAAAAAATGAAATTTTACTACTTTCGAGGGTGAATCAAAAAGTAATGCCATTTTGTTTAGGATAGGTATAATTACCAACACAGAAACATGTATCATACAGCAAAATGAAGCTGATCCTCTGTGGATAACATCTTTACTTCTCCACATATTCAATATTTCTCTCAATAACAATGTTCCACCTTCAAATGAGAGCATGTATCCCTGCCCCGTAAAATTCTGTTGACTGTTCTTTGAGCCACTTCTTCACTCCTTGTCACTGGAATAATGTTTGCTTCTTAAACTCTCTTTCATGGGGCCAAAGCGATGATAATCTGAAGGCACTAAATCTGGAGAGTATGGAGGATACGGTAAAGTTGTCCACCCGAATGAGACAATTTTCTCCCTAGTCCTGATGCTTGTGTGTGGTCGGGCATTGTCATGCAGAAAGAGGACATTGTCGATTGGCAAGTTGGGTCTTACTCATCAGATTTTTGCTCTGAGCCTCATTAGGGTCTCAATGTAGGTCTTAGTCTTATGAGAAAAAAAAACTTCACATAAAATAAAGGAAATGGCATTACTTTTTGACTCACCCTCGTATTTATTTTTATTTTTTTGTCAGTATGACTTATTAATTTCTGAGATGAAGAATTATCATTACTAGCTGAAAATCTGCCCTACAGTTGTGATTTTAAGCTACAGCAGCCCTCTCAGCTGGGGCTTTATAATACACCTCTACAAAAAGGTAAGACTCCCCCAATGGGGCCACCTGTTGGCCATGGGTGGCAACCCATGATGTTTAAGGGTGGAACCCAGGTAGCTGAAGTCCATAACATGCAATACTCCACTTTGGCCCTTACTTGGTTTAGACGGGCGGTCAGAGAGGCCCCCTCCGGTCAATCAGCAGGTCACATCAAGCCCTAGCACCTATATGATTGCCACAACCCTATTGCCCTTATGGCAAGCCCCAACACTTCTTATCATTTGTGTGCTAGAAGGCGGTGGCTGAGGGTCTTCATATCCTGGGAATGACATTAAACTCTATCTGATGGTGAGGTTCCAGTTATGGATGTTTGGAGAATGTGGAGCACCCCTTTATCACCATTGCTCCCTGGTCCACTCTGACCCAGAGTGGTAGTACCTGTTAGGGTTCCATCTATGGATTAAATAGTAAAATGTGTTTATAAAAATTTTTGAAAATTTAGTATCCATTAAGAATGAATTTATTTCAAAACTTTGTCAGCATTAAATGACCCACTTACCACATTCAATCAACTAACAAATTGACATGGGTGATATTTCTACATTACAGCTTTATTTTTTCATTAATTCATTCATGTAGAAATTGTATTTTTATTTTTTTTTAAGGGCCAGTTTAGCTTGGGTCAGTAGGGCACTAGACTAGGAATTGCAAAGTTGATACTGGTCCCTGCCAACTCTGTGCATGAGTAGCACAGCTTGGGTAATCTGATCTGTGTGGTAAA
Source organism: Doryteuthis pealeii (assembly GCA_023376005.1). Classification (NCBI taxonomy): domain Eukaryota; kingdom Metazoa; phylum Mollusca; class Cephalopoda; order Myopsida; family Loliginidae; genus Doryteuthis; species Doryteuthis pealeii. Next base: position 103,693,069 of record CM042138.1, on the reverse strand, counting down.
GTAGGTAGGTGTGGTAGTCTATCTCAGAAAAAGAAAACAATCTCCCCGGTTTAACGCTAGCAAAAAGGAGATAGACTCCCTTGCTGTCTGGCTGATACCAACAATAGGCCACCCTATCAACTTTACACTTTTTTTTTTTACATAGAAATTGTATCAATATAAAAAGTTTCTGAACAGTATTATAGTTTTTAATTTTCTTTTTGTTTTTCAGTGCAAATTGTGGTTGCTTTTATGTATATGATAGAGAGAGTAATCAAAAAGTATTAACAGTAAGTAATTTTTCATTCTTCTATCTATAGATTACTACAATTCTCATTATATATATTTACCTACCCCTCAGCTCAAGCAGCATGTGATATATGGTTAATTATTAAGCAGAGTTTAACAGGTTTCAATTCAGTTTTCCTTCTCCTAGACTGGTTGCCTAACCAAGATTAAAGAGCCCAGTCTGTCCTGCTATTTACCCATCGGGAGAATAGTTGGATTCGTACCTTTCTCATGGCTATTAGTGCTATGTGAAATGCAAACAGCTTCATTTGGGATTTGAACTAGTCGGTGTGTCCATTTCCTATGATAGTAACCATTGCAATATGAACACCTCCATAGAATTCGCATTCTAATCATCTTCACTCATAAATAAGTACACCTAACAATATTTATAAAAAAGTTGATTTTCTTCTAAACCAAAGAACAAGTTGTGCTAATACGAATTCCCTTGACTCCTCTCGACATCTGTCTCTATTGACCATTGCCTTTTGGCATGTCTTCAACATGTCATCTAGTGTCCGCACAGTGCTGATAAATAAATAAGTTTTTGCTGGTCAGCCAAAACTGGTGTGTTCATGTGTAGGAGTCCACAGAAGAACACCACTTATGGGTTCATCCTTACTTCCTCAATATGTCTTGTTCGTCTTACTTTGGATGGCTTATGAGATAGATAGTAAGTGGCTGTATAGCTGCATTTTTGTGGGTTGCTGCTTCCAGGATTTGTTAAAAACAGCACCCAGCATCCTTGTGTAGTTTCCATCTAGCCTTTTCTCCTAGTATTTCAACCATAAAGTAGTACCGAATTGACTACAGCTTACTAGGATTTCATTATTCATTTATAATGAAACATTATAAAATCAGAGCAGATATTTACAAGTAATATTTAGTAACAAACTCTATAGCCAAAAATATGAATATGTAGCAGTTAAAGAAATAAGTATATATATATATATATATATATAGAGTGATCAAAAAGTAATGCCATTTTCTTTATTTCATGTGAAGGTTTTATAAAACTAACTGAAACATTGAGACTCTAACGAGGTTCAGAGCAAAAATCCAACAAATAAAACCCAACTTGCCAATTGACAATGTCCTCCTTCTGTATGACAATGCTCGAGCACACACTAGCATCAGGACAAGAGAGAAAATCGCATCCTTTAGGTGGACAACTTTACCATATCCTCCACACTCACCAGATTTAGCGCTTTCAGACTTTTTGTTTTGGCCCCATGAAAGAGGGTTTGAAAGGCAAACATTATTCCAGTGATGAAGAAGTGGCTCAAAAAACAGTCAATAGAATTTTACGGGACAGGGATACATGCTCTCATTCGAAGGTGGAACATTGCTATTGAGAGAAACAGTGTGGAGAAGTAGGGATATGATCCACAGGACCAGCTTCATTTTGATGTTTGATACATGTTCCTCTGTTATTAATTATACTTAACTTAAAAAAAATGTATGTTTATATGCATGTTTATTTCAATGGTTTCAGTGGTAATAAATAATACCCAATAGTGTCTATTTATCTAATTTTCAATTAGAAATGATAAAATTTTGATATCTTTGTTTAAAAGAAAATTAACTTTTTATTTTAAAAAAACAAAAGGGGGGGTACTTATTTATGGGTGGCCCTGTTTGTATAGGCTGTTTTAGCTCAGTCAGTAGCGCATCCACCTAGAAACCATAAGGTTCCTGGTTCAATACCAGCCCTCGCCAATGTTGCAACTTGGATCTGTATAGTAAAGTGGGAAGCTGATGGTAGATGTGGTGCCCCACCTCAGATGCAAAAAGTCTCCTGTCTAGTGATAGTGAAAAGGGGATAGACTCCTTCGCTGTCTGGCAGATACAGACAATAGGCCACTTCGCTGACTTCTGGATGTATATTACTATGACATTTGGAAACATTTTTCCATGTTTAGAGTTGCTGAGGCATGGAATATTGCCTGCATCCATTGTAGGCTGCTGAAACACTGTATCTTTCAAAACCTCCGTGCTTTTTATAATTCGACAAAACTATACCTGATACTTCCCTTCACATACATATGCACGCACACATACATGTATATTATTACTGTACGCTATTCATGTTCCTGACATTAATAAATTATTCTATGTACTATATATGAGACTTTGATGAGTTGTGGTGCACCTGAGCACTGTATGCAATAAATTTCATTATCATAATCCAGTAACATCATAACAGCACATCATAGTTAGTTTTCTTTTATTAGCGCATTTTAGGTGTATTTCTCTAAGAGAATAAAGCTATTTCCGCTCCAATTGCTTAAATGTCTTTTCTTTTTTTTTTCTTTTTTTTTTTTTTAAATCTTCCAAATGTCCCATATAATGGTGATAACTATGAAATGCTAATTGGAATTGTTCACTCGTTCCATGGAATAATATTACAACAGGAAAGTTATTGATCTTTAGATAATAATGAATAGTAAAAAACTTTGAGTTTTCATATGAATTGTTTTATTTTTCAGATTGTAGCCCATGATGATGATGTAAATGCAGTTGCTTTTGCAGATGAAAGTTCACAAATTCTCTTCAGTGGTGGTGATGATGGACTTTGCAAGGCAAGTGTTAAATATAATCTCTTATCTCAATTTCATATGGCTGCCTCATTCATGGCCACCTGATGGCTTTTATATTGGAATCACATAATGGCTATATTTCAATATGGCTGACATCTGGTGGTTTTCTAGCAAATGACATGTACACATTTATACTTTTCCCTGTCTTTTTAATTAATTAATACTAGCAACAAAAAAAAAAATGCCCCCCAGACAGTGTAAAAAATTAATTTTTGAAAGGTTTTTCCTGAGTGGGGTGGAATTAAAAATTCAATGCCAGAGGGGGTTATTTCCTAGTTGACTAACATGATAAAAGGGGAACCACTCTTGACTGATAGATTATTTATTGATCTACTAGGAAAAAAAGACCGGGTTGGGGTTTAGGGTTAGTTTAATGGGAAAATAAATAATTTATCAGTCAAGAGTGGTTCCCCTTTGATCATGTTACTCAACTAGGAAATTACCTCAGAGGGTTTGTATCATAAGTAAGTGTAAAATCATCAAATTTATTAAGAGTAAAAACATAAAACAATTCAAAATGGAAACTTAGTTCTGTCCCCTCAAATAAAATCTGGCGTGCATCTATTAATTATTAATTCAAGGTATTTATTTATTTGTAAACTTTTTAGTTAACCTCTTGATACTGAAAAAATTACTATTTTTTGTTTGTAATTTTCTAAACAAACTATATGTAAATATATAATACCAGGCATGTATTTATTAAAAATTGTTTTAAAAAACAATAAGGACCGTTTAAGTTTGCATACTCAAATTTTGAGTGTATATAATATAAGGTTGATCTTTATTCTATGTATTGATGATTTTGGGTAATGTGATATAAGTAGTGACGTAGTTTCTGTTACAAACAAATAAAGATCTAATCTCCATTATTAATAGATGATATCATTTGTAGATATTTTTTAAGTTTGGCATAAGATAATTGTAATGTTACATAGTAATGAAAAAATCAACTTCAATGATATCATTCTGTTCAATTGCAGATACTTCAGATACATAGTTATCTCCCCTCTTATGTTCTTCCTCTTTTTACTAGTTTTGTCACTCTTCTTTGTATTCCAATCTCAATAAGTAAGTAAAGTCGACGGGGCAGCCTAAAGTTGGTGTCAGCGAGGGAGTCTATCCTCTTTTCAATAGCGCTAGACCAAGGAGATTGTTTTAGCATCTGAGGTGGAGCGCCACACCTACCATCAGCTCCTTACTTTACCGCACAGATCCCTGTGCTACTCATACACTGAGTTGGCGGGGACCGGTATCGAACTAGAAACCTTGTGGTTTCTAGCCAAACACTCTACCGACTGAGCTAACCCGGCCCCTTTCTCAATCTCAATAATACACTCTAATTTTCATGTTTAAACACTGAAATCTGATCTGATTAGGCAATTTCTTTGTTTAATAGCATATCAACCTTTATGGGTTATTTAATACCAAAGCCATCCTTGGAGAAGAACTGTAGTAGTACTATTTCTCCTATAGCCGGGGATATGAATGGGTTCATACCTTTCCTAAGGGTATTAGTCCAAAAGAGAATGTAATATCACAGCAGAGAGCAAACTCACTTACTACCATGTTGCTGTCCAGCATGTTAACCACTATGCCACAGGGACTCCCCTTGTTGATAAATTAATAATGAATTAAACAGATAAACTATTGGGCAATGTTTTTCAGAGTGTTTTACTAGGAATAATGACAATTTTGTCACAAGTCTTCTTTTTTGTGTATTTCTCAATACGTTCTTCACTGTTTTAATACAGCAGCCATCTTGAGTGCCAACTTGAATTTGTTAGAAATGTTTTCCTGTCTTCTGTAATTGTTTATTTCATTTTTTAGGTATGGGACAGGCGTACATTGCGAGAAGATGATCCAGACCCAGTCGGAGTGTTTAGTGGCCATTCGAATGGAATCACGTACATAGATTCACGGGTGAGTTCTATGAGAAACAGAATTATGCTTAACTCTAAAAAAAAATTTTTTTAATTCATCTCTTGGGTATGACATTAAACTGCATCTAATTGTAAGGTTACAATTCTGGAACTATGGAGTACCTCTCTATTGTCATTACTCCCGGGTCCACTCTGACCCAGAGTGATATTACCCGATAGAGTCCCATCTATGGGTTAATTAGATCAAAAAATGAGTTTAAAAAAAAATTTTTTTTTTTTTTTAAATTGAATACCCAACAAAAATGTATAAAACAAAAACATCTTCAGCATAAAATAACCCAACAAGGGTTGACATGCTGAAAAATTCAAACAACCAAAACAATATCTTGCCTGTTCAAATACAGTTGATGCTAAAATATAGGCTTGATTATTGTTTCATATCTACCCCCCCCCAACCCTGTCTACATCTTCTGCAGAGAGGTAAGACAGCAGAGGTATCCTAAGTATGACATTAAACTATATTCGGTGGTGAGGCTTTGGTTCTGGAGCTCTGGGGGAGTGTAGAGCATTCCTTCATTGCCATTACTCCCAGATCCACCTTGACTAGGAGTGAAAACAGCATAACTCACCTGACTTTCAGAAACATTTTTTCACTCTCAGAGTTGCTGAGGCATGGAATAAACTGTCTGCATCCATTGTAGGCTGCCAAAACACTGCATCTTTCATAACCTCCATGCTCCCTGTAATTTGACAAAACTATACTTGATACCTCCCTCCACACACATATGCACGCATATTATTACTGTAAGCTATTCCTGTTCCTGACATTAGTACATTATTCTATGTACTATACATGAGCCTTTGATGACTTTTGGTGCACCTCAGCCCTGTACGCAATAAATTTTATTATTATTATTACTGTCACTTCACTAAATCATTGGTTTATCACCAGAAAAATTGCCACTTTTTCTTTGGTAATTCAATTAAAATAAGATCAGTAAGCTTTTTCCCCTTTAACCATAAAAACAGTTACTCTGTGCATTATTCATAAGAAAAGTATAAACACAAAATTGTAAAACAAGACATTTACAATTTATTAGTTAATACAAGAATGACAAAAGATGTGAATGCAAGATATGCTCACAGTAGACCTGAAACATTAAGTTAATACATTAGTTTTAGTCGTTGGATATCAAAAACAAAGTAAAAAAGCATTCTTCAAAGAAAAGGAAAGAACAATGGAAATCATTCCTATATCCAAACATGGAAACAGGAGGAGACTAAAATGATTAATGCTAGATAGAAAGTTCATGCTTTGAAGTACTCAAGGCGAAAAAGAATGTCATTGTCTGAATTTATAGTTGGTGGGAAGAAATTAAGGGGAGGTAATTTGTTATTTCTGCCCAATTTAAGTGACTTTATTATTGATTGATGAATTGATTTTGATGGCGATTTTAACCCGTCTAGAGTTATTTTGTGCCTAGAAGTTAGAGAATCCGGTTAATTGTACGTTCATATTTACATTCTTTGTTTCTTTAAAAAAAAATTTTCACACTGTCCTATTGAATACAAATAATTTTTAAACATTTAATTTTTTTTTTTTTTTATTATTTTTTTTTTTTATTTTGTTTAATTGGACACATAATGTAGTGAATGTAAGCGTTGAGTTAATACAGTTCTACGTGACAGTTATCTCTGGTCACGGGTGACAGTAACATAGAATAATAATTGACACAGCTTAACACTTGTACCCAGCTATGGTTAGCAGAATGAGAACAGGATACCCCCATGGATTGAATAAAGGGTTGGGTTCAAAGTTCCATGATGGTTCCTGATTACGAAAAAAAAGGTTCCCAAGTTCGACAAGAAATAGCTGAAGAAGGCCAGAGGGCACATCAGCCAAAACGTTGTACAGATAACAACAAAGATGAGGACAACAATCCAAATAATCCAAATTATCAAGCCTCATCTCAAAAAAAAAAAATTTCTATATTCAAACACTTTCTTTTCCATTGAATGGCATTTTTATTACTGAAAAGGAAAAAAATCAAAGCATTAAACATAAAATTTTGAGTTGTTTCTACACATGCTGTTAAAATTTGAGATCATTTGCTCAAGAATTGGTCAAGCTATTAGATTATGAAATGAAATCAATTTTTCTGAAAAACTTTGTATGTCAAAACTTTTTTAAAAATCATATGAAATTTTCTTAATCAATTATTTCATATATTTATAATTTTGATACCAGGGAGATGCACGTTACCTGATTTCTAATTCAAAGGATCAAACAATAAAATTGTGGGACATTCGTAAATTTTCCACTAAGGATGGCATGGAGGTAAGATATTAATTTTCTCAGCATTAATATTCAGTAAATTTTCAGTTATTTTTTTTGTTTGTTTCAAAATTTATTTCAATAGCTCTCAATTTGTGTGATTTTTTTTTTTTTTTTTTTTTTTTTTTTTTTATATAATTTTTGAAAAAATTATTTTAAGTGTTGAAAAATATTCATCAACTTCTGATTAAACAAAAGTTCTGATTTATTAAAGTAATACTCCGGTGTCAGTGTGTATTGGGATTTTCCCATAAGACTTAACCATTCCTGTGTTTTCATTAACAGAGAAAATAATATGCATGTACAAACAATTGAGAGCTATTGAAATTAATTTTATAAATTTTTAATATAAAAAAAAATTATTTTGCTATTGAATTAACAAAAACATGAAATAACTAATTTTTTTATTAAAATCAAAAACTATTTTAATATAAAAACGTGTCTTTGGTTTGTTAATAAACATGAACTAACTTTTTAAAATCTTACAGTGAAATTCTAATGTCAAAAAATCATCTGTTGCGTTGTTTACAAACAACCAGAAGTTTGCGGTGAAAAGCAAAAACTGTCCTTTGGCCTACTGGTCTCAGCTTGGGTGCTTATTAGATACTTGATCTGTTTGTTTTTTATTATTTGTATTTAGTTAAAAGATTTTGTTTAATTTGGTAGATAATTAATACAAAGAACCAATGAACTGGTTAATAAATAATTGATATCTGCATTAATTAATTGAAAAAAGTGACTGATGCATAGAAAACTGAAATGTCTGTTTTATTTCTCAGATCCACAGAACTAACCAATCCCTCTGCCACAAACATGATGTAACCCCAAGTTAATTATAAGCAGAATACAACTAATTTGAATTCATTATTTTCCTTTTAGACCAGTTACTATAGCCAGGCTAAGAGATCCATCTAACCTACACACAAAATGAAAGCAAACAGCTATTCAATAGGATACATTTAACAAATTAAACTCTTCAATGATTAAATTCCAATTGTAACCATTTCTATTTTTTATCTTTGTAATATCATTTCCAAATCTGCAGGATGAACTTCCTCTTAAAATTAATATGAAGGAAATCTATATTTTTCACAAATGTCCAATGTATCAAAAGGTTTCAATAAAAACTAAAAATGCAGTGTAGATTAACTGGTTAGAATTCAAAAAAATCTTTTGTGGAGATTTTGTTGTTTGTTTCTATATGAAAATGACAGAACAAAAACAAAGAAGCAAACAATTATCATTTCATTTTCACTTCTCTTATTTCTATTGTTATTCTATTTTCAAATATTTTTATGTTGGTTAGGACCATAATCATTTATTTCCATTTTTTTTTTTTTTCCCTATTAGGCAACAAAAGCTGCCGTTACAGCTCAGAGATGGGATTATCGATGGCAACCAGTTCCCCGAAAAAGTAAGAAAAAATTTTGACCTGAAGTGATACTTTTCATTTTATCTTCAGAAAGATAAAAGGATAGGAAGTCTCTCAAAGCCAAATTTAGCCCAGGAGAAAGAGAAAAAAAATCTGTGTTATCCTTGAACATTCAAAAATTTGAATTTTGAATATTTGTTTTGTATTTCACATGAATACAGTAAATAATACTGTACATTAACATTTGTACAGTATTAATATTGTTCTTGTCATATTAAAAATGTAATAAGCTTAAACTTTCTAATAGATAAAAGAAAAAAAAGTTGACTATGAGTGAAAATTTAGAAAAAAATGGGCCCAGACAAAAACCCTCATACCAAAACTATGAAGCATGGAACAAACTACCTGTATCAGTTGCGGGCTGCCGAGACACTGCATCCTTCAAAACCTCCATGTTTCCTGTAATACAACAACACAATACTTGATATCCCGCCTCCACCTCAAGTGGTGTAATAGTTAGCAAGCTAGATTTTCAAACCATTGTTAGTGATTTCAATTGTCGTGCACCCCATACTTCTGATCTTGTGCCACATCTAAGCTAAGATTAGTAAATAACTATATATATATATATATATATATATATATACACATCATAACTATATACTGTTCATTTTCCTGACATTTGTACATTATTCTATGAGCTGTAGTGCACCTTAGCACTGTATGCAATAATTTTATTTTTATATAAGTAAGATATAAAGAAAAACAAAAATCTTCATATTAAAGTAAACATTTGTAACATCCAAATGATAATTTAGAGATTTCTTAAAATTGAATAAAGAGGCAGTTAATTAACTTAAAAATACTTAAAGTTTGTTACAATATATTTAATCTAAATTTAATAATTACTTCGATTTTCATATATAAAGAATGTAATTTTTTACTTCTTAGAGTATTAATAAATAAATCACACTTAATCAACTACAAAAATAATAAACATAATTATGACTTTTTTATATATTATATTTCTGTGGTTGCTTTATAGCATGATTGGGGTGGTTCACATGAGGTTTTGTCAAGTTGTTTGTTTCTTTGTTTAATAGCATATCAACCTTCATGGGTTATTTAATGCTAAACCATACTTTTAGTGGTGCTATTTAACCATATAGCTAGTGGGTAATCCTATAATTGTGTAACTTATCAGTTACCCTGTCAATGGGGCTTAAAATATGCTGACTGCATCCCCTACAGAGGAGTAAGGCCCCTTAAATAAATCTGTTTAAAAATGATATTAAATAATACTTTATACTATACAAGATGGTAACAATGTTGGAGAGGCAACATACCAAATAAACATTTGATAAAATTCACTTTAGGTGAATGGAAACCAACTTTCAGAAAATCCAAAATGGAACAAGTCACTCTATCCCATTTATATGTTTGTCACACAAGACTTATGCATTCTTTTGTTTTCTTCACAGTTTTGGTATGAGGGTTTTTGTCTGGGCCCATTTTTTTTTCTAAATTTTCACTCATAGTCAACTTTTTTTTTCTTTTATCTATTAGAAAGTTTAAGCTTATTACATTTTTTAATATGACTTAAGAACAAAATTAATACTGTACAAATGTTAATGTACAGTTTTATTTACTGTATTCATGTGAAATACAAAACAAATATTCAAAATTCAAATTTTTGAATGTTCAAGGATAACACAAACAAGAGGAAGAAACAATGTAAAGCATGTCAAACACCCAAGACTGTTAAACACTTTCTTGAAGAATGCGGAACTTTTGCTCTCATCAAGCAACACTTCTTCAACACAATATTTATTTGAAAGTTTTAACATTCAAACTCACTGGAATAAATCTGTTGAATGACAAGGGAATTATTTTAAGAAAATTAATATATCATTTCGGTCTTGGTCAATAGTTTCAGTCTTGATACTTTTTTAACACACCCCATATTAAAAAATAGTTCAATTGCATCATTTAGAAAGATTTCTTAATCTAATTTTACTAATTGTCTTTTTTTTCTTCTTTTTTTAGTGGCACGAATACAGAATTTGGCAGGAGATTCATCTGTAATGACTTATCGAGGTCACAGAGTCCTTCACACATTGATTCGTAGCAAATTCTCTCCTGCATTCTCAACCGGTCAAAGATATATATACACAGGTTGTGCAACTGGAAGTGCATGTAGTAAGTAAAAACATTTTCTTTTATTTTTATTTATATATATATATAGAGAGAGATAAATAAATGTTTTAGTTTATATTCATTTGCATTGGAACAATTTTGCTACACTTTGGTTTCTTGCTGTGTAGCAGTCATCAGGCAACAAAAGTTGCCTGATGACTGCTACACAGCAAGAAACCAAAGTGTAGCAAAATTGTTCCAATGCAAATGAATATAAACTAAAACATTTATTTATCTATTAACGCTCTATCACAGCTATTGAGCACACTTCTAATAACACTGTATGTTAGATTATTACCACTTCTTCAAGTATAATAGTGCCAACCATACACACACACACACATATATATAGTGTACAATACATTTAAGGTGCCATTGTTACCATTGGTTTCCAGCATGTTAGCTACCCTTCATCAAGACAATGTGCCTGTTTAAGAAATACAGAGAATGTCTCTTCATTTATAAGAGACATTCTCTGTATCTCTTAAATAGGCGTGTTGTCTTGATGAAGGGTAGCTAACATGCTACCTGGAAACCAATGGTAACAATGGCAGCTTAAATGTATTGTACACTATAATAAATAAATACAGCTCTTATACATGTAATCAAGCACTTTATTTTCAATTCTCCAATACTAACAAAGGACTACCTATATATATATATATATATATATATATGATAAGTATGTAAACACGATGTGTTTGGATATGGCTTTTTGCCGACAATTTTTGGGAGAATATGGGCATTCTCGCCTAATTAATTAATTATTAATCAATTAATTTTCAAAATTAGGTACTACCTCAATTAAGTACATATTCTCCCAAATATATATATATATATATATATATATATATATATATATATATATATATTCTGCAAAATTTTCAACATTTGAGAAATTCCTAACAGTAACCTTTCATACATATTCATCTCTGAGCTTTACTATTTTTCTTCTAACAGTTTATGATGTCCTGACTGGAAAAATTGTGAAAAGATTGACTCAAGGCCATGGTACTTGTGTACGAGATGTTTCTTGGCATCCAACTAACAACGTAATTATCACAACTTCGGTAAGTCATATATACAAAATGGTAATTGCTTTAAATGTTTGTGTATTTATGAGGTTGACAATAATCAAGTTACAGAAAGTATTTTTTTTTCTTTTTAATGATATTGTGTTAGTATCACATTGATATTGATATTTCTATAATTGCCAACTTTAGTTCTTATCTTTTTACCAACAACTGATTATTAATAAATAGAAATAGTTACCTGAAACTATGGACTTCTACACATGGACACACCAATGTTGACAGACCAGCAAAAACTTACATTCATCAGCTCTGTGTGGACATTGGGTGTTGTCTAGAGGAGAATCAGAGACATTACTTTTGGTGGCCAACATGCAGGATTTTTTTCATAACTGGGAAAATTGTATTGTCAGTTGAGAGGGGCAAAGAGATGGCATTCATCCGATGTGGATTAAGGCAACCCTTTATGTTGAATGTATTTCTATTACTGAAAAGGAAAAAAGAAAGCATTAAACATAATTTTGAGTTGGTTTTTTTTTTTTTGGGGGGGGGGGGTTTCACGTATGAAAATCCCATTCATTGGAAAAGAAAGGGGGTTTAAACATCAAACATAGAATTTTGAGTTGTTTCAACACATTCTATTAACATTTGAAAGAGAATTAGTCAGGTTACTAGATTATAAAATGATATCAACTTTTCTGAAACCCATATATATATATATATATGAATACTACTTCAGTGTTTTTGTTGAAATAGTATTATGTCAGTAATTTATCCTAGTGTGCTCAATATTTCATAAAAATTAGAGCTCTAATAATCAGGAAATTTATGGGCCTACCATGGTTTTGATTAGCTAAGATCTCATCATTGGATTCTCTCTCTCTCTCTCTCTATATATATATATATATATATATATATATATATATATATTGGGGAGAATATGTGCTTAATTGAAGTCGTACCTAATTTTGAAAGTTAATTAATAATTAATTAGGCGGGCATACCTATTTAAATGTAAGGCTAAACAAATCGAGAAAAATCAATCTGTATGAACATTTCGGCCTATTAGGCCTCATCAGTAGAGCTATAGATAGGAAGACCGCCTTGTGCGTGATTCGAAACCCGACTGTCAAGTTGACAGGCGAAGACCGTAACCCCTACACCAACCGGGCTTTCTTAGATTTTTCGTTTTTTGTTTTTTGTTTTAGAAGTAGGTTTCTATTCCTCTTATAGTGACTTCTTCTACACGACAGTATGAGAAGTAAATATACATTAGCGATGTGTTTATGATATGGCTTTTTTAGCCGACAATTTTGGGGAGAATATGTGCTTAATTGAAGTTGTACCTAATTTTGAAAGTTAATTAATTAATAATTAATTAATTAGGCTGGCATACCTATTTAAATGTAAGGCGGTCTTCCTATCAATAGCTCTGCTGATGAGGCCTAATAGGCCGAAATGTACATACAGAGATTGATTTTTCTCGATTTGTTTAGCCTTACATTTAAATAGGTATGCCCGCCTAATTAATTAATTATTAATTAATTAACTTTCAAAATTAGGTACGACTTCAATTAAGCACATATTCTCCCAAAAATTGTCGGCTAAAAAAAGCCATATCATAAACCCATCGCTAATGTGTATTTACTTCTCATATATATATATATATATATATATATATATGCAATTTTTTAAAAATTGTAATGGTTTCATATATTTGATGTCAAGGTTATAAAAAAATGTACTGGGTGTTTTTTAAGCATGAGAATGGTGCAACTAATAATTCGAATGGATTAATATGAAAGAAATACAGTTGACTTACTGATTTCGTCTAGACAATTTGTCTCTTAATTTAAAATTTATATACATATATACTGACTAGTTTATTTATATATGTGTGTAATGTAATATATATAACATTCTGCCTGTCACTTTCCCCCTCTCTATGTATATCTTCATTACCTCCTTGTTAGTTTCTCTGTGAGAGTCAAGAGAGTGATTTAGAGTGTGCAAAATGTATTTGTATGTTAAGTTTCATAAGCAGTTAGCCCCGCCAGCATCTTGGCTCTTAATAAATTTAAATTAGGCCAAATGTTCCCTTTCTTAAAAATCTTACAAAATGATTTTAATGTTTTATTTTTATTTTTTTATTTAATTCGCTTTGCAAAGTCACTTTTTTCCTAATCCAATTATCTACCCAGAGCTTAAAGGGTGACCCAACGGATCACATTTTGTCTAGTATATGTGTATATATATATATACAGAGATGCTGATAGGTACGCGTCCTATGTCCCTGTCACACAAAAATCTAAAAGGACACAATAAAATTGTATCCATGCATCCCAGTGTTTTTCTTCCCTCACCATTTCAAGCTAACTGTAAATACATTTCAATAGTTTCTTAGAAATTAATTACACAGGATAGGTTACAAGGTAGGAGTTAGATGGCTTTAGTTGGGACCCATAAATTTTCCCGGGACACATTCAAAGCAAATATATGCATCCCAGAATGCACTAAATCAAAAACCTATCAGCATCACTGTGTGTGTGTGTGTATATATATATATATATATATATATATATAATTTTTTTTTTTTTTTTTTTTTTTTTTTTATGCTTACAACAAAGTGTTCAATTTTGACAAGAACTTTCTTACAATATCTCCTACACCCTAACAAGCACCTATTGCACCCAAACCAAAATCGGCATTATTCTTTTTCAGGTTGTTGTAATTTTATTTTTCTGTCAATGTATTTTGTCTCACTTCACAATTCACTTTGGCTGACAGATTGATCACTCTCTTGACTCTCACAGAGAAACTAACATATCTAATGAGGAGGTAATCAAGGTATGACAGATTGAAAAATTCAAATGATTTTCACTTTCTTCCCAAAATTAAGAAATTTTTATCTTCCTCTTCCAGTGGGACTCAACAATTGGCCAATGGAATTATGTTGGAACTACACAGATGTACGATTCTGATGAAAATGCCAGCAGTGACGAATCAGATTCTGAAAATTCTGATTGTGCAACGCCAAAGTGCAAAACTCGAAGAAACCAACAATTCAAACCCAGAAAACGAGGCCCGCTCAGATTTGATTCTACACCGTCACGAAAATTGTTTGATTAAGGAAAAGATGTGAAGAAAAAATTGCAGCAATCTGCAGTCTCAAAATCAAAAACTTTCATTAAAAGGGTTTTGGGATGAACTGGGGGGGGGGTAATTTTTAAAAAATGTTTTTGATATTATACAGAATGTTCTCAAAATCCTTGATAAATAAAATAAAGGCTTATCCCTAATATTGTGATAGCTCTCTCATTAAAAAAAAAAAGAGTTAAAAAAGAATTTAAAAAATGGGATAAGATAATAAATAAGCTATAGTTGATGGTTCAGTCTCCTATGCCAGTCTTGATACCACAATTTACTTCTTTACCAGCAATATGGATAAATGGGAAGTAAAAATGGAGAATTGGACTTCTGATACTTAAAAACTTTAAGAAATGGACTTATTTTGAAGAATGTGAATTTTATTATTGATTGATAAAAAATGATATTATCAGGATCTTTGAGGGCTGTGAATATACTTGAAAAAGTCCTTTACAAAAGCTTAGAACAGTTTTAATCACAAAAGTTTCTGTCAATAGCATTTTTTTTTTTTTTTTCATTTTTTTTTTTTTTTTTTTTTTTTTTTTACATTTTAAAAAAATTTATTTATTATTTTATTTTATTTATTTATTTTTTTTTTTTAGATGAAGCATTGTCAATTATTATAATTATTAATTTTTTGGTGTGGTGAATTTGGTCATAAATTTGATGGCTAGAATGCACCTTTGACCATAAAATAAAAAAAAGTTTACAAATAAAAAATATTATTGGAGTTTTACAATACTACAATACAGTATTAGCATTGATGGGGAGGTATATCGCACAAGTGTGTTTATAAGAGACATTTTTTTTATTCCCTGATACTTCTAAAAACGACTTTTACTAAAGTTTTTTTTTTTTTTTTTTTTTTTTTTTGAATGGTATATATCAAACAAGATCTAAAACTTTCTCTCATGTGTTTAAGTATATTTGGGTAACTTCACCAAAAGTTTTAAATCAGGGTGCCAACAGATTGTAGATTATTGGATAGGTTTATGTTATTTGGACCTTATTTTACAAAAAGAAAACAATTGATACTGTGAACAAAGCTTCCAAAAGCAAAAGAAGATTTGAGTTTTAGTCTCACCAGGAGCTTATCTTTATTGTTCCTAGCAATTGTAGAAATAATGACTTAAGTATTAATACAATAATTTATTCTAATATAATACAGGTTTTTCTTCTCTTGAATTACTTTGGTTTTAATTTAATTTGAAAACGAAACACACATTTAGGTGTAGAACAGATTTTGTCAATATCTGCTATTAAATTTAAATGTGTATCATTTATGTTGTAACTCTAGTATCAATAGGAAGAAACAGAACGCGTATTATGGATAGGGGAAAAGGTTTACTAAGCAAGGTAAAGAGTGTATTAGCAATTGCTAGGTTGAAATAAGTTCCATGAGATCTTGTTTCTCTCTTCCAATGTTTCATCAGACAGTCTGATGAAACATGATTCCATTATCATTATTTAGGTACTAATAATAGTTTTTAAAAATATTCAAATCAATTATTTTTAAAATTTTTGATTAAAAAAATTAAGTTAAGAATATTCCTTTAACTAATCAAATAGAATTAAACTATGCTATATGGTTCAGTGATGGGCAGAAATCTTTTTGCAGGTCCATTAGCCAGATTTCTTAATTCATTTATTTTTTCATCACGTTTGTCTGGACCCCAGCTGAGAGTATATCATTATTATTGGTATATTTTTAAATTCCTCTCTTGAATTCAAATAAGTACATATTTGATGAGATCTTTTCTATTCTCTTTGTATTTTTCTTTTCATTAATATCAATTTTGACTTGAACATATTATTAATGTATATGGGTTCTCCAAAAGTAACGCCTCCTATTCATCTCCACACAAAATACAATCAATACAGGAACTACAATAACACCATTGGATAGTGCAAATTTTCAGTTACAAAACACTATTTTTCCATACAGTCAACACCATGGGCTATGCATTTTCACCAACATAGAATTTTTAGTTGTTTCTACACATGCTATTAACATTTGAGATCATTTGAAAGAGAATTAGTCAAGTTATTAGATTATAAAATTATTTCAACTTTTCATGTTCATAAAAAAAAATATCTGTACTAGCAGAATCAGCCCACCTTTTTCACATCATTGTTATTAGCATCAGTGTTGGAAAAATATTGTCCATCTAACCCATTATTCATCAGCCTGATTTTCACAGATGAGCTGACTGAGTTGCTATTCATTTCATGGGTTGACAATTGTGCTGCCACCATTGCTGAAATGCATTGCCCACCACCTAACTGTACTCACATCCATTGTATATTCAAAGAGTGCAGCTAACGGTCAAGTCACATTGAAAGTACCAATTCCCGCTAGATCACTGATGTTAAGCAGTGATAAACCTGTTCAGTACCTAGATGGGTGACCATTTACATAACAGCAGGTACTGTAAGCAATCTGATATCAGAAAAGGGTTCAATCACACTGCTCTGCTTTTATATATTTATCAACCCCTCTGCATGAACAGGATGTGACACAAGGTCAATTAAGCGGAGTTTAACAGGTTTGAATTCAGAGTTTTCCTTCTCCTAGACTGGTTACCTAGCCATGGTTAAAGAGCCCAGTCTGCCCTGCTATTTACCCATAGCTGGAGGGAGAGTAGGATTCATACCTTTTCCAAGGGTATTAATGCAAACAACTTCATCCATGAATTGAACTGGGGTCGACAAGTCCATTTCCTATGATTAACCATTACACCACACACCTCCACTTTTATGTCAGAAGCCATTTTGACGGACTGTCATTCAGCTGCTATAATTAAGTGTTATTGGCATTAAGGTTAACCTACTGCCATACCACCAACACTCATCTCTTATGTCATGGGCCAACATAATAGAATAAGAGGGATTACTTTTAGTGCACAGCATGTAGGCCTTTTTTTTTTCTTCTTTTTTCACTACTGTCAAAAATGTATAACCAAAGGTAGTGGTGGTGGGTGATGGCATTCAAGCCAACTTCATATGTTAAATGAATTCATGTGTAAAGTTTCTAGCGAATTGCTGTCCTAAGATAGTCCCCAGCCTCATTGTCTACAACTGTTCATGGGTTTATGGTCAGTCACGTTGAAAGCACTGGTTGCCACTAGATCACTGAAGTTAAGCAGCATGAGTCTGTTCAATAATTAGAAGAGTGATCCTTTAAGCTACAGCAGGTACTGTAAGAAATTGAATATCAAAATGACTTGATTCAGCATTAAATGACCCAATAAGGGTTGATATGCCATAAAACAACCAAACAATTCATAGATATCTCACGTACTGTAATGGTTTGGAAGCTAGATTAGCAGACCATAGTGAGTTTTATTCTCACTAGGTGCTCCATACCTCTGGCTTTGTATAACAATCTAAGCTTAATAAATGACTTGTCTGCAACTGACCCCATATCCAAGGATTTTTCACAATTTCTCAGCATCTTAGATTGGTTCTTTTCTGATCAGATACAAAGACACTTGGATGGCCTGCAGGCGGGCACACCAGTAACTTACGAGCAGCTTGCTGTGAGACTCACAAAGGCCGCCACCTCCACCAGAAGTTAGGCAGACACAGTTCTGGATTTGAGATCTTTGGAAAGGGTGTGAAGGTGAGTGCTTGGTGTATAACACCAAACTGTCCCCATTTGGTGTTAACCTTTGCTGTGAGATCAATACATTTTTGTAGGTCAGTGGAAGCTCACTACTCAATGCCAGCTGTTCCACACCATAGTCAGTGACCATACGAGAGAAAAAAATTCATAGGCATCGCACATACTGTAATGGTTTGGAAGCTAAATTAGCCCACCATAGTGAGTTTGATTCTCACTAGGGGCTCCATATCTCTGGCCTTGTATAACAATTAATCTAAGCTTAATAAATGAACTGACACAGTACCCAAGGATTTTTCACAATTGCCCAGCTTCTTAGTCTGGTCTTCCATTTTGTAAGTCAGTTGAAGTTCCACATCCACTACATAATGCCAGCTGTACCGCACCATGGCCAGTGCCAGCTGTACCGCACCATGGCCAGTGCCAGCTGTACCGCACCATGGCCAGTGCCAGCTGTACCGCACCATGGCCAGTGCCAGCTGTACCGCACCATGGCCAGTGCCAGCTGTACGCACCATGGCCAGTGCCAGCTGTACCGCACCATGGCCAGTGCCAGCTGTACCGCACCATGGCCCAGTGCCAGCTGTACCGCACCATGGCCAGCCAGCACCGCACCATGGCCAGTGCCAGCTGTACCGCACCATGGCCAGTGCCAGCTGTACCGCACCATGGCCAGTGCCAGCTGTACGCACCATGGCCAGTGCCAGCTGTACCGCACCATGGCCAGTGCCAGCTGTACCGCACCATGGCTGTGGCCAGTGCCAGCTGTACCATGGCCAGTGCCAGCTGTACCGCACCATGGCCAGTGCCAGCTGTACCGCACCATGGCCAGTGCCAGCTGTACCGCACCATGGCCAGTGCCAGCTGTATCGCACCATGGCCAGTGCCAGTGACCATGGCCACAGTGGAAAAAAAGTAGCGTTTTGTAGCTGAAAACTTGCTCAATCCAATGGTCTTATTATACTCCATGTATCAATTGTAGTTTCCATGGAAATAAATGAGGGGAGCATTACTTTTAGAGCCTCTCTATCATAATCTTTGAATATATCAATACAAAATCAGGGATATAGTAACAAGGTATTAACTTCATTATTTAATTCTTTTAAAGACAATTTTTTTTTTATACAGTGTTGACTGTTTTCCATAATGGTTAACATTCAAGTCTTCCTCTTTTTGGCAGTTGTATGACCGATCACTTTGTTTATTTAAAAAAGTATCCTTTTAAATTTTTGTAATACAGTACTATAGTAAGGGGGGGGGCAGGGTTGGAACTTTTTAAAAGCACAAATGCCACAGACTTCTTGTTGTATACATATTATGCAAATAAGTCTCTTTATAAATCTTTTATCAGTTGGCTAAAATAAGTTTTCAGTGAATACTATCCTAGTTTACAACATTCTATTCATCAACTAAAGCAGGGGTTCTCAAACTTTTAAGTCCATAGACCCCTACAAAAATTTGATTGACCTATCAAGGGCTCCTCCTTATATATCCCAATTCACCTTGCAGTTGTTTTGTTGCAATCAATTATGTAATTGATGAATTCTGCACAAACGTTTATGTAAAACTATTAATTGTAAAATAAACAGTAAAGTAAGCATAACATGTTAAAAAAAAAAAAAAAAAAAGAGCTGCAAATATTTAATACTAACTTAATAACTTATCAAGGAAACACATTTCCTAATGTGATGGGTGAAGCTGATGACTTTTTTGACAAGTTCATGAATATTGGGCTTAAACTTTTGAAAATATATCAACATGAGCATGTTCTCCAGGATTCTTGTGGAATTAATTTCTTCTAATTACTAAGAAGGCTAAGTAGTTTCCAAAGACTCCTTGTAGACCCCCGAATACTTACACACACCCTGAGTTGTTGTATAGACCCCAGAGGGTTTATGTAGACCACTTTGAGAAACCCTGATCTAAACTGTCAACCTATTTTGGCCTGCTGCTATTATAAGGGAGAAACTTATTTACATAAGAATATGTATACAACACTTTTATTATCATTATTACATTGTTGTGATCAGTGTAATCTAAGATCATCTTCATGTATCATTTTTTTTTTATTTAGAATTTTCAAAGCTTTGGGCTTCTGATTGCTTATGGTACCTGCCATTCCCAAGTGGTCACCCATCTATGTTCTGTGCAAGCTCATCGATGCTTAACTTTTGGTGATCTTGCAAGAACTGATGTTCTAAACATGACTTGATTGTCGACATGCCATGTTTCTTAGTCACTCTTTCATGATTCTTAATTTTGCTGTCACAACTTCAAAAGTTTTATTTAATAAAATTGTTATATTTGTAACTTTCACTGTCACCCCACGGCTTTTTCATTTATTTAAGATTCTTTATCTATTGTATATATATTTCTAGATAGGTTGCACTTTTTCAACAAAAGATTTTGCCAAAATCAGTGGTGCGACCTATCTATTCGACATAGATATAAAACTGCACTACTTTAATTTTTATTTATCATTACTTTGCAATGATCAGCGATTGTAATGATGCAAAATGCATACAATATGCATTTAAAAGCTTTTGAAGCCTTTTGTATACAAAAAATATATATATCAAAGATTCCTTTACTCTCACACACACACACACACTGTTGGAATATTTTTGATGTATAAGGTGTGCTGTGGATCACTACTTAAATTTATAGACTCTTCAAGACTGCGTGGACTGAATGGACCAATCAACATGCTCGAATACATGGTTGGTTAACTATTTAAAGGCCTTGGTGGAAAGGTGTTCAGTTGCTTGTGCTTAACACTGACAAACAAAAGGATCATAGGATTCTAGATACACAGACCAACGGACAAGCATTATAGGATTCTACTTAAAGATCAAACTTAATGCCACAAGGGATTTCCACTGTTAAGTGCTCTCACCTGCAGCCTAAGAATCTTAACACACACACAATATAAGCAATTCTATTTTGGTGTTTTGATTGGAGATATGAGCAGATCATTAACTGCAGCTGCAGCTGCTGTGACCGTGCCTGCCTGTCCCACATTGACCTTATCAGCCACAAACATACCTTCAATACCCCTTAATCTTTGTGCACGAAGCAAAGCCGTGATATATGTGCACCATATGTGGGAGTTGTATGTAGTTCTGTTGTCATATTTCTTATACTGTTCTCCACTTCCTCAAATCATACTCTTGAGATAAAAATTTCTGGTCCTGGGGATAAGATTCTGAGAATATGGGTAAGCCATGATCGGCTATAAACAGATTGTTCGTTATATGGAAATCAGATCTCACAGACAAGTTAAAGTGACAATTCTACCAGGCCATGGTGGTGTCAGTGCTACTGTATGGCTGCACCACTTGGACCTTGACAAGGCGCCTGGAGAATAGGCTATTTGGGAGCTGTACAAGAATGCCTCATGTGATCTTGAACAAATCATGGAAACAGCACCCCACAAGGAAGCAGCTATACAGCCATCTGCCCTCTATCACACAAACCATCTGAGTAAGACATACTGGACACTGCTGGAGAAGTGAAGATGAACTCATAAGTGATATCCTCCAGTGTAAATCAGCACATGAACATACTAGTACAAGTCATTCAGCAAGGACCTACACATAGACCAGCTCTGTGCAGATACTGGATGCTGCACAGAGGACCTGTCAGGCACAATAAGTGATATGGATGGTTAGCGAGAGGTTGTCATGGATATCCGTACCGCTTGCACGACATGATGATGATGAATAAAGCAGGCCTGTTTTCTGAAGATCCATATCCAATGCAGTACCTCACATGAGTGTAGGAGGTCCATACTCAATTGACATTAACGCACATGCTCTTTGGTGTAGGAGGCAAATAAAACGGCCATATCTCATTTTGGAACCAGACAATCAAGTGTGCCTGATTTCTGAAGATCCATATACTGTGCAATACCTCGCCATCACACTCAGAATGTCAGATCAAGGTTATGCCTTGATACTTGCGGCAAAATGCAAGAATAGGCAAATTTTGTTTGGTTGGTTTTGTTTTACGGCATATCATCCTCAGTGGGTCATTTAATGCCAACAAAGTTTTTAGATAAATTCATTCTTAATGGATACTCAATTTCTTTTATAAACACATTTTTCTATTTAACCTATAGATGGGACCCTAACAGGTACTACCACTCCGAGTCATAGTAAACCAAGGAGCAATTGTGATGAAGGGGTGCTCCACATTCCCCAGACCTCCTGAACTGGAACCTGAACATCAGATAGAATTTAATGTCATTCCCAGGACATGAAGACCTTCAGCCACTACCCTCTAGCACATATGTAATAAAAAGGGTTGGGGCTTGCGATAAGGGCGATAGGATTGGGGCAATCATATAGGTACTAGGGCTTGATGTGACCAGCTGATTAATTGGAGGGGGCCTCCCCAACTGCCTGTCTTGCCCAAGTAAGAGTGTTGCATGTTATGGACTGTTCAGCCACCTGGGTTCCATCCTTAATCATCACGGGTTGCTACCCATGGCCAACAGGCAGCCCTATTGGGGGAGGGCAAATTTTGTCTTATCATTTATATGTGTATGTATTCACATATGAAACTCAACTATTTGTACTTATTCTCATGAGAACACTGTTATGAAAGTACATATATTGACCCCTGGGAAGGAAAACTCTGAATTGATACAGTTTGTGTAGTGAGAGAGAGGACTTGCCTCGTGGGGCAAAGTGGGCACGAACCTGTCTAGCTTGCAGGATGTGTGGCAATGAAAAATATGGCAGCCATACATAATTTTGAAGCAGGGAGACGTGGCAATAGTAAATCTGTACGTATGCAAATTTCTCTCAGATCGCCGTGCATGAAATGAAAGACAACTGAGAAGGAGGAGGAGAAATTCATTATATCAAAGTTTAGATTTTTGTAAACACACTAAGAAATTAAATGCAGCGTTATTTGTAGACAATAGATTTTAATGTGGCTTTTTAAACATGAAAAAGTTTCCCACCTCTGGCCTATTGTTGGTATCAGCCAGACAGTAATGGAGTCTAGGTTATTTCCTATAACTCCAACATAAAAAGGGGAACCACTCTGATTGACTGATAAATTATCTATTTATTTATTGATCTACTAGGAAAAAAGAAGACTGGTTAGGGTTAGTTTAATGGGAAAATAATTTATCAGTCAAGAGTGGTTCCCCTTTTTTATGTTGGAGTTATAGGAAATAACCGGAGTCTATCTCCATTTCGCTTATGCTTGACAAGGGAGATCGTTTTTGCATCTGAGGTGAAGCACCACACTTATCATCAGCTCCAAGCTGTGCTACTAATAAACCAAGTTGACAAGGGCCAGTATCAAACCCAGATCCCTGTGCTTCCAACAGATGCTTTACCAGCTGAGCTAAACAAACACCTTGAATTTATTTGTAAAAAGTATGGAAAATGGCCATTCTCCTTTTCAAAAACTGCTTTTGTTCCCGGATAAGGAAATTTAGAAATTAACCAATTTTCTATGGAAATACGGTGAGGAAATTAATCCGACAATATGAGAAGAAAATATTTTCAAAAATATAACAAACACAGGATGTTACGATCAGGGGAAACAATTTAATGTGTCAATACTTAAGTATTTCGGTATTAAACCATCATCAGGACACTGTTAAGGAATGTTTTTGTGAGGGACAAAATGAAAAATGTTAAGTGTATAGTGAATGTGTGAATATGATGTTATTAATCGTTAATTTTTATATGTGCATTTGTTTACGAAAGCTGATGACATGATCATTGCATGTGCAAAAATGGAAAGTGAAGATCATAGGATGACGCATGCAGA
This sequence comes from Doryteuthis pealeii, assembly GCA_023376005.1. NCBI lineage: Eukaryota > Metazoa > Mollusca > Cephalopoda > Myopsida > Loliginidae > Doryteuthis > Doryteuthis pealeii. The sequence goes on along the minus strand of CM042138.1, from coordinate 103,668,826 downwards.
AACGTGAATAGGCGGAAAATGAAATGCTAATAAAGATATGACGTATTTTATATGGATATTAATGTTTAGAAAATAAGAAGATTAATAGATAGAACATTTAATATATATATAGAACAAAACAATACATAAACACATATATATCCATATATATATGCAGATCCATATATAATCATACATGGACATACATATATATATATATACAAAATATATATACACATTCATAGACGTATCACATTATATTGTTGTGACCGGGGTTTGCAATCTTATAACCATCGATTATTGATTTGCCTATGTATTTGGATATGTTGAAGAAGCCAGGTCTATAGTTAACATTATCAATGTTGCTTATAGCACTAGCTTCAAAAATTTGTCTAAGTCTCTTGTCATGGATATAGGCCAACATATAAGCATTTTTGAAATTTTCTATATAAAAGATAGACACGTTTGCAATTATATGGTGAAGTGGCCAATTGTTTGTATCAGCCATACAGCAAGGTAGTCTATCCCCTTTTTGCTAGCACTAGACCAGAAGAATTGTTTATATTTGCCAAGGTGGAATGTGATACCTACCATCAGCTCCTCACTTTACTGCACAGATCAGATTACCTAATCTGTGTTACTCACACACTGAATTTTTTAGGGACCGGTATCAAACTCAGAAGATTGCAATTCCAAGGTGTGGTCTCTACCGACTGATCTAAATTGGCCCAATTAGACAAGGTCTGTAGAAAACAATATATATATATTTACCAACCCCTCCACACGAGCAGGATGTGACACAAGGTCAATTTCTTAAGTGAAGTTCAACAGGTTTGAATTCAGAGTTTTCCTTCTCCTAGACCGGTTGCCTAACTAAGGTTAAAGAGACCAGTCTGCCCTACTATTTCTCCATAGCTGGAGGGAGAGTAGGATTCATACCTTTTCCAAGGGTATTAATGCAAATAGCTTCATCCATGAATTGAACTCGGGTCGACAAGTCCATTTCCTATGACTAACCATTACACCACACACCTCCACTTTTATGTCGGAAGCCATTTTGATGGACTGTCATTCAGCTGCTATAATTAAGTGTTATTGGCATTAAGGTTAACCTACTGCCATACCACCAACACCCATCTCTTATGTCATGGGCCAATATAATAGAATCAGAGGGATTACTTTTACTGCACAGCTTCCTACTTGTATAAAACAATATACGAATCAAGATGTACATGTATTTACACTAAAGTTACACAAAAATTAACAAAATTGTTATATAAGAGCCGACCGAATCTCCATTTTTACAACACTAAATAGATGCATGCTGTCCATTTAATTAAACAAAAATAACACATTTTATGATTCCAGTCAGGAACCTATTGCAGGGGGTCAAAATGGCTGGAGTGGGGCACTTAGGTTTCGAAGGATTAATGGTTAAGGATATCAGACAAATCAAACCAAGGAAATTTTCAAATGTTAGGCATTAATTAATTTGTTGTTAGATAATAATATTAAGGAAGTCATGAACCTACATGTCCCTGAGTTCTGGAATGGAAGAACTCTTTGAAGGCCTTTTGAGCTGCTTTAATTCCTGGAAGTTAGTGGGAAGCTTGAAATGGTGGCAGTCATTCAGAGAGAGAGGTCTGCCAATTAAACTGGGTAGAGTTTTGTAGTCAAGGTCTTTATTTCTGTAATGCAAATATTGTTAGCATCAAGAATATGAAGAAAAGAACTAGTTGGCATGTCAAGTTCTACTTAAAGAGAATAAGATAATAATCAGAGATAAAACTGGTGTAATGGTAAAATAATCTACAATTCCTAATCCTATCGCAATAATATTTGTTTTCTACAAAGGACGTACAGGTAGCATAACTGTCAGCATCATCATAAGAAATAGACTCAACAAGAAAAGGTTTGGTTGGTTTTGTTTTATGGCATATCAATCTTGGTGGGTCATTTAATGCCAACAAAGTTCTAAATAAATTTATTCTTAATAGATATACATTTTTTTTTTTATAAATACATTTTTCTATTTAATCCATAGATGGATCCCTAACAGGTACTACCACTCCGGATCAGAGTGGACCAGGGAGCAATGGTGATGAAGGGGTACTCCACATTCTCCAAACCTCCAGAACTGGAACCTCACCCTCGGATAGATTTTAACATCATTCTCAGGACACTCAGATCCTCATCCACTACCTTCTAGCACCCATATGATAAAAAGGGTTGGGGCAATCATATAGGTACTAGGGCTTGACACGACTAGCCGATTGATTGGAGGAGGCTTCTCCAACCACACCAAAGTAGAGTGTTGCATGTCATGTCAACTAGAAAAGTTCAAATTCAGTATAGAATAAAATGTCTTCAGCATAAAATAACCCAACAAGGGTTGACATGTTGTAAAATTAAATAAACCAAACATAAGTAAAACTTCTTAAATTCTAAGACTGGAATAGGTTCAATTGTTGGAACAATCTCTGGTGAATATAGTTCCATTTAAAAAAAAATTTTTTTTTTTTTTAATACTAGGGTAAGTCAAACGTTTTGCAATATTTGGGTAATTTGAATTAATTCGGCAGCTCTGGATGTTTTTGCCAAAGCTGTGAAGATGATGAAACACACTGAACTATGAGATTCCGAGTATGCTATTATACTCTCCAAGTGCTACTTGCCAGATTTGCTGGTTTAAAACATGGTCTCGGAATCCAGTTTTTTTACCTTTTGATCTTGCCTGATAATTGAGGTTTTGGCAGTCTGAACAAAATTTCTTTAATGTGCTGTGATCAACTACATCTTTTATACAGCAATTGTTTTGGCTGCTTCCCCAACAATATGGCTTGGCTCAAACTCAAAGCATAAGTTCCAAATTTTAGACTGTGTTACACATTCATCTGTGCGACTTCCTGTACAATTTAGTAAAAACTTTTCCTTTCACATTATCACATTCCTTCATAAAACTCAAAGCTTTTTGTTCTTGTTTTTCAAGTGATTATTGAATTCATTCAACTAAGATTGCTCACACAAAATGTTCTTGGTAGTTCATTGTGAATTGTTTTTGCATATACAGTGTGGAGAAAAAAAAAGTGTTCATTTTAAAAAAATAAATAAAAAATTTAAAAAAATAAAAGTATTTTCTAACTTACCATGGATGAAACATTGATATTTACCCAATATATATATGGAACAACAATTTTAACTACACAGGAATATGTATTATACATCAAAATGAAGCTGGTCCTCTGTAGATCACATCCTTACTTCTCCACATAGGAGAGTCAAAAAGTAATGCCATTTTGTTTAGGACAGGTATAATTACCAACAGAGGAACATGTATCATACATCAAAATGAAGCTGGTCCTCTGTGGATCACATCCCTACTTCTCCACACCGTTTCTCTCAATCGTAATGTTCCACCTTCAAATGAGAGCATGTATCCCTGCCTCATAAAATTCTGTTGACGGTTCTTTGAGCAACTTCTTCATTACACATTTCACTTCCTCATCACTGGAATAAGGCTATCATCTCTTCAGCCCCATGAAAGAGGGTTTGATGTATGATACATGTTCCAGTGTTGGTAATTATACCTGTCCTAAACAAAATGGCATTAAGTTTTTACTAACCCTCATTATACAAAGAAAAAAGGGTTATTTCCTATAACTCCATCATAAAAAGGGGAACCACTTTGACTGATAAATTATTTATTGATCTACTAGGAAAAAAGAAGACAGGGTTAGGGTTAGTTTAATAGGAAAATAAATGAATAATTTATCAGTCAATCAGAGTGGTTCCCCTTTTTTATGTTGGCGTTATAGGAAATAGCAAAAAAAAAAAAAAAAAAAAAAGTTAATGAAATGCAATTTTATCTAAATTATAAAAGAAATAACAAAAAAAAAATGGTATGAAAAAAGTATTTGTTTAAAATCATAAATTACATTAGATTCTTTGTTGCATTTCCTTTATTAAGTTTTAGTGCTAACAATTCTGTTTCAGTGGACCACAGAGTGAAAGAGAAAGAATGAGAAAAGCTGTACAAATAACTTAACCTTGCCAGAGAACTGAAAAAACTGTGGAACATAAAAGTGACTGAAAGGAATAACTTAATACTTTGTTCTATAGCCATTAAGTTTTACTGCTAACAATTATTTTTGTTAGTTTTTTTTTTATTTTTATTTTTTTTTAACTTTCCCTTGATCTTCATTTTGGGTGGGGGGGGTGTTGAAAATTAAGATTTAGAGTAGAAACTTTACTATAACTGCTCCCCACTAAAATAATTTTGTTTTTTGTTTAAAAAAGGTGAACCACTAAGTGTGTTTCCAGTGTATACATTTTTAGAATAAATGTTGACTCCAAATACAACCTAGGATTCAACTTTTCAATAGAAGCAATATATCGGGTATATAATGGTGCAAGAGACAGACAGACGAGGGGATTACTTGTTTTCTCTTTCTACTTGTTCCTGCTGCTAATTCATCAGCCATTATATTCTTCAGGGCTTTCTGCTGGGGGTTGATCTGCTTTTTGTTGGACTGGTCATCTCTTGTTTTAATAAATTAACCAGACTGTTGTTTTTCTTTAAGTCTTATTGAACAACCCTAGGATTCAACCATGTGGTGAGTGCGATTCTTGAGAGACATCCTCTCTCATCGAGTAACAGGTTGCAACTAATCTAAATTGATCTAAACTATCTCATGCTTCTGATGGTGCATTTCCAGAAGGTCAGGCAGAATGTCACTACCCGTCAATAACTGTTGAGGTAATTTTCCACTGAACCCCCATTATTTTTAATCAAACGAACTGATTCAAAAATATATCTAACTACAGTACATACATAATTCATAAGCTACCTATGAATTATATAACAAATGTAATTTTTCATGACTATCACAGTACTAATACAAAATAGTCAGTCCTGATTAGTGTTTTCTGTGATACATTTACAGAAATACCAATAACAAAGTTTAACATGAAATTTTAAAACAGAATTATTTGTCTTGAAAATAACCAGCTTTTGCTCAAAAAAAAAAAAAAAAAAAAAAAAAAAAAAAAAAGTACAAAGTTCATTTGCTTCACAGGAGAGGAGATGCAGCTTCCCTCTCCTCCCTCGTATGCCTATGCATATATTTCTGTCTGCTTCAATAGACTGGAATGGAAGAAAAGAGGCAGAAGTGGAAGAGAAATAAGTAATGGTAATCTGAACATTAGCTACATAAATGAGAGTAACCTCCCCTTGTTTCTTTCATTTTGAGGAAGCCGTCTGTTTTGGTTGACCATTTTCATTTTACCGTAAATACAAATTTGTTCGAATCAATACAACTGAATGTTTTAACATGAAAATATCATAAAATGTGTTCTTAATTGTGTTTGTGCATTATTTGAAATGAACTTAACGGTTATTAAGAACACATTTTATGATATTTTCATGTTAAAACATGCAGTTGTATTGATTGCGGTGAAATAAAAATGGCCGACCAAAACAGATGGCTTTCTCAAAGTGAAAGAAACAAGGGTAGGTCACTCATTTATGTAGCTAATGTTCAGATTACCTAAGTAATTACTTACAATTAAAAGAAAAATCACAAACTTTGAAATCATGAAAATAAAATCCATGATCTATAAATAAGAAAATCAATTCAAAACTTTGATCAAAAATATTTATTTGACATTCTTTGAAATAGAAAATATTTCATACAAATCATTTTTTTTTTATTCTATAATGTAATTTCCTTTAATAAGGAAATTATTAAATATTAGTCTGTCACATCAGAGTTAAATTTTAGTAACAGAAATGGGTTTTATTTCTCAATATTGGAAATATAAGTAAAAAGTAAAGTCGACAGAGTGGTTTATTGTTGGTATCAGCCAAACAGCGAGGGAGTCTATCCCTTTTCACTAGCGCTAGACCAGGGAGATTGATTGTTTTTGTGTTTGAGGTGGAGTGGCACAACTACCATCAGTTCCCCACTTTACCACAATGATCTCTGTGCTACTCATACGCTGAGTTGGCAAAGGCTGGTATTGACCTCAGAACCTTGTCGTTTCAAGCTGGATGCTCTACCAACTGAGCTACACCGGCTCTATAGTCCAGGTTAAGAGAAGGGTAAGATAATCCAAAGTATAGCTTCTTTTTTTTTTTAACCAGGACTAAAGACTTTTGGGTTTTTTTTTCTTTTGGCTCTTATTTTATAAATTAAGTTTGAGAAATATTCCTGGAGGTTCTATAAAAAAAAAAAAAATAAAAAAATACAAAAAAAATTAAAAACTGAATTCATTGTATTTCATATTTCTCGAGCTATAAAAGTCTAAAATTTTTATTGTAAAAATTGTTCATATAATTTAAAAATATAAAATGCTATGAACATTTATTATAATTATTAATTTTAATCCTTAAAACCCCAATGCCTGTGCCCTCTACTCGGGGCACCTGGCACGATTCCCAATGAGGATTCAGACAACCAAGTATATGTACCTCTAGGTATCAGCACAAATACTAGCCACTTGGGTTCAAAGGGTTAACTAAGATTTTCTTTAATCTTTCGCTTATTTTTATCACAACTCACTCAGGTTAATCCTAAATTTATGACAGGAACAATTCCAATTTGAAAGAAAGGATAAGCACTGTGAGATTTGAACTGACATCTTTTTTTGTGTTTGGCTCAGTTCAGTTAACGAACCAGCTGCTCTACCAATTGAATGACAGGGAGACATGGGTCTGTAGAAACGCAATGACAGGGAACATGGGTCTGTACGCAATGTCAGGGAGACATGGGTCTGTAGAAACGCAATGTCAGGGAGACATGGGTCTGTAGAAACGCAATGTCAGGAACATGGGTCTGTAGAAACGCAATGTCAGGGAGACATGGGTCTGTAGAAACGCAATGCAGGGTCTGGGTCTGTAGAAACGCAATGACAGGAGACATGGGCCTGTAGAAACGCAATGTCAGGGAGACATGGGCCTGTAGAAACGCAATGACAGGGATGGGTCTGTAGAAACATGTCAGGAGACATGAGAAACGCAATGACAGGAACATGGGCCTGTAGAAACGCAATGACAGGGAGACATGGTCTGTAGAAACACAATGTCAGAGAGACATCAGTCTGTAGAAACCGAAACTATGAGAAATAAAATGAGGGATGAGTTTATAGGTTTGATTCGAGTCATCAAATTGATGAGTTTTCATTGAGTAGCTAGTGTATTTAAGCAGGCTTCCAAAATTAAGAGGACTCTAGTTTGAATTCCATCACAGCATCATAAGATTTTAACTCAAACTCCTTGTTTAAAATGAGAAGTTTGTCAGTTCAAGAATTGGAGACCATTTTGGTTTTGGAGTTCCATGTGTTTAAGATTTTTGATTTGTACCATTGTGAATTAATGGACCAAGTAAATTTCAACAAAAATCAACAAATTAAAGATTTAAGAAAATATTTGTCAATATAATTAATTATAATAATTAACAAAGATTCACCTAAAAATGTCAAAGAACATTCTTGTACGTATCCAAAATTTAATTAAAAAAACAAATGGTTAAGTAACTATAAGTAGCTCTTTTGACTTAATTTTGTCCATTCAGTAAAACTGAAGAAATTAGACTTCTTCAAAAATATAAAATTTATATCTTAATTTTTTTTAAAAAAGAAAAAATTTTTAAATTTTTTATGAAAGAGAAGAGTTTATTATATCTCTCGTATTTTGATTGGTTTTCTAAAATAAATTTAAAAAATTTTGAAATAGCTTTTAAAAAAATATATAAATTAACATTGTAAAAATTAGATTCTCAATATTTTTCAAAAATTTTAAAAATTGAATTTTAACATTTAGTTTTAAATTTAAATATTTTTGTAAATTTAAAATGAATGTTTTTCTTTAAACAGTAACAATTTCTTTTCGAATTTTCAATTTCTTAATCGGTGTGAGAAAATTATGAATGAAGGTTACCAATAATTGGATAAGAGGGAATTAAAATCCCATAAGTCTCTCAATGAATAGGGGTTGATAATATTTACAGAAAAGAAAAAAAATCAATCGAAATTTGGTTTAATCACATTTTCAGTTTTTGATTGTCTTTGTAACAAGTGAAACGACATATCAGTTTAATCAATGTATTAATTCAATGTATGTTCAACTTGTAAAAAAATAAAAAAATAATATTAATATCTTTTGATAGTTGTGTATTTTTTTCAAAATTTTATACAGTGATTTTAGTTACTTCCCGCCAGGAAATGCTCAATGTCTGCCACATTTCTTCTTTTTTTTTTTTTAAATAAAGATAAAAAAAAAAAAACATTTCCATCACAGCAATTTGCTTTGCATCATATATTAAAAATTTGAATTCAAATTCTTGTTTAAAATGAGACGTTTGCTGATTTGGTAGGTTTCCTAATTTATATGTCGCTCCATTGAAAGAGTCGGAGAGTCAACCTGCTCCAGGTGTGCAAGATGAGAGTTAGGATCCTGACTGTTGACCGAGGAGCAGCCACCATTGGACATTGGACTGCTGCAAGTCAATGAAGACTGATCAAATGATGAAGAATCAAGGCTTTGATGCATTGGGCTTGATTCTGTTGTTGTTGGTGGTGAGGTTTCATGAAGCATCATTTGGGCATCACCACCATTATGGTGGCTAATAATATGCTCCATTGTCTGTGTTCCGATCCCATCAAGGTAGGCAGGATTAGAAGACAAATGTGTTTGTATACCAGCAGCAGCTAATGCAGAAGGACTATGAACAAGTTCGCTTGATATACCTAAAAAAGAAAAATATATACAATTAATAGACATTAGGATTGACAGAAACTTTTTTTTTCTTCTTAGATTATTAGTAAACAGACATGAAAAAGAAAATCATAATTTTAAAAAAAGAATACTGAGGGCTGTCTATTGGTTGTCCTTGTGGTAATTTATAATAATAATAATGAAATTTATTGTGTACAGTGCTCAGGTGCACCACACTCATCAAGTCTCATGTCAAGTACACAGAATAATGTATTAGTGTCAGGAACATGAACAGTTTACATTAGTAATATGCATGTATGTGTGCGCGTGTGTGCATATGTATGTGGAAAGTGGAGAGTGGCATCAGGTATAGTGTATTATATTGACAATAGAGACAATTGTTTTTATGTTTGGTACGTATTCCTTTCTATTGTGATTTATTTCATTTTACTGCTGCTTTATGCCACCGTCTTCTAGCACATATGATAAAAAGGGTTGGGGGGTTTGCTATAAGAGAAATACTGTCAGGATAACCATATAGGTGCTAGGGCTTGACAAGACCAGATAATTAATTGGCGGGTTCCTTTCCGACTGACTGTCTATCCCATGTAAAGAGCAAAAGTGGAGTGTTGCATGTAACAGACTGCTCAACCAGCAGATTCTGTCCTTAAGCATCATTGGTCGCCACCCATGGCCAACAGGTGGCCCCACTGTGTGCATGTGTATGGGTTCTTACCCCTCTGTAGAGATGCAGTCAGTGTATTATACTGCCCAGCCGACAGGGGGTTATTCTGGACAAGTAATGAGTCATATGCATAATTACAAATTAGTCATTTTTATTTTTAAAATTTACAATTATTAAAAAGGAAAAAAAATATCCACTTTATGGGGATATAAAATAAAATTTACTCATGAACAAGATGTTGTAAATACTAGAAATATATGCACCCTCCAGGTGCAAGTATTTAAGTTTTAATGTAATAGAATATTATATTAAATTAGAAAGGCTAATGACACTAAATAATAATAGAGATAAAAAATATTTGAAACAGGAGAGTATATCAAAAAATAGAACAATTGAAAGTTACTTTTCCATCACTTCCATCTTTCATTGCTAAATTTTCCTAATTTAACTATTTAGTTAAAATAGGGAGTAAAGAATAAAATTACAGTTATTTGTTAATGGATTTCTTTTAAGATTTATCCTGAGATTTTTGCTCATATTCATTACCATAAAACCAAACAATTAGAAATCAATAATACCATGCACATATTTATTAAAATAAAATTTTTAATATCAATATGCAAATTAGCCCCTCTGTTCACACTGCAAACCACTATTTTGTTTTATATATAAATACAATTGTATGTTATTAGTATATAGATTTTGTTTACCGCGTATCCCACATATATGGGTCAGGTACAAGGCCCTAATAATGTGGGACAACCCACGAACCAAAGCTCATGGGTGGAGGGTGCAAAAAATGTTTTTATTGGCATTCCCCTACAGCACTAGGCAATAAACCCAGCCCTGTCCCTTTAAGTCAAGGGGGCAGGTGTTGCCTGGCGGGGGGGGGGGGGGGCTGGGATCAACGTTGATGGTCCAGGGCTGAAGCCACTGAACCCCGGTTGAAACCAATGGTCAACAGTATTACAATGTAAAACAATTTTATTAATAATTTAGGTTTAAATAAAAATAAAATCATGGAGAATGTGACATAAATAACTAAGGGAATTGTGTCTTGAGTAGTAATTTAGTTTCGGTTCCAGACAGAAAAAACACAGAATCTCCAGTTATTTCCAATAAGTCTAACATGATAAAAGGGGAACCATCTTGACTGATAAATTTTTTTCCCCATTAAACTAACCCTAAACCCATCTTTTTTCTTTGTAGATCAATAAATAAATAATTTATCAGTCAAGAGTGGTTCCCTTTGATTATGTTAGAAAATAACAAATCTCCATTATATAAGAAATTTGAACAGATAAAACTCCACCTCCAAGCAACATTTCTTGTAAAAGGTTCATTTTTTGCTATTCCCCAAATTTTAGTTAATTGAAGTTGCTCAATCATTTGCCAAGTTATGCTTTGTAATATCGGCACAATAATAAAAGTTCTCCAAATCTGCCTCGGATTCATATTGACGATCATTGATATAATCTTCTAGATTCACCTGAGCTTGGTAACGGAAAGTCTTGACTTTATGCGTGTCTGATAAACCACGAGCACCTAGAAAGAAATGAAAGATGATATTCAAATTAAGTTAACTTTTTTTTTCTTTAAAAGATTTAATAAAACTGTAGTAAAGTATTTGGGGTGGCCTAATGTTGGTATCAGCAAAACAGCAAGGGAGTCTCTCCCCTTTTCACTAATGTGAGACTAAGAAGATTGTTTTGAAGTGGGGAAACACCTACCATCAGCTCCTCACTTTACTGCACAGATCCCTGTGCTACTCATATGCTGAGTTGGCAAGCCCAGTATTGAACTAGAAAACTTGTGGTTTCCTGGTGGACGCTCTACCACTGAGCTAAAACGGCTCTAGGGAGACAAATAATGCTCTCCCTGGGATTTTGGAAGGCTGTCTTTTGCATATGTGAATCCTAGAATTCTTAATCACATGAGATTGATCCTTTTTGTCTGTTCTTTGAACAGTAAAGACCTTTCTTTCTGTTTTTTCAACAATAGTGCCTTATATCTGTCCATTGAACAGAAGAAATGCTTTGTCTCCAATCCATCACAGACGGTTTTGTCTCAGCATTGAAACAAATCCACATGGCTTTTCCAACAAACGCAGGTAAGATTTTACTATTTTCAGTACCTGCTGCCTTAGAACCACAAGGTTTCAGGTTTGATTCCAGCCCTCACCAACTCAGCACATGAGTAGCACATCTTGGATATGTACAGTAAAGTGTTGAGCTGATGGTCAGATGCAAGCTAGTGAAAAGGAGATAGACTCCCTCATTGTTCGGTTGATACCAACAATAGACCATTCCACCTTCTTATTTTATATAATGCTTGGCATGGAATGATATGCATATTTCATTTGTTGAGACACATTTTTCTTGACAGAATTGTAGCTTATTCAAAGTGTAATTTTGTGGCTTAACTTGTAAAATTATATGAGGCCGAGTCAAAAAATGCCATTTTTATAAAACTAAGGCCTACATTGACACCCTAACAAGGCTCAGAGCAAGAATCTGACGAGTAAGACCTAACTTGCTAATCGACAGTGTCCTCCGTCAGCATGACAATGCTTGACCACACACAACATCAGGACAAGGGAGAAAATCGCCTTATTCAGTGGACAACTTTACCGCATCCTCCACACTCGCCAGATTTAGCGCCTTCAGACTATCATCTCTCCAGCCCCATGAAAGAGGATTTGAGAGGCAAACATTATTCCAGTGACAAGGAAGAGAAATTCTATAGGAAAGAGGTTTCTCAAAAAACAGATTTTTACAGGGCAGAGATACATGCTCTATTCGAAGGTGGAACATTGCTATTGAGAGAAACGGTGACTATGTGGAGGAGTAGGGATGTGACCCACAGAGGACCACTAGAGTGCACATGGATTTTTATGGATACCCTGTATATTAAATTAGAAAGGCTAACGAAATCAGATAAAAACACATAAAAAGATTACTTATTTAATTATATTTTAATTGGTTTCTATATAAAATCATTCATAGGATTGATTTTAATATTTGGAAAATAAAACATAGCACTAGAGATCAATAACACCAAGTGATTATTTATTAAACCCAATTTTGTTAAACCAGTATGCATTAACTTACAACAAACCATATATATGCAACCTTATTTTCTTAATTATGTATAACACCCATGGCAGGATTTAAACATGGTAATAACACAGGCTGCTTTTTATGAATGGGCTATTCTGTACAATAGGGACCTCCTGTTTAACGTGTCAAATTTACCCCCTCTATATTTAACACAATGAACTTGCATAAAGGTTAACATTATCTTGAAAATCCTTAGACCATTCAAAAGAAACATTAGATAAAACTCCTTGTTTTGTTTTTAATTTTCAGCTTACGGAAATAAAACTATGAATAAAAACAATGTTTACATTTTCGCACTGTTAAATCAATTGAAATTTAATGAATGTAAAACAAGTTAGACTACCAGCTTTTCTATGAAAAATCAACTAGCTGTCAAATTTTTACGAAAATTTCAGTAATTATTTTCCTGTTGATGAAATTATGTTTAAAATAAGTTTTCCTAAATATATATTTAGGAATTTTTTTTACGAGGTCTCCCCCATTTTATTTATTTATTAAAAATTACCTATAAAAAAAATAAAAAAAAAAAAGTTCTTAATTTTTTTTTCTATAACGATAAAGTAGTCTGAAATATTATATCAAAGGATGTTTATAAGTTTCTATAATGGGATTTTTTTTAGTAAAGAAACCATGATACAGAATTCTGCTAAAAAATATCAATAAAGAAATCAATCCTGATAGACTGTTTCTACTCTGAACATTCTTACTACTACATCTTCTGATCTATATGCATGAAACTGTGAACGAATATTACTCTTTGTAACTTTTATCACTTTGAATACAAGGTTTATTTATTTTTTCATTGAACATTTGTCTTTCTTTTCTTACTTGTTCAATCCTATAGAGGTTTGGTTATAACTAATAAATCAAATACATACACATATGAAACCACCATACCTACTGTACGAGTAGTAAAATATTTTCCAGAGTTTTAGAAAAAAAAAATATTGAAAATTTTTTTAAATTTTAAAATTGATATATTTACCAGGATCAAAGAATACAATTGCTTTTAAGCAAGCAAATTCCGATTCATCAATCTCAACATCTTGCAATGGCTGATGATTTCATCAAGGATTCTGATACGATAGTAATCATATCTGGGCCTAGAAGATTCCGAGGAAGTATATAATCATTTCCTAAAAGCAACACATCTTTAAATTGCAGAGAGAACGTCGAGCACACCCACCCATTATTAATTGCTCTCCAGCATGTGCCCGAAGTAGCGCCACTGTGAATAAAAAAAAACATTATTAATACTAGGCAAAAATATTGCCCTCCAGGCATTATATTAAATTTTACTGTAATGAAATACATTAAATTAGAAAAAATAATGAAACTAAATAAGAATGCATATAAAAAAATTATATGTATTTTTAAATTTTGTTTTAATTGATTTCTTATATAAAATTAATACATAGGTTTGCTTGAAATACATTTGAGATAAAATACATTAGAAATCAATAAAAAAGAAATTTAAAAATGTAAAGTAGTCATCAGCCAATCAGCAAGGGAGTCTATCCCTTTTCATTAGACCAGGAGATTGTTTTTGTATCTGAGGTGGAGCGCCACACCTACCATCAGCTCCTTACTTTACCGCACAGATCCCCTGTGCTACTCATACGCTGAGTTGGCGAGAGCCGGTATCGAACTAGGAACCTTGTGGCTTCTAGCTGAATGCCTTATCGACTGAGCTAACCCGGCCCTTAAATAACACTATGTAATTTTTTATTAAACCTGGGTTTCTTAAAGCCAGTATGCAATTATCAATCCACACATGCAAACCATTATTCTACTCGTAATATATAATACACATTGCAGGATTTTAAATACATCAATAACCCGCTCTTTGGGGCAGGGTCCAATGGGCGTCAGCCACTGGACCTGTGATATATATAATGGTGATCCCAAGGGGCCTTCCCCGGCAACACCTGCCCTCTTGATTTAAAAGGGGCAGGGCTGGATTTATTGCCCAGTGTCGAGCAC
>CM042138.1:103571649-103654337 GCA_023376005.1 Doryteuthis pealeii | reverse complement strand
ATTTTATGATATTTTCATGTTAAAAATGCAGTTGTATTGATTGCGGTGAAATAAAAATGGCCGACCAAAACAGATGGCTTTCTCAAAGTGAAAGAAACAAGGGTAGGTCACTCATTTATGTAGCTAATGTTCAGATTACCTAAGTAATTACTTACAATTAAAAGAAAAATCACAAACTTTGAAATCATGAAAATAAAATCCATGATCTATAAATAAGAAAAATCAATTCAAAACTTTGATCAAAAATATTTATTTGACATTCTTTGAAATAGAAATATTTCATACAAATCATTTTTTTTTATTCTATAATGTAATTTCCTTTAATAAGGAAATTATTAAATATTAGTCTGTCATCAGAGTTAAATTTTAGTAACAGAAATGGGTTTTTATTTCTCAATATTGGAAATATAAGTAAAAAGTAAAGTCGACAGAGTGGTTTATTGTTGGTATCAGCCAAACAGCGAGGGAGTCTATCCCTTTTCACTAGCGCTAGACCAGGGAGATTGATTGTTTTTGTGTTTGAGGTGGAGTGGCACAACTACCATCAGTTCCCCACTTTACCACAATGATCTCTGTGCTACTCATACGCTGATTGGCAAAGGCTGGTATTGACCTCAGAACCTTGTCGTTTCAAGCTGGATGCTCTACCAACTGAGCTACACCGGCTCTATAGTCCAGGTTAAGAGAAGGGTAAATAATCCAAAGTATAGCTTCTTTTTTTTTTTAACCAGGACTAAAGACTTTTGGGGTTTTTTTTCTTTTGGCTCTTATTTTTTATAAATTAAGTTTGAGAAAATATTCCTGGAGGTTCTATAAAAAAAAAAAAAAAAAAAAAAAAAAAATTAAAAACTGAATTCATTGTATTTCATATTTCTCGAGCTATAAAAGTCTAAAATTTTTATTGAAAATTGTTCATATAATTTAAAATATAAAATGCTATGAACATTTATTATAATTATTAATTTAATCCTTAAAACCCCAATGCCTGTGCCTCTTACTCGGGCACCTGGCACGATTCCCAATGAGGATTCAGACAACCAAGTATATGTACCTCTAGGTATCAGCACAAATACTAGCCACTTGGGTTCAAAGGGTTAACTAAGATTTTCTTTTAATCTTTCGCTTATTTTTATCACAACTCACTCAGGTTAATCCTAAATTTATGACAGGAACAATTCCAATTTGAAAGAAAGGATAAGCACTGTGAGATTTGAACTGACATCTTTTTTTGTGTTTGGCTCAGTTCAGTTAACGAACCAGCTGCTCTACCACATGGTCTGTAAAACGAATGACAGGGAGACATGGGTCTGTAGAAACGCAATATGGGTCTGTAGAAACGCAATGTCAGGGAGACATGGGTCTGTAGAAACGCAATGTCAGGGAGACATGGGTCTGTAGAAACGCAATGTCAGGGAGACATGGGTCTGTAGAAACGCAATGTCAGGGAGACATGGGTCTGTAGAAACGCAATGTCAGGGAGCCTGTAGAAACGCAATGACAGGGAGACATGGGTCTGTACAATGTCAGGGAGACATGGGTCTGTAGAAACGCAATAGGGAGACATGGCCTGTAGAAACCAATGACAGGGAGACATGGGTCTGTAGAAACACAATGTCAGAGAGACATCAGTCTGTAGAAACCGAAACTATGAGAAATAAAATGAGGGATGAGTTTATAGGTTTGATTCGAGTCATCAAATTGATGAGTTTTCATTGAGTAGCTAGTGTATTTAAGCAGGCTTCCAAAATTAAGAGGACTCTAGTTTGAATTCCATCACAGCATCATAAGATTTTAACTCAAACTCCTTGTTTAAAATGAGAAGTTTGTCAGTTCAAGAATTGGAGACCATTTTGGTTTTGGAGTTCCATGTGTTTAAGATTTTTGATTTGTACCATTGTGAATTAATGGACCAAGTAAATTTCAACAAAAATCAACAAATTAAAGATTTAAGAAATATTTGTCAATATAATTAATTATAATAATTAACAAAGATTCACCTAAAAATGTCAAAGAACATTCTTGTACGTATCCAAAATTTAATTAAAAAAACAAATGGTTAAGTAACTATAAGTAGCTCTTTTGACTTAATTTTGTCCATTCAGTAAAACTGAAGAAATTAGACTTCTTCAAAAATATAAAATTTATATCTTAATTTTTTTTTAAAAAAAGAAAAAAATTTTTAAATTTTTTATGAAAGAGAAGAGTTTATTATATCTCTCGTATTTTGATTGGTTTTCTAAAAATAAATTTAAAAAAATTTTGAAATAGCTTTTAAAAAAATATATAAATTAACATTGTAAAAATTAGATTCTCAAATATTTTCAAAAATTTTAAAAATTGAATTTTAACATTTAGTTTTAAATTTAAATATTTTTGTAAATTTAAAATGAATGTTTTTCTTTAAACAGTAACAATTTCTTTTCGAATTTTCAATTTCTTAATCGGTGTGAGAAAATTATGAATGAAGGTTACCAATAATTGGATAAGAGGGAATTAAAATCCCATAAGTCTCTCAATGAATAGGGGTTGATAATATTTACAGAAAGAAAAAAAAAATCAATCGAAATTTGGTTTAATCACATTTTCAGTTTTTGATTGTCTTTGTAACAAGTGAAACGACATATCAGTTTAATCAATGTATTAATTCAATGTATGTTCAACTTGTAAAAAATAAAAAAATAATATTAATATTTTGATAGTTGTGTATGTTTTTCAAAATTTTATACAGTGATTTTAGTTACTTCCCGCCAGGAAATGCTCAATGTCTGCACATTTCTTCTTTTTTTTTTTTTAAATAAAGATAAAAAAAAAAAAAACATTTCCATCACAGCAATTTGCTTTGCATCATATATTAAAAATTTGAATTCAAACTTCTTGTTTAAAATGAGACGTTTGCTGATTTGGTAGGTTTCCTAATTTATATGTCGCTCCATTTGAAAGAGTCGGAGAGTCAACCTGCTCCAGGTGTGCAAGATGAGAGTTAGGATCCTGACTGTTGACCGAGGAGCAGCCACCATTGGACATTGGACTGCTGCAAGTCAATGAAGACTGATCAAATGATGAAGAATCAAGGCTTTGATGCATTGGGCTTGATTCTGTTGTTGTTGGTGGTGAGGTTTCATGAAGCATCATTTGGGCATCACCACCATTATGGTGGCTAATAATATGCTCCATTGTCTGTGTTCCGATCCCATCAAGGTAGGCAGGATTAGAAGACAAATGTGTTTGTATACCAGCAGCAGCTAATGCAGAAGGACTATGAACAAGTTCGCTTGATATACCTAAAAAAGAAAAATATATACAATTAATAGACATTAGGATTGACAGAAACTTTTTTTTTTTTCTTTCTTAGATTATTAGTAAACAGACATGAAAAAGAAAATCATAATTTTAAAAAAGAATACTGAGGGCTGTCTATATGGTTGTCCTTGTGGTAATTTATAATAATAATAATGAAATTTATTGTGTACAGTGCTCAGGTGCACCACAACTCATCAAAGTCTCATGTCAAGTACACAGAATAATGTATTAGTGTCAGGAACATGAACAGTTTACATTAGTAATATGCATGTATGTGTGCGCGTGTGTGCATATGTATGTGGAAAGTGGAGAGTGGCATCAGGTATAGTGTATTAATATTGACAATAGAGACAATTGTTTTTAATGTTTGGTAGCGTATTCCTTTTCTATTGTGATTATTTTCATTTTACTGCTGCTTTATGCCACCGTCTTCTAGCACATATGATAAAAAGGGTTGGGGGGTTTGCTATAAGAGAAATACTGTCAGGATAACCATATAGGTGCTAGGGCTTGACAAGACCAGATAATTAATTGGCGGGTTCCTTTCCGACTGACTGTCTATCCCATGTAAAGAGCAAAAGTGGAGTGTTGCATGTAACAGACTGCTCAACCAGCAGGATTCTGTCCTTAAGCATCATTGGTCGCCACCCATGGCCAACAGGTGGCCCCACTGTGTGCATGTGTATGGGGTTCTTACCCCTCTGTAGAGATGCAGTCAGTGTATTATACTGCCCCAGCCGACAGGGGGTTATTCTGGACAAGTAATGAGTCATATGCATAATTACAAAATTAGTCAAATTTATTAGGAAAAATATCCACTTTATGGGGGATATAAAAAAATTTACTCATGAAAGATGTTGTTGTAATTTAAGTTTTAAGTTTTAATGTAATAGAATATTATATTAAATTAGAAAGGCTAATGACACTAAATAATAATAGAGATAAAAAATATTTGAAACAGGAGAGTATAATCAAAAAATAGAACAATTGAAAGTTACTTTTCCATCACTTCCATCTTTCATTGCTAAATTTTCCTAATTTAACTATTTAGTTAAAATAGGGAGTAAAGAATAAAATTACAGTTATTTGTTAATGGATTTCTTTTAAGATTTATCCCTGAGATTTTTGCTCATATTCATTACCATAAAACCAAACAATTAGAAATCAATAATACCATGCACATATTTATTAAAATAAAATTTTTAATATCAATATGCAAATTAGCCCTCCTGTTCACACTGCAAACCACTATTTTGTTTTATATATAAATACAATTGTATGTTATTAGTATATAGATTTTGTTTACCGCGTATCCCACATATATGGGTCAGGTACAAGGCCCTAATAATGTGGGACAACCCACGAACCAAAGCTCATGGGTGGAGGGTGCAAAAAATGTTTTTATTGGCATTCCCCCTACAGCACTAGGCAATAAACCCAGCCCTGTCCCTTTAAGTCAAGGGGGCAGGTGTTGCCTGGCGGGGGGGGGGGGCTGGGATCAACGTTGATGGTCCAGGGCTGAAGCCACTGAACCCCCGGTTGAAACCAATGGTCAACAGTATTAACAATGTAAAACAATTTTATTAATAATTTAGGTTTAAATAAAAATAAAATCATGGAGAATGTGACATAAATAACTAAGGGAATTGTGTCTTGAGTAGTAATTTAGTTTCGGTTCCAGACAGAAAAACACAGAATCTCCAGTTATTTCCAATAAGTCTAACATGATAAAAGGGGAACCACTCTTGACTGATAAATTTTTTTCCCCATTAAACTAACCCTAAACCCATCTTTTTTCTTTGTAGATCAATAAATAAATAATTTATCAGTCAAGAGTGGTTCCCCTTTGATTATGTTAGAAAATAACCAAATCTCCATTATAATAAGAAATTTGAACAGATAAAACTCACCTCCAAGCAACATTTCTTGTAAAAGGTTATCAATTTTTGCTATTCCCCAAATTTTAGTTAATTGAAGTTGCTCAATCATTTGCCAAGTTATGCTTTGTAATATCGGCAACAATAATAAAAGTTCTCCAAATCTGCCTCGGCATTCATATTGACGATCATTGATATAATCTTCTAGATTCACCTGAGCTTGGTAACGGAAAGTCTTGACTTTATGCGTGTCTGATAAACCACGAGCACCTAGAAAAGAAATGAAAGATGATATTCAAAATTAAGTTAACTTTTTTTTTCTTTAAAAAGATTTAATAAAACTGTAGTAAAGTATTGTTGGGGTGGCCTAATGTTGGTATCAGCAAAACAGCAAGGGAGTCTCTCCCCTTTTCACTAATGTGAGACTAAGAAGATTGTTTGAAGTGGGGAACCACACCTACCATCAGCTCCTCACTTTACTGCACAGATCCCTGTGCTACTCATATGCTGAGTTGGCAAGCACCAGTATTGAACTAGAAAACTTGTGGTTTCCTGGTGGACGCTCTACCAACTGAGCTAAAACGGCTCTAGGGAGACAAATAATGCTCTCCCTTGGATTTTGGAAGGCTGTCTTTTGCATATGTGAATCCTAGAATTCTTAATCACATGAGAATTGATCCTTTTTGTCTGTTCTTTGAACAGTAAAGACCTTTCTTTCTGTTTTTTCAACAAATAGTGCCTTATATCTGTCCATTGAACAGAAGAAATGCTTTGTCTCCAATCCCATCACAGACGGTTTTGTCTCAGCATTGAAACAAATCCACATGGCTTTTCCAACAAACGCAGGTAAGATTTTACTATTTTCAGTACCTGCTGCCTTAGAACCACAAGGTTTCAGGTTTGATTCCAGCCCTCACCAACTCAGCACATGAGTAGCACATCTTGGATATGTACAGTAAAGTGTTGAGCTGATGGTCAGATGCAAGCTAGTGAAAAGGAGATAGACTCCCTCATTGTTCGGTTGATACCAACAATAGACCATTCCACCTTCTTTATTTTATATAATGCTTGGCATGGAATGATATGCATATTTCATTTGTTGAGACACATTTTTCTTGACAGAATTGTAGCTTATTCAAAGTGTAATTTTGTGGCTTAACTTGTAAAATTATATGAGGCCGAGTCAAAAAAATGCCATTTTTATAAAACTAAGGCCTACATTGACACCCTAACAAGGCTCAGAGCAAGAATCTGACGAGTAAGACCTAACTTGCTAATCGACAGTGTCCTCCGTCAGCATGACAATGCTTGACCACACACAAACATCAGGACAAGGGAGAAAATCGCCTTATTCAGGTGGACAACTTTACCGCATCCTCCACACTCGCCAGATTTAGCGCCTTCAGACTATCATCTCTCCAGCCCCATGAAAGAGGATTTGAGAGGCAAACATTATTCCAGTGACAAGGAAGAGAATTCTATAGGAAAGAGGTTTCTCAAAAAACAGATTTTTACAGGGCAGAGATACATGCTCTATTCGAAGGTGGAACATTGCTATTGAGAGAAACGGTGACTATGTGGAGGAGTAGGGATGTGACCCACAGAGGACCACTAGAGTGCACATGGATTTTTATGGATACCCTGTATATTAAATTAGAAAGGCTAACGAAATCAGATAAAAACACATAAAAAGATTACTTATTTTAATTATATTTTAATTGGTTTCTATATAAAATCATTCATAGGATTGATTTTAATATGTTGGAAAATAAAACAATAGCACTAGAGATCAATAACACCAAGTGATTATTTATTAAACCCAATTTTGTTAAAACCAGTATGCAAATTAACTACACCATATAATATGCAAACCTTATTTTCTTAATTATGTATAACACCCATGGCAGGATTTTAAACATGGTAATAACACAGGCTGCTATTTTTATGAATGGGCTATTCTGTACAATAGGGACCTCCTGTTTAACGTGTCAAATTTACCCCCTCTATATTTAACACAATGAAACTTGCATAAAGGTTAACATTATCTTGAAAATCCTTAGACCATTCAAAAGAAACATTAGATAAAACTCCTGTTTTTTTTTCAGCTTACGGAAATAAAAACTATGAATAAAAACAATGTTTACATTTTCGCACTGTTAAATCAATTGAAATTTAATGAAGTTAAAAACAAGTTAGGACTACCAGCTTTTCTATGAAAAATCAACTAGCTGTCAAATTTTTACGAAATTTCAGTAATTATTTTCCTGTTGATGAAATTATGTTTAAAATAAGTTTTTCCTAAAATATATTTAAAAATTTTTTTACGAGGTCTCCCCCACCCCATTTTATTTTATTAAAAAATTAAAAAAAAAATAAAAATAAATAAAAATAAAAAGTTCTAATTTTTTTTCTATAACGATAAGAGTCTGAATAATTATATCAAAGGATGTTTATAAGTTTCTATATGGGATTTTTTTTAGTAAAAGAACCATGAATACAGAATTCTGCTAAAAAATATCAATAAAGAAATCAATCCTGATAGACTGTTTCTACTACTGAACATTCTTACTACTACATCTTCTGATCTATATGCATGAACTGTGAACGAATATTACTCTTGTAACTTTTATCACTTTGAATACAAGGTTTATTTATTATTTCATTGAACATTTGTCTTTCTTTTCTTACTTGTTCAATCCTATAGAGGTTTGGTTATAACTATAAATCAAATACATACACATATGAAACCACCATACCTACTGTACGAGTAGTAAAATATTTTCCAGAGTTTTAGAAAAAAAAATATTGAAAATTTTTTAAATTTTAAATTGATAATATTTACCAGGATCAAAGAATACAATTGCTTTTAAGCAAGCAAATTCCGATTCATCAATCTCAACATCTTGCAATGGCTTGATGATTTCATCAAGGATTCTTGATACGATAGTAATCATATCTGGGCCTAAAGAATTCCGAGGAAGTATATAATCATTTCCTAAAAGCAACACATCTTTAAATTGCAGAGAACGTCGAGCCACACCCATTATTAATTGCTCTCCAGCATGTGCCCGAAGTAGCGCCACCTGTGAATAAAAATAAAACATTATTAATACTAGCAAAAATATGTGCCCTCCAGGCATTATATTAAATTTTACTGTAATGAAATACATTAAATTAGAAAAAATAATGAAACTAAATAAGAATGCATATAAAAAAAATTATGTATTTTTTAAATTTTGTTTTAATTGATTTCTATATAAAATTATACATAGGTTTGCTTGAAATACATTTGAGAATAAAATAACATTAGAAATCAATAAAAAAGAAATTTAAAAATGTAAAGTAGTCATCAGCCAATCAGCAAGGGAGTCTATCCCCTTTTCATTAGACCAAGGAGATTGTTTTTGTATCTGAGGTGGAGCGCCACACCTACCATCAGCTCCTTACTTTACCGCACAGATCCCTGTGCTACTCATACGCTGAGTTGGCGAGAGCCGGTATCGAACTAGGAACCTTGTGGCTTCTAGCTGAATGCTCTATCGACTGAGCTAACCCGGCCCTTAAATAACACTATGTAATTATTTATTAAACCTGGGTTTTCTTAAAGCCAGTATGCAAATTATCCACACCATGCAAACCATTATTACTCAGTAATATATAATACACATTGCAGGATTTTAAATACATCAATAACCCGCTCTTTGGGGCAGGGTCCAATGGCGTCAGCCACTGGACCTGTGATATATATTAATGGTGTGATCCCAAGGGGCCTTCCCCCCGGCAACACCTGCCCTCTTGATTTAAAGGGGCAGGGCTGGATTTATTGCCCAGTGTCTGAGGCACCCCCTCCCTTGAGGGGGAATGCCACTAGGATAATAGAGTGGTAATTTTTTTTATCAATTTTCAATTATCAAGATAAAATTACAAACATTGATTTCACCAAAATGTTTGCTCACCAACTCGTAATACGTATAAGTAAACTTATAATCTTTTAAACTATGTAAAAATATAAAAAAAATTAAAAAATCAACTAAAGTGGTCACTACTAGAATAGGCTCAGTCATAATTAGTGATCACCCTCCACACATTAATGCAACAACCAACATTACGTTTTTTGTTTTCGGTTTTGTTTTGTTTTAAGTGACATTATTTATATTGTGCAACGTGTGAAAATAAACCAGTCTTGTCTAAACAAAGATTTTTTGCACATACCTGATCATCCAAGTGTAAGTCAAGAAAACATGGGATGTATTTGGCCCATTCTACAAGAATAAGAAGTTGTTGTTTCATAGATTCAAATACTTCATTGATAGATCCAACTTTTTTAGTCATTACATTATCTGGTGATGGTTGTACTTGAAGCTGAAATTATAAATTTTTTTTTTTTTTTTTTAAATTTCATAAAAGGGAAACATTTTAAAAAATAAAAAAATTTTAAAAATACTTAGTATTATTTGGACTATTATTCTCATCTTTATCGTTATCTGTACAACGTTTCGGACGATGTGACCTCCGGCCTTCTTAAGATATTCATAATACTAATTATCAAGCCTCATCTCAAAGATTCAGAGAAATAGAAACATTTTCAAACGACCTTGAACTGTTGTTTAAACTTAGTTCAAGTTATTTTATTTAGTTATTTTCTATACAGTGTTATATGGTCACATCCATTTAAAAAAATAAATAAATAAAATGAAATTAAAAAAATTTTAAATGGTAGTTTGTATTCAAGTTCAGTTTTTATGATATTAAGTTTTTTTTAAATCTATTAAATCTTACCTCTTTGGACATATTTTCAGCATTTACTAAATGTGATACGGCCACTAATGAATTTGATCCTAAATCTTCATAACTTGTTCGTCGGATGCTGATTCTATCTCTTTCATTTTGAACAGCTGAAAAATAATTTTAAAAAATTGTTTCAATCCTCTAACAGTTATTGTCATAGGAAATTGACAAGACAAATTCAAATTACATTCAAGTCACACTGAAACCACCAGTTCCCACTAGATCACCAAAGTCAAGCAGTGATGTTTATTTGTTTTGTTTTACAGTATATCAACTACAATGGGTCATTTAATGCCGGTAAAGTTTTGAAAGATTTATATCAATAGTTTGGAAGAAAATTTGTTAAACCCAATTTTTTTTGTTAAATTTTCTATTTAATCCATAGATGGAGCCCTAACAGGTACTACCACTCCAGGTCAGAGTGGACCAAGAAGCAATGGTGATGAAGGGGTGCTCCACATTCTCCAAACCTCCAGAACTGGAACCTCACCATCAGATAGAGTTTAACATCATTCCCAGGATATAAAGACCCTCAGCCACTGCCTTCTAGCACATATATGATAAAAAGCGTGGGGACTTGCCCTGAAGGCAATAGGGTTGGGACAATCATATAGGTACTAGAGCTTGATGTGACCAGCCAATTGATTGGAGGAGTTAAACAGTTAGGAGATTGTTCAATACATAATTGGGTGACCACTTAAGCAGAGGGGTTGGTAAACACATCCTCTGAATCAGGTATCCAGATTATTCAAGTGTTTACTAAGTTTATTATTGATTTTAATGGGATTTCAACCTGTCTTATAGAAACTTAACTAATTGTTGAAATTGTGTAAAATTCCCTGTATTTATCATAAATTTTCAGTAAAAAGTTGGGTTTTTTCACTAAAAAACTGTTCCAAACAAAACTAAAATGATACTTTGTGGCATAAGTAAGTAAAATCATTGGGGTGGCCTAATGTCGGTATCAGCCAGATAGCGAGGGAGTCTATCCCCTTTTCAATAGCGCTAGACCAAGGAGATTGTTTTTAGCGTCTGAGGTGGGGCGCCACACCTACCATCAGCTCCTTTACCACACAGATCCCTGTGCTACTCATACGCTGAGTTGGCGAGGGCCGGTATCGAACCAAGAACCTTGTGGCTCCTAGCTGAACACTCTACCGACTGAGCTAAACCGATGCTTACAGTATTAGGTTAAAATTGCAAATTGTCATCAAAATTTGGCTTGGGCATAGATTTTAATGAATTTAATCACTACTAAGGACACGATTTATATTATTTTTAATTTAAATTTTAACCTTTAGTTGTGTTTAAGGAAAAATAAAATAGATAAAATAAAATAGATAAAATAAAACATGAATAATAAGACTAGTCAGAATTAATAAACATGTACAAACAAAAAACGTACTTTCTATTTCAATATTACAGGCGACACATGCTTTTCTTAAGTATGGATGACCAAAAGTGTAATAATCCATGTTTTTTATGTTAATAAATTCTCAAAAAATCTCTATCTCCCTTAAAAATTAGTTCTCTTGCAACCCTCTGTAGGAAATTAACGTCCAATGTAAAAACAGTTAAAAACACAACTAACGGTTAAAATTTAAGTAAAAAATAAATCGTGTCCTTAGTAATAATTAGATTTATTAAAATCTATGCCCAAGCCAAATTTTTCCATTTTAGTTTTGACAACGATTTTCAATTTTAACCCAGTATTATACATAAATAAGTACATCCCTCACAAGATTTTTTTTTTCTCTTATAAAAAGTTAATTCTATTCTAAATCAAAGATGCCAAGATTATTATTTCTAGTAGAACATTAAACAATCAAAACATTTTCTTAGATATCAATGCGAGCCCTCACAGCATTGAAGTTATACGAGTCAAAAATAAGTACACTCCTTAATTTTGATTATTTTTCAATGTTATAGAGTTGGGTTATAAATAACACCTAATAATATATACGAGGGTGAAATCAAAAAGTAATGCCATTTTGTTTAGGACAGGTACAATTACTAACACATGAACACATGTATCATACATCAAAATGAAGTTGGTTCTCTGTGGATCACATCCCTACTTCTCCACAGTCACCGTTTCTCTCAATAACAATGTTCCACCTTTGAATAAGAGCATGTATCCCTTGTCCATAAAATTCTGTTGACTGTTCTTTGAGCCACTTCACTACAGATTTCACTTCCTCATCACTGGAATAATGTTTGCCTCTCAGACCCTCTTTCATGAGGCAATTTTCTCCCTTATCCTGATGCTTGTGTGTGGTCGAGCATTGTCATGCAGAAGTAGGACAAGTTGGGTCTTATTCATCGGATTCTTGCTCTGGGCCTCATTAAGGTCTTAATGTAGGCCTTAGTTTTATAAAAAATTCACATGAAATAAAGACAATGGCATTACTTTTTGACTACCCTCGTATTTTGATTCTATAGTCTTCCACAAGATATGATAAAATGCTGTTATCTTTGATTTAAAAGAAATTCAAATTTTTATAAAAAGATATTTCAGGTGTACTGTATGATATATAAATATTCATTATACATTTTTTTCTTTATAAATATTGATTTAAAAAGGTTGTCAGCAAATAAAAGAGTTATTTCCCTTAAGAAATGATAATGATCAAGGTAAGTAATTACATATCACATCACAGTTGCTGACAAAAATCGCACTACAATGTGCCATTTTTGTAATGTTGCAGTGATATACATTAAAAAAAAAAAAAAAATTTTTATTATAATTCTATAAATTTTCAAAACTAATTGAAAATTTCTTAAAAAAAAACAAAAAAAAACCAGAAAACATTGTTTTATTATTCCAGCTCTTTAACATTAAAATTTGCTTGCTGGTCAGCCAACACTAATGTGTCCATGCGTAGGAGTCCAAAGAAGAATACCACTTATGAGTTCATTCTTACTTGTCCAGCATTTCCTGCTCATTTTACTTGGAAGGTTCGTGAGATGGGTAGTAAGTGTCTGTACAACTGCTATTCTGTAGGGCGCTGCTTCCAGGATTTGTTCAAAACTACATGCAGCATGTAGTTCTCATCTAGCCTTTCCTCTAGGTGTTTCATTAGAGTCCAAGAGGTGCAGCCATACAGTAGTACTGATACGGCTAAAGCTTGGAAGAATTCCCATTTTATTTTCTCAGAGAGATCAGATTTCTGTATGGTCGTTAAACAGTCACTAGCAGTCCATGGTGAGTAAAAAATCTTTAAAAAACTTACCTTCTTTTTTCATTCCAGCACGAAAACATTTCTTGAGCCGACAGTATCGGCATTGGTTTCTTTTATCTTTGTCTACAACACAGTTTCTGCTAAAGCGGCAAGTGTACACATGGCTCTTTCGAACACTTCTCCTGAAGAAGCCCTTACAGCCATCACAACTTGAAGCGCCATAATGTTTACCAGTAGCCCTGTCACCGCAGATAGCACAATATTGACTGACATTATTTCCCGCCCCCAACTGACCTGGAGGTGGGGAGACTGTCGAACTTATCATAGGGATGGTATTTAGTAGGTGAGTATTCATATCGGCAGAATCTGAAAACACAAAATATATGTGAAGTAAGAATCAGTGAATTTTAGAAAATGCAAAAATGGACAAACAAAAAAACACTTGTCATGACAATAGAAATTTCATTCAAGCAAAACTGGGTAATGAAATAGTCACACACACACAAAAAAAAAAAAAAAAAAAAAAAAAAAAAAGACCACTTGGGAACAAATTAGTTATGTCTAAATAAATTTATTAGCCAATTCTAGACGGATTTTTTTTATCATCCATTAAGCAACTTAAAAGGATTGAAACCAGAATATGTAAACAAAAATATCTATACTATTTAAGTGGGGAAGTTCCAATTCTGGAACTCTAGAGAATGTATTATTGCAATTACTCCCAGGTCCACCGTGACCTGGAGTGATAATACCTGTTAAGGTCCCATCTATGGATTAAATATATTTCTAAAAAATTCTTTTAAATAAAAAAATATAAAGAGTATTAAAAAATGAGTTTGAGAAAAGAAATGAATACTCAACAAGAATGAATAAAACAAAAGGGTTTTCAGCATAAAATAACTCAACAAGGGTTGACATGCCGTAAAATCCATCCAACCAACCAACCCAATATTGAAAGTATTCATTTATCAAGGACACTTGACTGACGAAATCAAACAGAAAAAAAAGGTTGCCAACCTTTTTTCAAGTCTCAAACTCAAGAACTCAAAAGGACCATTATATCTGGGGTAGAAGCACCATGAGCTAAAAGTGAGATGAGGGGGGCATGATTGTCACCAGTTACAATACTGATAGGCTGCTATTTATTTTTTTATTAAAATGATTACACACAATATTAAGTGGAATATGGGAATTAATACAAAACGTTGCTGTATACTGGAACATAGAATGTTTCAGAATACTAGTACATCGAAATAAGTGTTTGTGCTAACAATAAAGTACTTTACCACAGAGTGCTAAGAATTGATGTCTGAGGTAGACTGTTCTCATAATGATCTGACTGTTCTAAACAGCAATACACAACTAGTCTTGGACCAGTTCATTTACTCTAAGAAAAGGTAAGATAGGATAGTCCACAAATGTAGAGGGACAAATTTTCCTTAATTCTGTTTTTACCTTTGGTAAATTCCTTTTTCTTCCCATTTTATTGTATTCCATGGGTAAATTGCAATAAATTATACTATAATTATTTTTAAAAAGCAAAATTAAAAGTTTTATCACATTTAAAGAAATCACAGATAATTTCTGTTTATTTAGCAACCCATTCTCGAACATTTTCTATGATTTTTTTCTATCTGTGCATGTTTGCTATCTCATATACCTTCCTCGGTTAAATCCTACTTAACGGACATAAATTCCACCATCGTATGTCACCTTGCTGAAAGAAAAAAAAATACTAAAAATGAAGGAATAAACCGAATTTAATGAAATTTTCAGTGTTGATATCCTAATGAATAAACAATATAATGCACCAGTTATTTTATTTGAAAACTCTTACATTTTTTCAGGTCAGTTAACTTTAAACCACGTATCTTTGAGGTGTAACACAGATTGACAAACATACATGGTTCAAAGTTAATTGACCTGAAAAAATGTAAAAGCTTTTAAATAAAATAAATGATGCATTATATCTTTTAGTCATTAATGTATCAACACAAAGTTTCATCAAATTCGGTTAATTCCTTGATTTTTAGTATTTTTTTTCTTTCGGCGGTGTGACATACGATGGTGGAATTTATGTCCGTTGAGTAGGATTTAACCCCTTCCCCTTGTCAATACGAGTTGGCAAACCTATTTCTTCTTACATTATGAAACAAAACAAATTTTCTCATGTTCTGTTGAGCGTGTAAGTTGCCTATCATCTCAAGTACACCCTCCACTCCAATATGTGTTATCAAATACACTTTTTCTCAGGTTATAAAAACAAACCAAATATTTCTCATGTTCTGTTGTGCAAGTTAATTTTCTATAATCTCAATCACCCCTCTACCAAAAAGTATAGATTTTTTGTACTTTTTGACAGCTTGTATTCTGAAAAAATTAACGTTCCATTCATTGTTCATTTCTGTCTCGGTAAATACAGCTTCAATCTCAATACTTTTATGACACCTCTTGTAGATTTCACTAATGTTATTAAGTTTTATTTTTTTATGTATATAAAATTGGATTATTTCTACTTTTTCAGCTTTTGATCTTGAAGTGAATACAACTGAAATATCAAAGTATATTTTTCTCTGGTGAGAAATATGGTCAGCGGGTGAGGGACGAATTACCAAGTTTTAGGAAAATATTAGTCCTGAAAATTGTTCTGCTGTGTGCCATAGAAAAGTGGTCTGTGGGTCATGTGTTTGAGACCTGCTCAAGCAAATGCTTCTAAAAAGGCCAGACTTCAGAGGCACCCAGTGAAAACCGAACTCACTAACAATAGTCCACTAGTCTAACTCAAACTATTATACCCTATTAATGTTTTCAAAGGCTTTAAAAATGCTTAATTTTTTTTAAAAAAGAGCCTTCTCATGAACTATTTTAAGTTTCCAATTGGATTTAGATGCAGACTGTTTGCTGGCCATATTGATTTTATATGCTTTTCCTAAAAATAAGCTTTAATACCTTTTGCTGTGGAAGAAGAAGCACTGTCACCCTGAAAAATGACTTCATTAAACCCAAGTGAACATCCTCTAAGTGTGCTAATTCCATAAATTTTACCAGTGGTAAATATATATATATATATATATATATATATATATATATATATAAAGTACACACAAACACGAGGTGTGTCAAAAAAGTATCGAGATTTTTTTGTACTTTTTGACACCTTGCATTCTGAAAATAAATGAATAGCGTTTAATTCATTCTTCATTTCTATCCTGATAAATACAGCTTTAAATTTGGTACTTTTTTGACACCTTATATTCTGAAAAAATTAATAAATGGAAATTTTTTTTTTTTTTCAGAATACGAGGCATAACTTTTTAGCCAGTTTGGATTACTATTTCAGTTAATATCCAATACAGAATAGAAGTATTTATTCAAAGAACAACCTACATCAAAATTGGTGAAAAGGAAAATAAAAATTTTGATTTGATTTTAGCCAACAATTTATCTGGAGAATAATTATATCCAACATTCTCATGAATTAGAAATAAATTTCACTAAATGCGTCAGGAGGCTCCTTTACTGGAGTAAAGTCAACCTACCTTAACCCTTAAAGGTTTTAATACTGCTGCTTGATAAGCAACAGCTTTTTTTAAATATTTACTTGCATTAATAATTAATCTTAATAAAATTTAGAATTAAAAAATATACATAAGTCGGCAGAGTGGCCCATTGTCAGTATCAGTTAGACAGCGAGGGAGTATATAATTTTTTTACTGGTGCTATACCAGGGAGATAGTTTTGGCATCTCAGGTGGAGCACCATATCTATCATCAGCTCCTTATTTTACCACAAGATCCAAACTGCTACTCATGCACAGAGTTGTTGAGGGCAACTATCAAACCTGGAACCGGTTAGTTCCTAGGGAGATGCTCTACCGACAGAGTTAATAATTAATATTGATGATATAGTTTGCTTTATCCATAAGTAAAGAGTTCTCAATATCAATGATAGAACATGTATAGGGTAGCAAAAATATGAAGACAATGGTGCTGGGTAACTGATAATTAGTTTGAAAATCTTTATAGGTGAGAAAATGTCAGTTATCAAGTGCCACTGACTTCATATCTTTGTGACCCCAACTTTATACATACAAACACACACACAAATATATATATATATATATATTTCAACTGCATTATTGCAGCATCACACATGAGCAAAAACATAGTTATTATGCTGCAATAATGCAGTTAAAATAAATTATTTCAATGAAACAGATTTAAAGTTTTTTCCTTCATGTATTGTATATATTGTTCTGTCCGTCCACTTACTGGCACATCGATCTCTCATTACGGTTTACCCGTATCACAATTGTTAAACTACACATGAGATGATCCTCATTACCAAGAAAAACAAAAACAAAAAACAAACATTCACACATATACACACACAGCACGCTGTGGAATTATTCAAGCAATAGAATTAAAATTCTCTAACTTAAAAAATAAAGTTTTCAGTTCAATTTACAACTGAATAAATTTTGTTAAGGTTAACATTCTATCCAAAATCTTGATATAAAAGAACTGACAATAAAATCCTTCACTCTTTCCTAAACAAAAGAATCAATATCATCACTTGTTATTATGGCTGCAATCCAATAATCAAGGAGTTATTCTTTGAAGGAAAACAACCTGAAACAATTATAAGATGATTTTCCTTGGACATTGAACATACAATTTCAAGATTGCATATAAGTTTGATTTTTTTTTAAATACAGTGTATATGAAGAAAAAAAAAAAAAGTGGAACCGTCAAAAGTTATACAACTAAGGACCTGATAAAATACCTTAATTTTTTTTTTTAAATAAAAGAATAAAATAAATTTGAATGAAATGTGAATAATTACCTGTAAGTAAACAGGCAGAGTCCAACATCGGAATAAGCATGTTTAGTTGTTATCACAGAAATACAGAATGCGACCATTTAATGTTGCAAACTTAGATATATGACTACTTTCCCATAGCAATGGATTTAAGGAAAACTACATTGTCTGATATGAATTGTGAGCATGTGTATTCATGTTGGAATGGGATTGCTTGTAGGATGCACTTGAGATAAAAAAAAATGTTATCAATATAATCTGGTACACACACTTCTATTTACCCAATCAGAGACAATTTGTGTTGTCTATCATAAAAGTATTTCAATAGTCACACTTTTCAGAGACAATTAGTTGGTTTCTCACTGTTAAAGCTAGTAATTGAAGCAATGAAATTAAGATTGGTTGATTTGTTTCATAATGAATGGGGTAGCCTATTCATTTCGTAATGTTGTATAAAATATTTGAATAAATCATTTCTAAAATAGAATGATATATTCTGGGGAAATGATTGGTTGATTTGTTTCATAATGAATGGGGTAGCCTATTCATTTTTTAATGTAGTGTAAAATAGTGTTTCATACTGTTAAAGCTAGTAATCAAATCAACAAAATTAAACTAGTTTTTAACAATAATCTGAGGTCTTTGTCAAAACATCTTAAACTATCTCAAAGGAAGAGTTGTTCCTTCTGTAAAAAGTAAAGTTGTCGGGGTGGCTTAAAGTCGGTATCAGCCAGACAACGAGGGAGTCTATCCCTTTTCACTAGCACTAGACCAAGGAGATTTACTGCACAGATCTCTGTGCTACTAATTATGTTGAGTTGGCGAGGGTCGATATCAAACCAGTAACTTTGTGGTTCCTAGGCTTCGGGGATAATTTTGTATATCTTCTTTTTTTTTTTTTCAGTGAAACAAAGTTATAAGAGAAATAAAACAAGATAGTAAATAACATGGTAGTAAAAAAAAAAAAAAAAAAGTAAATTAGGGTAGCAAAGACATGAAGTCAATGGCACTTGGTAATTGTCACCTATTTGATTTTCAAACAAACTTGGTTTGAAAATCACATAGGCAAGAACTTGTTACCAAATGCCACCGACTTCCTGTCTGCACTATTCTAATTTAGATATACATGCTCTATCAAGATATTGAGCACACTAATTTATTATATACATGTCATCCACAGATACAGTGTTTCAACATTTCATGTCTCAGTGTGGCTAGACTTAGCAACAACTTCTTGCCTGGAGCGAAACCAGACTGACTTTTCATCAATCCAATACCTTAACTGTCTTCAGCTGCCGGTAAGAAGTGAACTTTTAACTGATAAATACATACATTGGTATATATATGTTACAATCACTAGAGAACTTAAATCCATAAATCACAGATAAATCTTGTTTTACACTAATGGTGAAAGTTCCTTAAAGTCCATTCTAGTGAGGTCTACTGAGTTTTGGGAGTATATATATATATATATATATATATATATATATATATGAGAGAGAGAGAGCACATACATACACACACACACAATAGGTTTATTAATATGACCAGCAATAAATATTTTTCTTCAATTCATTTTTTTAAAGTTTTTTTTTCTTGTCAGAAAATGTGATTCAATACTTACTGGCAAGAAAAACTTTAACCCTACCCTTTAAGGAATTTTCACACACACACATATATATAATATTATATATATATATATATATATATATACACACACAAGTACAGCAGAAAATTGTCATTTGTGATCTAAGATAAAAACTATTCATTTACTTATTTCAGTTAATGATATTCAAAGCAAAGTAATTTCAAAAAAGTCCAATCAAATTATGATTAAAAAAGTAAATTGAACTTTACCAATTTTTAATACATAAAAATATCCTAATTATCTGAGCAAAGTTTACTTTAATGATAATTAAAAAAAAAAAAAAGCCCAAAATTCTAAAGACTAAAAAACAGGTTTTTAAAGTGGTAATATCTTAAATGTATTAGAGTTTTTCATTCTAATAAAAATACTAAAAAATAGATTTAAAAATTTTTTTTTTCTTCAAAACTTGAGAAAAGTTTTTCAGATTTTTTTTTTTTTTCTACCTACCCTATAAATGCACCTAAAATTAAGTTAAGGGAGACAACATAAGTTTTATAAATCTTTAGTTCAAATATTAATGATTTCTACAAAGACCAATCTAACTTAAGTTCAACATTTTAATCACACGAAAAATTGCATAATTATTATGTTTATAAGTGGAAACCATAGCATTCATTTTCTGATTTTCCTATTATTAGGGAAGAAGAGTATCCTTACTTAATGCTGGGAAAGTGGTTAAAAATACAATATAGTTTGTTAAATGATTTTCAATGATTTATTTAAACAGTGTTTATGACAACATTTTATTTAATAGATAACTCAATAGTATTAAGTTAATATCAAGAGAAATTGACTGATAACCAAATCTCTTTTGAAACTTAAAGATAAAGACTTAATAAATAGGCTGGCATTTAAATCACAGATATTGCAAAGATAGATTACCAGTTTGTGCTTGACAAATATTGAGATAATACATGAATAATCAACAAGAACATTTCCATTGCATACCAGCCCTCTAAAAAATAAATAAAAATAAACCATTAATAAGATCCACTTAGGTTATCTGGGTAAAATAAACTTATTTGTATATTTTTATCTGAGCTATAATATAAATAGCTATAAAAAAGATTTAAAAGAAAAACTAGCAAAGGCTGACAGAAATATATATATATATATATATATATATATATATATATATATATATATGTGTGTGTGTGTATGTGTGTGTGTAATACATTTAAGGTGCAATTGTTACCATTGGTTTACAAGCAGCATGTTAGCCACTTTTCTTTAAGACAATGTGCCTGTTAAAAATGCAGTGTGTGTGTGCGTGTATAATATATATATATATATATTATATATATATATATATATATATATATTATATAATATTATAATATATTATATTATATATACATACATACATACATTGCAAATAATTGTATGACTTCAAGCAGGAATCGGAATCAGAACAGTTGGAATCTGTAAAACTGACTCCATTTGAATTTAAACTTTACAAACTAAACTAAGACCATATACAGTGCACACTCTTTATGAATAGATTATTTTTTTTAAATCATCGTTTTATGAATTTGTAGGCCATAATCACTTAATTACATTTAGAGGAGTTAAACTCAGAGGTGCCAAACAGAGGGGTTTTTTTTCTGACTCTACAGCCCTGGTTTCAAGTAACTATTCCTATTTGATAAATATTTACACAAACACAGATTCAAGTAAGTATTCTTAATACAAATAATTTGCACACAGTTACATGGTTTCAAGTATTCCTATATAATACTAGTAATCTGCAAGCAATTATATGGTTGGTTTTACAGTGTGTCAACCCTTTTTGGATTATTTTATGCTAAAGTCTTTTTAATAATTATAGTCTTTAATTACATACAGTACAACATACCTTTATAATTTAAACAGGTAAACATTTTATGCTTAGTTGACATACCAATCTAATCCAGTCTATTGATGTAGTTCAAAACCATTTTAAACATTATCTCAAATAGGTGTATTTGACCCATGAATAGGATCCTAAAAGGTACTAATCAAAGAGAGTGGACCTGGGAGTAATGGCAATGAAAGGATGACTGCATACTTCCAAGAGATTCAGAACTAGAGCTTCACTACCTGATGCAGTTTAGTGTCATATTGTCATATAATGCCTAAACAATGAGAATAGAATAGTCTGTTTTTCCTATAAATAATGTCTGATGAAACCTCAGAAGAGAGAAACAACATGATCTCACAGGACTTGTTGATTCAACCTAGCAATTGCTAATTACTGTTTCCCTTGTATATTTGCTTAGTAAACCTTTTTTTCCCTAACTTTAGTACGTGTGTCTCTTCCTAGTATTTCTCTGTTAACTCTGATACTCGAGTTACAACACACACCTAGGTCACTAAGACAGATAATTGACACCTAATATAAACAAATTGATAATATAGACATTTTAAAATGCTCTTCATCAAAATTCACAGCCAAAGACAATGAAAGAACAAAAGAAAATATTTTGCAATTGTCAGTCATTAAGTATGTTTGATTAAAAACAACAGATTTAATAAAAGATAAACTTATTTGATCAAAGGTTAATTCATTTATCAATCTATTTATTTGGCCAAAGATAAAGTTTCAGCTGATTGGGAAAGAAATGAAAATTGTTGACTTTTTGTTTTTTTTTTTTTTTTGTTTGTTTTTTTTTTTTGTTTTGTTTTGTTTTTTTGTTTTTTGTTGCATTTCAGATCCCTTCATGTCTACAATCGACAAGATGTTTTTTTTTCTTTTCTCCCCCCCCCCCCAAGCCCACTTGGCATTAGCATCTATTCATTTGCTAATCCACTCTACAAAACTGGGCACCTAGTCAGTTTTAATAGCTTGGTTCTCTCAGTCATTGCTGTAGACTGCAAGATATACCCATGACCTAAAAATAGTGCAATGGAGAGATATTGCCAAATTTCCAATCACCAGGCTTGAGAGAGAGGCCAAATTTGAATTGATAACCACCAATTTCAGGTAGTGTTAATTGATAATAAGAGACCCACCCCTAAAAATTTTTTTTTTTAAATAAAAAAATAAAATAAAAAATCCTGCTCCTTCAGAGAGGTTAGTAAATACATATAAGATGAATGGTTTACAAAAGTATTTGGGTGACTACTGCTTACTGCAAATTCTCCAAGCTATATAACTTGATTTTAAACTTCAGTAAATAATTCTCTAGTTATAATACCTGTGAATGGAACCCCGTGTGATATTGACATATAATCATTATAAAGTTTAATGTGTGCTTTATATGCCATAAAATACCCTAACTACAAATCTTTCCAATCCTATTATTGAAAGAAGTGGTTGACCAAAAACTATATGTAATATTTCATGAAAATATTACAATAAATATTAAAGGGAAACTAGGATATCCCTGAACAATCAGCCCCCTGCCCAAAAGAAAAATTCTAAGAAAGCTGTAAGGGCAGTGCCAAATAATATATATATATATATATATATATATATATATATATAATATATATTAAATCAAAATAAGTATGCAGCTACAGTTGCATATCAGCATCCCCTTTTTGGGGTGCTTCAGGTACAGGGCAATAAACCCAGGCCTTATTTCTTTTAG
The DNA here is from genome assembly GCA_023376005.1 of Doryteuthis pealeii. Taxonomy (NCBI): domain Eukaryota; kingdom Metazoa; phylum Mollusca; class Cephalopoda; order Myopsida; family Loliginidae; genus Doryteuthis; species Doryteuthis pealeii. The sequence goes on along the minus strand of CM042138.1, from coordinate 103,631,149 downwards.
GTGAGTGAAAAACTACTGCCTGAGGGTGAAAGCCCCCTGAAGCTGAGCTGATTTTTTTTCTTTTAAATCTCACCCAGCATGAATGGCAGCTGCAATACATTATATATATATATATATATATATATATATATATTTATATGATGGCAGCAAACTTGTGTTCGAGTATTGCCATTGCTTGATATAAAGATTTAAAAAATAAAAAAATTTTAAATTAAAAAAAAAAAAAAAAAAATTAAAAATAAAAGAAAGTTCAGAAGTTCAAAGAATACAACGATGAACTTCAACAAGATCAACGGTGAACTGTGCAAATGTGGCTTTTTAGTCCAGCTAAAGTCTTGCACATCTTCCCACATTCACAACTTATTCCAGGGAGCACAGGGTATTTTATTGGTCCATTTCGATTTCAGGCAATCATTGTACCTCTTCTTAGGCTTTTGAGCCAAATGCTTTCCGTTCACAAGTTACCCATAGAACAGTTGTTTAGGAAGTTGCCCATCGTCCATCCTTACCAAATGCCCACTCCACTTCAACCTATGCTTGGTTATAATAGATTCTATATTTAGATATTTAGCTCATTCTAGGACCTCAATGTCACTGGCATTTACCAACGTACCCCTAATATTTGTCATAGGCATTGCTGGTGAAAGCGCTCGAGAAGTTTCAGATGTTTCCTGTATGTAGTCCAAGTCTCGCAAGCATAGAGGAGAACAGATAAAACACATGCAACATAGACCTTGACTTTAGTTGCAACTGATATTCCACGACAACTCCACAACCTTCTGTTTAATTTTACAAAGGCATCACTTGCCTTGCTGATCTGTAAGCAGACCTTGTCATCAAGGGGACCAGTCATATTTAGCCTGCTACCAAGGTACACAAACTTATCTAAAACTGCTAACTTCTGCCCATAGACATAGATAGCTGGTTCACAGTATTATTCACCTGGTGCTGGTTGATACATTAGGACAGTCTTTTTCAAACTAATTGTAAGTCCCTAATAAACTACAAGCAGCTTCAAAGGCATCCATGAGGTGCTGCATATCAGTCCGTGTATGAGACACACACACACAAAATAAATAAATAAATATATGTGTGAGAGAGATACACACAGAGTGTAACATGTATTTGACAAACACCTTTATTATGAAGAGCAGCAAACCTAATATAATGTTACATGGCATGTGCCAAATTACAACATTCCCATTTTATTTTCAGACATCAAGTGTATGTTATGGGTATTACTAAAAGGAATTTGATGGTGAGGCTCCAGTTCTGGAATTCTGAGGAGAGTGGAGTACCCCTTCATTGCCATTACTCCTAATGTAATGTTCAATGATTCAGAAAATATGATAATGGAAAAAAAAGTTTAATTCTAAATAAAGTAGCTGTGTCAGTATTCATGGAAAAAAGTGAAGGAATATATTCATGGAAAAAAGTGAAGGAATATATTCATGGGAAAAAAGTGAAGGAATATATTCATGGGAAAAAAGTGAAGGAATATATTCATGGGAAAAAAGTGAAGGAATATATTCATGGGAAAAAAGTGATTGAAAGTCAGGGAGGAATAGATAATCATTTTCCATTATTGGTTCAAAATAAAACAAATGAACACACCAAAATTTTTAACAATTTGTTTTTTTATCAAGAGTTTTGCTAAAAATCCAGACATTATGGTGACAGAAATGGCCAAAACTTTGATTTTGTTTAAAATATTAAAGTCATCTGGAAGAGTGTAGAAGGAATGTTAATTGCAAAAAAACAGTCTAGCTAGAGAAGAGCCAATCAGGATCGTGCATGTTTTAACATTTTCAAGAAGGTTTTGGAAAATTCTGAAAAAGATTACTTAACGCAGGACAGTTAGAGGTAGAGTCAGTTGGTCTTAAAGTTGGACTTAGTGAGTTAGAGGATAAGACAGGGCCACAACGGATTGAGCTAGTGAGAGTCAGTTGAATTAGTGGAGTCGGGGCAGACAAAGTTAAGGCAGAACTGAACGAAAAACTGACCAATAAAGATACTCTTTTGAATTCTTGTCTGAGAGAACAAATTTTCTTAAGAAAAGGGATTTCTGTGTCTATTGCACTTTGTCGCTAAGAGAAAACTTATGACTGAATGAAACATAAAACAGGAAGAGTGTCCAGCTGTGTTAATGAAAGCCTTCACCATCCTACACCAGTAAGTGGCTGACTAAATGAAAGCAAGAGAAAGAATTTGTTTGTGTAAACAAATTAAGTAGCCCCTTACCATGACAAAAATACCCATGTGTAACACGTGACTTGAGAAGCTTCCCACTCCCACACTCTGAGAAATAAGAGGAAGACCCCAACACTGCTGCTAGGAAGAATTCGTTTGGAGTAAACAACAACTCTGTTTCATCTCTCCTTGTATATGTTTGAGAACGTACCCCGAATTGACCATGATTCGTTCACATTACATATCGTCTTAGTGCTGTGGTTAGTGCACCACATTACACCAGGTCCACTCTGACCTGGAGTGGTAGTAACTGTTAGTGTCCTATCTATTGGCCAATTAGAAACATTTGAAAATTATTTGTATTAGATAGAAATACTAGATAATATAGCTTCTAATGAAACCAAATAAAAAGATTTGGGAAAATAGAACAACTGCGTTTTTTAATGTAACTACAGTTATTTCTTCTTGTTAATGAATTTCTTTTAGGATTTATTGAAGAGATTTTTACTCATATTCATTAAGATAAAACCAAACAATTAGAAAATTATGCAAATTAGCTTTACGTTTACACTGAAAACTGGTATTTTGTTGTATATATAAAAACAATTGCATGTTATTAGAACAGTATTAATAATGTACAGTTTTATTATTAATTGAGGTTTAAATAGAAATAGAATCATGGAGAATGTGACGTAAATAACTAAGGGAATTGTGACTGGAGTAGTAATATAGTTTCGGTTACAGACAGAAAAACACACAATCTCCATTATAATAAGATTAAGAATAATTACTTGGTGTTATAATTGTTTACTATGGATTATTATTAGTTACTTGAAACCATACAACTGTATACAAATAAATTATTATTATTAGATATAAATAGTTACTTGAAACCATACAATTGTGTATAAAGTAGTGTAAGATAGGAATATTTGGCACCATATACCTGAGCAAATCATTTGAACTGTGTGTATCAATTCTTAAAACTATACAAATTGTAAATATCAAAGTACAATGTATGTAATTTCCTAACCTCTAGGCATAAAATAACTCCCAACAGATTGACATGCCATTTAAAGCAAATGATACTAATCACGAGCATTAATATGGAAGATTCCAATCTAACAAAGCAATAAAAAAAAAAAAAAAGCACACTATGCTCATAGCGCAAACTAATGACTGTTCATTTCTGAATTGGGGGGGGGGGGTCTCTGGCAGGGTACATGTCATCTGTGGCAAAAAGAAACAGACAATGTAAAGACAACCAAGTGTAACTGTCACTTTAAATTGACCAGTTATTTAAATTTTATTTTTTATATATTTATTTTTTGTTTTTTTATTTAACTACAACACAATATCCCTACTTAGACTAGTTTAGTGGGTTTTATCAATTCCATTTTGTGCTGACTATTAGTTGCTGCAGTCTATGAGTCCCTAACCGGAAAATAATAAGGGAAACTTACATGTGAACACCATTTAGTTTACGCTGCTGGTTAAATCTGGTAACACGGTAAGAATTTGTGCCGTGCCATTTCTTTCTTGTTTTATATTTCTTTAAAAATTATTTGCCGTTATCTTTTTATTAAATGTTATTCGTTTTTCCTTGTACAGTTTCACGGTGTTTATTAAAATGAACTTGATGACATCCGCAACAAGCGTCATCATTTCTTTTGCATGAAAACTAGTGGCATTAAAATCAAGTTTTTTCCACCAGATATCAGGAGCAGCTTCAAATTCTATTTTTACAACATTATCATGCGGTGACAGGTGACAGAAAATACTGATTATTGAATAGAGGGGATTAAGAACCGAATAATTCTCAAAGCTTTGTTTTAACATTCATATATTGCTCTTTAATAAGGAATTACTTTAAATCAGTAAGAAAAATTCTCCCTAATTTTAATTATATTTAAATTAATTTCATTTGAAACTCAAAGAAAATTAAGACAAAATATTTGTGTTATATTAACTGGGAAGAATATGCACCCTCTGGCAGAAGTATCCAAGTTTTAATGTAATGAAATATATGAAATTAGAAAGACTAACAAAATTAAATAAGAATGCATATAAAAAGAAGACACTTATTTTAATTGTATTTTAATTAGTTTCTATATAAAAATCATTCATAGGATTGATTTTAATACACTAGAGAATAAAACTAAGATTAATTCCACCAACTAATTATTTATTAAACCCACTTTTGTTAAAACCAGTATGCAAATTAACCAAACCATATATTATATAAACCTTTATTTCTTAGTGATATATAAGACACATTGCAGAATTTTAAATGCACTATTAACATGGTCTGTTTCAAGGCAAATCTACCTCATATTTTCATAGAGACATTGTTCATAGATAAGATTTATTTTATGTATAAATTATTTTAACTATGAAATGAATACTCATTGATAAACTTACTCAATTCCAAAGGGTACTGTGACATAAGCAGTGATGTAGTTTCGGTTACAGACAAACAAACACCGAATCTCCATTATAATAAGATATTGTTTCAGAATGTTGACACCTGTATCATACTAAGACAAAAGATCAAAGTTTCTCAAATTGGTTAAATCGAACTTAACAGGCCTAAATTCCACCATCGTATGTCACTCCACCAAAAGAAAAAAAAAAAAATACCAAAAATCAGGAAATTAACCAAATTTGATGAAACTTAATTAATAAAAGATATAATGCACTAGTTATTTTATTTAAAACCTTTTACATTTTTTCAGGTCAGTGAACCACGTATCCTTTAGAATCTGTATTAATCCTCAAAGACTCAGTTCAAAGTTTAAAGTTAATTGACCTGAAAAAATGTAAAAGTTTTTAAATAAAATAACTAGTGCATTATATCTTTTATTCATTAATATATCAACACTGAAAATTTCATTAAATTCAGTTAATTCCTTGATTTTTGGTGTTTTTTTTTTTTTCTTTCAGTGGGATGACATACGATGGTGGAATTTAGGTCTGTTATGTTTGATTTAACCATCAAATCTTTATTAAGTTGTTTAGAATTATAAAAGAATAAAATTTCAAATTACAAAGGGCAAAGGGCAAAGGTCAATTTTAAGAATAAACTAAAATAACTAGAACTTAATTATTTTATTTCATAAAAAAAAAAAAACAATTAGTCATGAGTCATTTTTTAGAATGAAACTCATTTTATATTTCTGAATTTTTGAGATGAGGCTTAATAATTTAGATTATTTGGACTCATCTTTATTGTTATCTGCACAACATTTTGGCCGATGTGCCCTTCGACCTTTAGGTATTTCTTGTCAGACTATGGAACTTTCTCGAAGTCCAATTGGACACATAGTGTAGTGGATATAGGCATTGAGTTAATACAGTTCTAAGTGACAGTTATCTCTAGGCTACAGGTTCAATCCTGTCAAGGGTAACTGTAACATATTCTGTGAAGGCTCCTGATTATAACAAGAACGAGTTCAAGGAGTAGGTTCTTGGGAAAAAGTTTGATTTAAAACGAACAAGCCAAAATTTTTAAGGATTCTTTCTTATAAACAATTCTGGTAAATATCCAGATATTATGGCGATAGAAATGGGCAAGACTTTGATTTTGTTTAAAATATTAAAGTCATCTGAAACTAAGGAGCAAAAAGGAATGTTAATTGCAGAAACAGTCTAGCTAGCAAAGAGCCAATCAGAATCGTACATGTTTTAGAATTTTCTAGAGTGTTCCAGAAAATTCGGAAAAAAGATTACTTAGGGCAGCACAGTTAGAGGTAGAGTCAGTTGGTCATAGAGTTGGGCTTAGCATCGGACCTAGGTTGGAGAGTCAGTGACAGTGAGAGTTAGCATAGAACAGACAAAACTCATACATATACAGAACGGAACGAAAAACTGACCAATAAAGATACTCTCTCTGTCTTTTGAATTCTTGTCCAAGAGGAATAAATTCTTGTCCAAGAGAAACTTCAGCATATTTTTGTCACTAAGAAAAAATTATGAAAATTATAAATGTAAAACAGAATAATAATTTATTTGTGTAAACAAATTAAGTAGCCCCTTACAATGACGAAAAAATCTTGTGCGTGACATGTGTATTGAGGGGCTTCCCACACCCAGAAAACCAGGAAAAGGAGGAAGTTCATAACATCAAATCTGCTGCTTTGGAATAAACAACCTTGTATACATTTGAGAATGTACACCGAGTGCCATGATCTGGGTGTATGACGTATTAATGGAGTGCACCGCATTACAAGAGTTTAAGTAGCAAAAAGAAGAGAGAAGAATTCAAACAGAAATCAAACTGATAAAGATCTTCTGGTAAGTTAAATTAAGAAATTGTGGAAAATAAAATCTTAAATTTCAACCAATCTGAATCTATCCAGCTTCTTTTGTACAACATAGAAAATCAGCCTGTGTGATCCAAACTAAAAAAATTTATTGGCAGTTAAAATAAAGAATCTTCTGCCAATCACCATATATATATATATATATATCACCAATACAAAGTTCGTCTTACCAATGGTTTCAGATGTTTATCCATCATCAGAGACGTTGACTTTTTGAAAAAATTGGACAGTTTTTTTAACTCGTGCCTCGTGTGATATATATATATATATATATATATATATATATATAAACTTTCAAAGAAAGAAACACTTTAGATTTATAAAAATCTTTGAAAGATAAATAATAAAAAAACAAAAAAAAAAACTTTAGATTTATAAAAATCCTTGTACAAGTATGTTTGCACCTACAAGAGCATACAGTATGGTTGTACAGTCAGATTTCGAAGATCTCAAATAGAATCATCCCTTACAACCAGTCATTTGGATTACCTTATATATATATATATATATATATATGCACAAATTTAAAAAAAAATAGTTTTAGACAAAGTTTAAAAGTTATAACCCAGGTGTGTTGTAATAAAAATCACCTAGAATTATGATCAATTGATTTTAATGGCATATTAACCCATCTGTACAATGAACATTTATATTTACATTTTTATGTAGTTTAAGATTTTGTATATGGTTACATGATATCAAGTATTCCTATCTAATCTTATTATAATGGAGATTGTGTGTTTTTCTGTCTGTAACCGAAACTATATTCCTACCCAAGTCACAATTCTCTTAGTTATTGACATCACATTCTCCATGATTTTATTTTTATCTAAACCTCAATTATTAATAAAATTGTCTTACATTATTAATACTGTTAACTATGTCTACATACTAACAACATGCAATTATATTTATATATACAACAAAATAGCGCTTTACAATCTGAACAGGAAGGCTAATTTGCATATTAATATTAAAAAATCGAATTTAATAAATATGTGCTTAGTATTATTGATTTCTAACTGTTTGGTTTTATTTTAATGAATATAAGCAAAAATCTCTTCAATGAATCTTAAATGAAATCCATTAACAAGATAAAATAACTGTCATTTTATTCTTTACTTCCTCTTATAACTAAATACTTAAATTAGAAAAAATAACAATGAAAGACGAGAGTGATGGAAGAGTAAGTTTCAGTTGTTCCATTTTTTATTATACTCCCTCTGTTTCAAATCTTTTATTATACTCCCTCTGTTTCAAATCTTTATCTGTATTCTTATTTAGTTTCATTAGCCTTTCTAATTTAATACAATATTTTATTACATTAAAACTTAAATACTTGCACCCGGAGGGGGCATATATTTGCTAGTACAAATAATTTTCAAACAAATCTGACCCATAGATGGGATCTTAGTAATTACTACCATTTGGGCTCAGATCAGACCTGGGAGTAATGGCAATTAAGGGGTATTCCACACTCCCCAGAGTTCCAAAACTGGAGCCTTGCAACCAAATCAAGAGAGAGTGATTTTTTTTTTTTTTTTTAGATTAATTCCATTTTTTATAAATTATAATGCAAACACATGGAGAGCTCTGAAAGTAATGCTTTCTTATATCCACAAAACATTATAGGCTGTAAATTAACACTATTGGCTAGAGCAAGTTTTCAGCTGCAAAATACTATTTTTTTCACAATCACTATTATTGGCTATGTATCTTTACAAGCAATAAAAAAAAAAGAGATCACCTGCCACACTCATAAGAGAGTCACCCCAAAAATAATGCTCAATTTTTAAAAAATTTATTAGATAGCAGCTGAGCGGTAGTCTGGCAAAATGACATCTGATATGAAAGCAGAGCTGTCATCTATTAAAAAAAATAAATAAATAACAGCTATTGACATAAACCTTGTATTTGGATATATGTAACTCCTAAATAAAGAATTAATATCTTATTGATATCACAATATCACCCATATATAAGTACAGCCATATGATTCCCTAACATCGGGGCATAAAATAACCTTAGACACATTGACATGTTAAAAATCAATCAATCCAGCAAGTCAATGAAGATCGATGCCACACACCCTTGGGGATTAAAATAAGAAAAAATAAACCCCCGTGAGCCTTCAGACCGGAAGAACCCTCCAAGCACGTGTAGGAAAAAGGACCCACTTCCGACCACCAAGATAATCTTGGACATTCTGACTCAGGTCTTAACTGGGATGAGACACTATTTTTGGATGGGAAGAAATTTCCCCTCCACGTGTTGGCTATGACCTGTACATAAAGCCTGAATCCTAAAACTACCCTTTGTCTTTCTTTAATTCTTTTTCAGTGCAACCACCAAATATGCTGGGGTTAAAAAGGAAACCCTGTGAATACACACCAGAAATAACTACAGACCTTCAAATCAAAATATCAAAATATCTGACAGCCTACATGCCTCAAGGTGTTGTAGTCTACTCCCAGGTGTGTGGAGAACAAGAACAAGTCCTGTACGAGAAGAAGTGTCCCATATGACCTAAATTCTCTTGATTTGATTCCCCAAGTCTGGGGGCATAGTCAAAAGGTCCCACTACACTAGGGACTCATTGATAGCCAACATGAACAAATTGATGCTTCTGGGGTTGACCTCACAATACTAAGTGACTTATTGAAGAACAATGTTGTAATCTTCATTAGGTTGTGCTGATAGCACAAATTCCCATGACTTGTCACCGGTTCGTTTTGGTATCACTCCTGGCAGGTCTTCCGCATGGCATCCAGAATCTTCAGAGCTGATGGATATAGGTTTTGCTGGTTGTCCTACACTAGTGTTTCCATGTATAGGTAACACAGGAGAACATCACTTATGAGTTTGTTCTTGATTCTCCAATAGTCTCCAGCATGTCTTGTACATCTTATTTCGATGGTTTGTGTGATAGGAGGTAAGTGGTCGCATTTCAAGTATTCCTATCTTATATGATATAATAATTGTATGGTTTCAAGTAATTATATTTATTTAATAATAGTCATTTGTTTGCACAGTTATATGGTTTCAAGTAATAATATTAATAATCTTTAGTAAACAATAATAGCTTTAAGTATATATTATTAAATCAAATATTTTACAGTTATATGGCATCAAGTATTCCTGCTATTTTGTGAGGTGCTGCTTCCAGGATTTGTTTAAGACAACCCATATCACCTTCGTGTAGTTCAAATGTAGGTTTTCCTTTAAGCATTACATTAAACAATTGTCTCTGTAGCTGTCCCCAAGGACGAGTGCAATTTTATGGAATAACTTTTCTCCATTTTTTTTTTCAAGTTGAACTTTGGCACAAATTTTGGTAATTTTCACCTTTAGTTGGCTAAATTCCTAGCAAATAAGGCAATTAGAGTAACCTCCCTTGACTTTCACTTTGATCAAGCTGGTAGCTATTTTGAAAGTCGCTGTGTGAAATAAACAAATCTTAGAAACTTTTTCGAAAAACAATACAACTGCATGCTTTAACACAAAAATATCATAAAATGTGTTGTTAATAACAATTAAGTTCATTTCAGATAATGCGCACGCACAATTTTATGCTAGGAATTTAGCCAACTAAAGGTGAAAATTACCAAATTTTTTTGTGGAAAGATGTTTTTCTATTGAATATCTTCTTTTATACAGTGGTATCTTGACTTTTATTGTCCCTAACTCTTGTCATTTTCAAGTTAAGTCACTGGTTTGGAGCAATTATTTCATTATGAATTTTTATAGTATGGGTCAAGAACAATTGAAATTATGTCCATTCAAATAGGGCAGGCTTAGCTCAGTCGGTAGAGCATCAGCTAACGAACCACAAGGTTTCAGTTTCGATTCCAGCCTATGCCAACTCGGCATACGAGTAGCACAGGGATCTGTGCAGTAAAGTAAGGAGCTGATGGTAGGTGTGGTGCTCCACCTCAGATGCAGAAAACAATCTCCTTGTCTGGTGCTAGTGAAAAGGGGATAGACTCCCTCTGTGTCTGGCTGAGACCAACTTTAGGCCACCCCGAGGACTTTACTTTTACTTACTTAAATTGGAAAAGTTGTCCCGATTCATGCTGGTTTTGACTAACAGTGTCCCACCCCATTGGAACCAGTTAGGGATACAAGTCAAAATAAAAAAGTAAGTAAAGTAGGCGGTGGTGCCTACTGTAAGTATCAGCTAGACAGCAAGGGAGTCTATCCCCTTTTCACTAGTGCTAGACCAGAGAGATGTTTTGGCATCTGAGGGGAGCACCACACCAACCATCAGCTCCCCCACTTTACCGCACAGATCCCTGTGTTACTCATATGCTGTGTTGGTGAGGTCCGGTACTGAACCCAGAACCTTGTGGTTCCGAGCCAGATGCTCTACCGACTGACCTAAACCTGCCCTAAGTCAAAATACTGTATAATTTGTTCTCAATTGCTTGACACCCCCCAGCAGATGCTGGCTTAACAGGTGGTCAGAGAGCTCCCTTCGAATCAAGCCCTAGCACCTATATGATTGTCCCGATTCTATGACTTGTGGCAAATCCTCAATCCTTTTTATCATATATGCGCCAAAAAGTAGTGGCTGAGGGTCAATGTCCTGGGTAGGATATTAAACTGCATCTAGTAGCAAAGTTCCAATTTTGGAGCTCTGGGGAGTGTGGAGTACCCCTACATTGTCATTACTCCCAGGTCCACCCTGAACCAGAATGGTAGTATCTGTTAGGGTAGGGTCCATCTATGGGTTAAATAGATCCAAAAATGAGTCTAAAAAATGTTGAATACCCAACAAGAAAGTCTTCAGCATAAAATAACCCAAGGGTTGACATGCCATAAAATATAATCAATTGGCTGTTGCTCTTTTATTATTATTATTATTATTATTGTGACACTTTGGAAAAAATAAATAATTTAAAAAACCTTTTCTAATTTATGACCTTTGGTATATATTTTGACAGTGAGAGAGAGTGAGAGAGAAAGAAAGAGTAACAGAGATTCACTCTTCCCAGTTACAGGAAAGAGAGAGACAAAAAGAGAGATACACAAACATAGCAAGACAAAGAGAAAGAGAGAATAACCATACGGATGCACTATCGACTAAGCTAAACACCCCCACTTTTTTTTTTTTTTTTTTTACATAAAATTAGATCAAATTATGAGCAATGACATATTCAGTAATAAAAACAAGATGTGAAAATTAATTTTGTAGAGTGTCTATATATTTATCATAAAAATGTTTTCAGTCTGTATAAGCTTCAGATAATTATTTGGAAAAATCTAAATTATTTTGGGAAAAATCTAAATATTTGGGAAAAATCTAAATTATTTGGGAAAATCTAAATTATTGGTAAAAATCTAAATTATTGGGAAATATATAAACACTCCTTCAAATTGATTTTCTTACCTTCACTTCAATTCTGAAAAAAGAAAAAAAAAAAAAAGAAAAAAAAAAGGTTTCTACCCCCAATACCATAGTTATCTGTATATAACATACAATCATGTATAACACACATCCACAAACTAAAATTCTAGAGGAAAAATATTCTTGCTTATAATACATACTGACTTTAGAATTTGTAGCAGGTAAATTTAACTTAAATTTAAGCATTTATTCAACTTTAATCAATTCATACTGACTAAAGAATTTATATAGTTTATGTCTTAAAACAAAATTTACACAGTATTTAGAGTAAATATATGGACATGTTCACACAAAACAAGCATGCAGAAAAAATAAGCTCACATTAGGAGAAACAAATTATAAATAGAAATATCGACTGGAATGTGTCTTTCTTGTGACATAAAACGTTAATTTGTACTAATATATATATATATATGTGTGTTAGTGTGTGTGTGTGTGTGTATGTGGTCATCTGAATATGTTGAGGTATGTGACCGAAAAATAAAGTTAATCATAATTTTTTGTGTAATATGCACCTCCAACTTTTGTACTAAAAAAAATCTAGAAAAGAGTCTTATACACAAATAATTATGCTAGGATATTGTGCAAGAGTAAATGTCTTTTGTAATAAAATAATCTTGTATTTTCTCAAAAAAACAAATAAATAGATATATAGCAAATAAATGCACCCCCTGGGTGCAAGTATTTAAGTTTTAACGTAATAGAATATTATACTAAATTAAAAAGGCTAATGAAACTAAATAAGAAGGCAGATAAAAAAGATTTGAAACAGGATGGTATAATCAAAAAATAGAACAACTAAAACTCACTCTTCCATCACTCCTGTCTTTCATTGCTAAATTTTCCTTATTTAACTATTTAGTTAAAATAGAAAGTAAAGAATAATTTACACTTATTTCTTGTTAATGGATTTCTTTTAAGATTTGTTTCCAAGATTTTTGCTCATATTCATTAAGATGAAACCAAACAATTAGAAATCAATAATACCAAGCATATTTATTAAAATCAAATTTTTAAAATCAATATGCAAATTAGCCTCCCTGTTCACACTGTAAACTGCTATTTTGTTGTATATATAAATACAATTGCATATTATTAGTATGTAGATATGGTCGACAGTATTATTAATGTAAAACAATTATTAATAATTGAGGTTTAAATAAAAATAAAATCATGGAGAATGTGATGTAAATAACTAAGGGAATTGTGATTTGAGTAGTAACATAGTTTCGGTTACAGATGGAAAAGCACACATTCTCCATTATAATAAGATTGTATGAAATGCTCTAACAAAGCAATTTCTAGTGTAATTTCCAACTAAATCATAAATTAGTGGGGGCTGCATGCATATGAAACATTTTTGTTAATCATCCAAGTTCTTAACATAATTATGAAATGCTAATTTGAATCCTTAACTCCTTCCCAAATAGAAGCATCAATATGATCATGGACTGCTGTTAACTATGAAATGCTAATTAGAATTCTTCACTCCTTCCTAAATAGAAGCATCAATATGATCATGGACTGCTGTTAATTATGAAATTCTTATTAGAATCCTTCACTCCTTAAATAGATGCATCAATATGATCATGGACTGCTGTTAACTATGAAATGCTAATTAGAATCCTTCACTCCTTAAATAGATGCATCAATATCATCATGGACAGTTGTTACAACAACAGGAACCTAACAGGGTCATAGGTCTAGTAACGCAAGTCTTGTAGAGGCAACACTTTTAGAAAAAACATTTTACATAATTGAAAAAAAAAAAAAAAAAAAAAAGAAAATTCTGAAAATTTGGAATTCGATTGCATTTTTATAAAGATGAAGAATGGATTTTTTTTCTTTTTAGGAGTTCAAATATCAATTCAGTTCCACTAATAATCACTAAAAAGAAAGAAGGAATTTTGTATGAAGAAGCATTTTTGGTGGTTTTTATTTCACATGTTGAGTGACGGACACCAAAGATTGTACTTCAACCTTATGATATTCAACACACCTCCAAACCAAGAAGAAAATTGTCAGCACAAACTTACCTATAAAACAAAATTCATTTGGAAATTTGCCCAACCAAGACTTCTTAGGATGGAGGCTGAATTGTGAGAGACATTCTACAGTTACGGGAGGGAGGTCTTCTGATGTCATTGGTTTTTCTTCACAAATTTTACAATTAATGAAAGAGATAATGAGGTAGGAGAGAAGAAAAAAAATAAACAAAAATAAATAGACTGAGCTTGTAGAATCAAGGACAGTGAAAGTTAAATTTTATCACGTGGAAGGGTGGGTGGGGGTGTTGGTGCAACAAGCTCAATCCAGTTAAATGAATTTCGTTCAAGTGCTTTAAAGAAATAGATAAACCTAATCAATTCTCAACTGTTAAAATGATATGAAAACTTTTTTTTTTTTTAAATAAAATAAAAATTTTAATTAATTTCATAAAATTGGCTTCAATCTAAATTGGCTTTTATCTAAATTTCAAAATTATGAATTTCACTTCATGAATATTTTTTTTTGTTATCTACATCAAACTCTGAATGATTTAGTTTTGTTTATTGGATTTTATGGCATGTCAAACCTTGTTGGGTTATTTTATGCAAAAGACTTTATACTATTCCTGCTTGATTGGTATTCAAAATTTTTTTAAACCGTTTTTTTTAACACTTTTTTAAAACACCTTTTTTCCTATTTAGATGGGACCCTAAAAAGGGTACTACCACTCTGGGTCAGAGTAGACCAATGAAGGAGTACTCCATACTCCCCAGAGCTCCAGAATTTAAACTTCACCATTAGATGTAGTTTAACGCCATACCCAGGACACTAAGACCCTCAGCTATTGCCTTCTAGCACATATAAAAAGGGTTGCGGCTTACCATAAGAACAATAGGTGCTAAGGCTTGATGTGACCAGTTGATTGATCAGAGGGGGCCTTTCCGACAACCCGTCTAACCTAAGAAAGAGCTAAAGTAGAGGGTTGCATGTCATGGACTGCTCAAGACCAGGATTATATCCTTAAAATCTAAAATCACTCCACCTAACTTTTTTCATCTGAAAGTGAACAATAGCGTGACTGGGGTTTGAACTCTCTTACTATGATGTCAGTTCAGCATGTTAGCCACTATGCTACAAAGACTCACTCCTCACTAAGATGAGTGGGAGATAACTATTAGGACCCTAGTTTCAAAGTTGATATTTGAAAATAATATGATAGTTAAAATGTTAGTTAAAATTTAAAGTACATTTTAATTAATAATAATTGATTATAATTAATTAGTACATTTTTATTGATAGAAACTTGTCAAAGGAAGATAACTGTTAAAAATAAATGTCTTCAATAGATATTAAACATAAAAAACCTGAAAATTAAGTAGGTTAAGTAGACCAGTTCATATACCTTGGTAGCAATATCTCATCTACTTAATGTCAACACATGCATAGGTAAAGCATGAACTGCTATTGACAATTTAACAACAATATGGAAACCTGATCTGATAAAATAAATGGGAATTCTAAGCTGTAGTCGTGTCAATACTACTGTATGGTTGCACCACTTGGACTTTAATGAAATGGGAACTACACAAGGATGCTGCATGCCTTTGTTAACAAATCCTGGAAGTAGCACCTTACAAAGGAGCAGCTGTACAGCCACATACCTCCCATCTAACATGCCATCCAAGACTAACATGCAAGACAAGGTGAAGTAAGGACAAACTCATAAGCAATATTCTTCTATGGACTCCTACACATGGACACTCCAGAGTTGGCTGACCAGTAAAAACAATCATCAGCTCTGTACAGACACTGGATGCCATCTAGAGGACTTGCCAAGTGTAATGGCCGATAGGGACGGAAAGAGAAATTCAAACCTGTTAAACTCCGCTTAAGAAACTGACTTTGTGTCACATCCTACTTGCATGGAGGGGTTGTGGTTGTATCTATACTATGGGAAGTACAGATAAACTAGTTATGTTCTACACCAGTCTTGTGACAGATTTAGTCATATTTTTTTATTGTTATCTTTTGATAGTTCTTCTACCATTTAAATAAAATAATTTTTTTTTTATTTCAAAAAAATTTTTTTAAATAATTTTTTTTTTTTTAAATTAAAAAGTTAAATGACAAAACTTTGCTAATTTCCTTTTTCTTGCTTTAATTCAATTTTTTATTTTATTTATTTTTTTTTTTTACATTGTCCAATCAAAAAAAGACACGAACATCTATATTAAAAATTGAGAAGAGTGTTAGTTTTTCCTCAATAAAATATCCAATTAGTTTGTTATATAGCTATCAAAATTGTTATTTATATTTATTGGATCAATGTGAAAATATTTAATGAAAAAAACTATTTTGTCCCTCATGGGAAAATGTAGACTCTTAACAATTAAAAGAGAAGGAAACCATGTTGCTGCAAGACAATTGTACAAAATTTAAATTTCTACAAACAAAAATTCTCACCCCTTTTAAAATCTCTGTTCTTTAATGCATTTTTTGATCATTCGGGAAGTATCACCAATGTATTGATTGAAGCATTCATTACATGTATGCCTGCCTCAGATAGGATTCTTTTTCATCTTATTGATAATTGTGTTCTTCATTGTTTTAGAATAGAATTTTTTATTTACATGTGTAAATATGTATGAAATATATCTATGTAATAGATTATTGGAATTTTTTTTTTATGGAAGTGTTTGGGCAACTTCTTTATGAATTTTAAAAGGTTGAATTCTATCACAATTTATAAAAGATTTGGGATATTAAAGTTGTACAAAAGAAGTTTTCTTTATAATTCATCATTTATAGATTTGGGGCTACAGGTTCTAAGGGCTCTAAAAAAAATTTTAAAATAAAATTTAAAAAAAAAATAAAATTTTAAAAAATAAGATTTAAAAAAAAAAAGAGGTTTAATACTTTTGCTAAAGATTTAGAAATGATTGATATTTAAAAAAAATTTCAGGTTTGTGAGTTTTGGAAAGTCCTTTAATAATAGGAATTATAGGGTGGTAATAGGTTAATATATATGGTTATCCTCATAGGAAATGAATTTGATGAACTGAGTTCAAATCTTGGACGAGGCTACTTGCAAATCATATAGCACTAATACTCAATTATTCTCCCTCTAGCTATAGGTAAATAGTAGGGCAAACTGGTATGGCAACCAGTCTAGGAGAAGGAAAACTGAATGCAAACCTGTTAAACTCTGCATAAAAATCGACCATGTGTCGAATCCTGCTCATGTGGAGGGATTGGTAAATACACACACACACATATATGCGCATTTTTATATATGTATAATATTATAATTGTGTATGTGTGTATATATATATATATATATATATATATATATACACACACACACACAATCATATTATACATATATATAAAATGTGCGTGTGTATATATATATATATATATATTACATACATATACACAAAATAATTCTATTCAAATCTATTTAAAAGAGATTCGTTGATTGTTCTTGAACAAGTTTCTTCCCACCCCAACCACTTCCGATTAAAATAAAATATTTATGGGTGAATATCTTGTTGGTAGTTTCAATTCCCATATAGAGAAACTGATAGCAAGTAAAATCGGTACAAATCACGCATAATGACAAAACACTTGAGATAACTTTATAGACCGTTTATACCAAAGTCTCATTTGATAAATACTGATAACATTTTGATCCTGTTCAAACAAATCAATCTTGAATAACTTAAGGTACTAATTATTATATGATAAAAGAATTAATGTTTTTAGAGCTTTAAAAACAAAAAGTGATAAGGTTAATACAAAACAATTAGTCTGTTAGGAAGTAAAAACTTTTCAGTTACATTTTTTATACATGTAGTCCGTACAGTCTTTAGATATACCCAGGGCTAGTTATCCCTGTTGGCTGGGGCAGTAGAATACGCCGACTGCACCTCTGAAGAAACGTAAGATTCCTCCTCCCAAGAGGGCCACTTGTTGACTGTGGGTGGTGACAAGTGTTGCTTAAAATTGAAATAGATCACTAATTAGGAGTGAGCCTATTCTAGTAGTGACCACCCCAAGCAGAGTTTTTAAGAGGTTTGAATTCAAAGTTTTCCTTCTAGACGGGTTGCCTAACCAAGGTTAGAGAACCCAGTCTGACCTATTTATCCATAGGAGGGGGAATAGTTAGATTCATACCTTTCCCAAGGGTATTAGCTCTATGTGAAATGCGGCTTCGTCCAGGATTTGAACTCGGGTCGACGAGTCCATTTCTTACAACACTTCACTTTGGCCCTTACTTAGGCTAGACAGGCGGTTGGAGAGGCCGCCCCCAATCAATGGTCAACAGTCAAGCCCTAGCACCTATATGATTATCCCAACCATATTGCTTATGGCAAATCTCCCTTTTTATCATATATATGCTTGACGGCAGTGGCTGAGGGTTTTAGTGTCCTGAATATGACGTTAAACAGTATCTACTGATGAGGTTCCAATTCTGGAGCTTTGAAGAGTGTGGAGTACACCTTCATTGCCATTACTCCCAGGTCCACTGACCCGAAGTGATAGTACATATTAAGGTCCCATCTATGGGTTAAATAGATAAGAAAAAATGTCGTAAAAGCCAACCAACCAACTTATCAACCAAAATAGAGGGTGACTACTTTCTAGGTATTATGAACAGAATAGTGAAATCTATACGATAAATATTTAAGTCACAAATTTCTTTTGTATGTTTTAAGATACTGATATTTGGGGTATCACTTCCTTTGACTTCAAGGTCATACCTATCCACCCCCTCAACATTCATACAATGAAGACATACCTCTTGTTATTACGTCTACTCTAAATTTAGAATTTAAAAAGTGAGTGACCATATCTCAGTGATGCTGATAGTCTCTTTTTTTTTTTAACTTAGTGCGTCTGGACACATGTATTTGATTTGAATGAGTCCCTAGGAAATTTGATGGGTCCTGTGATGATATGAACCCTTAAGAGTTTCTTGATAAATTGCAGAGTTCTTATCTATGAACAACTAAAGCCGTCTAACCCCTAACTTGTACCCCATGCAGGGTAATTCGTTTCCAAGAAAATATTGAAATGTATTCACAGTTAGCTGGAAATGGTAGGGAAAGAAAAAGAAACACTAGGACGTATGGATATGATTTTTCTGCTTCCTTTTAGATTTTTATGCGTCAGTGACGCAGGACGCGTACCTATCAGCATCTCTGATATCTAGAATTATTTTCTACCCTTTCCACATACTGCTTGGTCATGGAACAATGTGTGCATATTTCTAGCTGTTTCTATTTTGTGTATTTTCTTTTTAATACCACTTGTAAGTATACTGTATATACTAGCAAATATATGCACACTCAAAGTGCAAGTATTTAAGTTTTAATGTAATAAGATATTATATTAAATTAGAAAGGCTAATGAAGCTAAGAATGCAGATAGAAATATTTGAAACAGAGGGAGTATGATCGAAAAATAGAACAACTGAAACTTACTCTTCCATCACTCCCATCTTTCATTGCCAAGTTTTCCTTATTCAACCATTTATTTAAAATAGGAAGTAAAGAATAAAATTACAGTTATTGTTAATGGATTTCTTTTAAGATTTATCCTCGAGATCTTTGCTCGTATTCATTAAGATGAAACTAAACAATTAGAAATCAATAACACTAAGCACATACTTATTAAAATCAATTTTTAAAATATCAATATGCAAATTAGGCTCCCATTCACATTGTAAACCGCTATTTTGTTGTATATATAAATACAATTGCATGTTATTAGTATGTAGATGTGGTCAACAGTATTAATGTAAAACAAATTTATCAATAATTGAGGTTTAAATAAGAATAAAATCACGGATAATGTGACGTTAATAACTAAGAGAATTGTGACATGAGTAATGATATAGTTTCGGTTACATACAGAAAAACAATCTCCAATATAATAAGATAAAATAGGAAGTGTTCTTGCATGATCAAATGAATTTATCTTTTATTTCCTTTCGTTGTGTTCAGTTTTAGCATATCACGGATATACTAAAGCAAATGTTGGTCATTGGAAAGTTGATACTCAACTAAAATATTTTCCCAGCCACCCAACACACCAATAAGGCCTGAAGTATTTCGTATCTTTTTATACCTTATCTTGTATATATATAATGTTATACCTTATCTTGTATATATATAATGTTATACCTTATCTTGTATATATATAACGTTATACCTTATCTTGTATATATATATATATATATATATATGTTGTACCTTATCTTGTATATATATATATATATATAATGTTGTACCTTATCTTGTATATATATATGTTGTACCTTATCTTGTATATATATATAATGTTGTACCTTATCTTGTATATATATAATGTTACCTTATCTTGTATATATATATATTGTATATCTTGTATATATATAATGTTGTACCTTATCTTGTATATATATAATGTTATACCTTATCTTGTATATATATATATATATGTTATACCTTATCTTGTATATATATATAATGTATATATACCTTATCTTGTATATATATATAATGTTATACCTTATCTTGTATATATATAAATGTTATACCTTATCTTGTATATATATAATGTTATATTTATCTTGTATATATATAATGTTATATCTTATCTTGTATAATATATAATGTTATCTTGTATATATATAATGTTAATGTATATCTTATCTGTATATATATAATGTTATGTTATATCTTATCTATATATATATATATAATGTATTATATAATGTTATATCTATCTTGTATATATATATAATGTTAATGTTATATCTTATCTTGTATATATATAATGTTAATGTTATATCTTATCTTGTATATATATATAATGTTAATGTTATATCTTATCTTGTATATATAAATGTTAATATACCTTATCTTGTATATATATAATGTTAATGTTATACCTTATCTTGTATATATATAATGTTAATGTTATACCTTATCTGTATACCTTATCTTGTATATATAATGTTAATGTTATCTTATCTTGTATATATATAATGTTAATGTTATATCTTGTATATATATATGTTAATGTTATATCTTATCTTGTATATATATATAATGTTAATGTTATATCTTATCTGTATATATATATAATGTTAATGTTATACCTTATCTTGTATATATATAATGTTATACCTTATCTTGTATATATATATATAATGTTATACCTTATCTTGTATATATATAATGTTATGTTAATGTTATACCTTATCTTGTATATATATATATAATCAGAATATATGCATAAGTAAAGAAAAAAGTAAAAGTTGGTGGACTGACCTATTGACGGTCTAATAAATGCGAATGTCAGTATATCCATGTATCAGTGTCACATTTTCAACTTTACTCCAAGTGGCCGTTGCTCAACATGTACCATTGAAATCAGGCAGACTCAGTGAGCAAATTATAAACATTTCGGGTCAACCCACAATCTTGAAATATTGGATTCCTAAGTTTTGATTACTGCGATGTTTACGTGATTTTTTAACACTATATACCCACTCACCAACAAAACAATAAGAAAATTTTTTTTTTAAACACTTCGGAAAAGAACCTAAGTTACTGACATCAACCGGATGTTAACCCGACAGTAGCTCTAAACGAAATGAACAAAAGTGTTCCACACATAGGCAAGCTTCCGGGTGAAAAACAAAATTTCTAAACAATTAAAAATATCCTCTATTTAATGTTTTCAACCATCATAAAATTTCCCAAAAAAATACTTCAAAGTGAATCTCGAGCCGATTCATAACTATAAAACAGCTCACTTAAAGTCTATACACCACAGTTGACTTTCGGTTGGCACACAGAGCGTGGCTCCTAGCAGGTCAAGTTCAAGGGACCGCCATACCTCCGACCCACACCATATCCCGCGTCACACAGAACCAAGTCGTCAGCCAGAACAGACTTTCAACCCCACTCGTGCTACCACAAGAAAAATACTTTCAACCCCACACCTGCCCTCATTTCACCGAGCGGAGAAGGAATTATCATCTCAACAATTCCAGCTTTTGTTTTTTAAATAAACTAAATTAATCCAATTTTTCTCATCCGTTTTTCTTTTGCTACCATACGCTTGCTTGGGATATTTCATTAGAAACTGCTGGAGAAGCAAGCACAAACTCATGTCTTGTTTGGGTGGTTTATGTGATAAGAAGCGGGTAGACGTAAAGCCGCTTCCAGGATTTGTTCACGACAAACGCAGCATTCTTGTTAAGTCACCATCAAGCTTTTTCTCTAAGCGTTTTGTTAAAGTGGTGCAGCCATACAGTAGCACTGATACGGCAAAAGTTTGGGGGAATTCACGCTTTATCTTATCAGATATCCATATGATCGATATATGATCTTTATTCTGGCATTTTTAGAGGTGAACTGGGATAATTACCTGGACAATTGAGCTTACAGGTTGATGACGTAATCAGTACCCATGATTCCTCGAGTCAAAGGAGAACTGAGGTAACTGGAACACTAAGAACTCTAGTTCTATCCGTATCTGCATCGATTCTAGGTCCTTAAAGTGGTGAAACATGAGCTCTATCAACAAACCCATGACATTGTGAAAGCGCTACTGAAGTTAACAAATGCGAGGTAATTCATTAATGTACATGTCTGAGCTGCAGAATGCATGTAGTGTTAAAAGAAGAATCCAGTCATCTCACTACATTCCAAACAGGATTCGGCGGGTACTAATGCTTCAGCATCCTCCTTTGGGATCTGTCAGTGTACTGAAATATTTTAGAAGCGTCTTCATGCTCTTGATGGTTTGAATAGAGTAGGTATACCCCCATATGTAGAAAAATCCGGGTTTTTACAATACAAATTTACACACACACACCCGTTTGAAAAAAAAAATTACCAAAAATCAAGGAATTATTAGATTTTAATTAAATTTCAGTATTGATTTATCAATGAATGATTTTTATAATACATTAGTTAGTTTATTTCAAAACTTTCTGATTTTTTCATGTCACTTAACTTTGACCCCGCCCTTATTTTAGGGGCGCAAAATATCGGTGGGTTTTTTTCGACAAAAACTTATTAGCGATTGATACTAAAGTAAAGTAGTTATTAAAAAATGTTTTTAGAATCTAATGACATTTTAAACTTGACATCATGCTGCTCATATTTTAAATGAATTTTATATATTAATTTATCATAGCAGAATATACTTAAATCAAGTTTTGAAATAAAATAACTGATGCATTATAGAATTCATTCATTAATAAATCAATACTGAAAATTTCATTAAAATCGGATAATTCCCTGATTTTTTGTTTTTTTTTCAATCGAGAGTGTTAAATTTATTTTGGAAACACGGATTTTACGGCAACACATGGCGGCCATCTTGAGATATATTTGATTGAAATATAATTGACGGAAAAATAGTTTTAAATGTATTAAGAATAAATTACATGTGTAATATTTTTTTCTGATGCCCATTATGTTACTACTTTTCGGCTTAGACAAAAATTTGACCTTAAATAATCGATTTAATTAATTTCAATTCGTTTTGAAATTGAAAAGCAGGCGAAAAATTGGGTATCCATAGAATAGAGTGACATGCGTTGCAGATATGATTAGAGAGATACACATTCACTCATCTGCTAAAGCACTATTTTTTCTATTTCTCTGAACTTTTGAGATGAGGCTTGATAATTTGTATTATTCGGACTATTGTTCTCATCTTTATTCTTATCTACACAACGTTTTGGCCGATGTGCCCTCCGGCCTTCTTCATGTGTTTCTTTTCGAACTCAGGAACCTTCTCGGACTCGAAAAGAAGTTCCCTTAGTTCCACAAGAAACACTTGAAAAAGGCCGGAGAGCACATCGGCCGAAACGTTAACAAAGATGAGAATGTTTTGTTTTGTTGTTTTTACCCCAAAATCGGCTAATTATCGGATTTTAATAATATTTTCGGTATTTAAAGCAATAAAAGATGAAAGTTTTTTAAAGACATTTTTCTTCAAAATTTTTAAGACGTTTTTTTATCATTTTTCGAAAATATTAAAATCCGATAATTAGCCGATTTTGCCATCGATTCAGTAATTTAAAAGAAAGAATTCATTAATTAATAAGTCAACACTGAAAATTGTATTAAAATCCGATAATTCCCCGATTTTTGGTAATTTTTTGTTTATCAATCTGTGTTAGTGAATTACCACTTATGACCTACCATAGACTCAGGCAGTTCACGTTAAAATTGTTTCCAAGTAAAAAGTTTCCCTACTAAAGGTAAACAAGTTTTGCGGACTGCGTGTTTGGAACGAAAAACAATTATATTACATTTAAATAGATATTAAGTAGTTTTTATGTACATAGAAATCAATAACAAAAAAACATTAAATACACTAAGAAGAAACTTTTTAAAATGTTAACAAGGATTTGTTTTGAGTGCATCATAAATCTTCACTTAGTCATTTTGGGGTCGAATTTTAAAAATATCAAAAATAAATTATATATGTAATATTTTGTTGCTTTTTTTTTTTTTTTTTTTTTTTTTTTTACTGATGCTCCATATGTTAAAAATTTGACCTTAAATAATTGATTGAATTAATTTTAATTCGTTTTTAAAATGAAAATCTGTGCCCATTTTGGTGGTTCCTAGTATCATCTGATGCGGGTAGCAACCGACACCTGTTTTGTTGGTCACCCAGTTAGGCGTCACAACTTCATCCAGATGATGATTTCACTCATGCAAATCATGTGCCTGACGATACGCCACAGAATCATTTGGCTTTCTTAATGAAGATGCGAGTGGGAAGGAGTATAGGGGTGGAAGGAGTGGGAAGGAGTATAGAAGGAGTGTAGACAAAAAGCTGGGACGGGCGACTACGATCGTCAGGCACATGATTTGCATGAGTGAAATCATCATCTGGGTGAAATTGTGACGCCTAACTGGGTGACCAACAAAACAGGTGTCGGTTGCTAAGGCAGAAATACGACTGCTACCCACATCAGATGATACGGGTAGCAACCGACACCTGTTTTGTTGGTCACCCAGTTAGGCGTCACAACTTCATCCAGATGATGATTTCACTCATGCAAATCATGTGCCTGACGATACGCCACCCAATCATTTGGCTCTCTTAATGAAGATGCGAGTTGGAAGGAGTATAAAAGGAGTGGGAAGGAGTATAGACAAAAAGCTGGGACGGGCGACTACGATCGTCAGGCACATGATTTGCATGAGTGAAATCATCTGGATGAAGTTGTGACGCCTAACTGGGTGACCAACAAAACAGGTGTCGGTTGCTACCCGCAACCACCAAAATGGACACAGATTTTCATTTTAAAAACTAATTAAAATTAATTCAATCAATTATTTAAGGTCAAATTTTTAAGTCGAAACGTAGTAACATAAGGAGCATCAGTTAAAAAAAAAAAGCAATAAAATATTACATATATAATTTATTTTTGATATTTTTAAAATTCGACCCCAAAATGACTAAGTGAAAATTTATGATGCACTCAAAACAAACCCTTGTTAACATTTTAAAAAGTTTCTTCTTAGAAATCAATAACAAAAAACATTAAATACACTTAAAAATTACTAACTACTTAATATCTATTTAAATGTAATATAATTGTTTTTCGTTCCAAACACGCAGTCCGCAAAACTTGTTTACCTTTAGTAGGGAAACTTTTTACTTGGAAACAATTTTAACGTGAACTGCCTGCGTCTACGGTAGGTCATAAGTAGTAGTTCACTAACACAGATTGATAAACAAAAAAATTACCAAAAATCAGGGAATTATCTGATTTTAATAAAATTTTCAGTGTTGACTTATTAATCAATGAATTCTTTCTTTTAAATTACTGAATCGATGGCAAAATAAAATATGGCAAAATTTAAATTCGGTTGAGTTACAGTAAAAAAAATATATTCATTTTTACAAAGAACCTAAAAATTAAAAATGTGCCTTTATTTGTAGGTGGGAAAATCTAGTATTCGTTTATTCTATTACCTCTATATTATAGGTAGGTACAATAAAAAGAAGCTAACAAACATATGTCCTTACAATAAAAAGAAATTAAGAATTAGAAAATGTAAAAGTTTTCGTATCACAATTTCTTTTTTGGTCGACATCTAAAAATTAAAAAAGTACCCATTGGTTTGAAACGTGTTCATGATTTTTTTTTTTTTTTAGTTAGCAAAAAAAAAAAAAAAAAAAAAAAGAATTTTTTCTTCTTTTTTTCAATTTGAACTAAATTACAAAACCTTTTTCGAAAAAGTATCAAATTCAAATTTCCCTTATGGAATCTGATATTTAAACTTGGTAAGGTGCATATGCCTTTGGTACTTATGAAAAACTGGGAAATAATCAGTAAAAAAAAAAAAAAAAAAAAAAAAAAAAAATCAAAAATTTAGCACTTTTCCTTATGAATATTAAAATGTATGCGCGATTTTAATGCTGAATAACTTTTTTTTTTTTTTTTTTTTGTTATAAGTCGACACCCAAACAGACGCGACTTATATCTCAATTTAAAGATGCCTAAACTTTGAAAGATATATTAATGTAATAAAGAGTAAGAAACTACACTAACACTCATATATTTCCTAATTTGAAAATGTAATAGATAAAGGAACGAAAAAAAAAAAAAAAAAAAGGGAAAAAAGAAAGCATAACACTACAACATACAATCTTCCGATGACGACCGACGAAACGGTTGAAAGCGCTAGGGTAAAGAATATGGGATAGTTCCTATACCAGCTGGATCCCGAACTAAGAAAAATAACTAGACGACTAGAAAAACTTCAGATAAAGATCATGAAATAAAGATAGTGAAATATACAAATATAGTTATCTACTAAGCTTAGCTTAGATCTGGCACAAGGCCAGAAATATGGGGCGCCCAATGAGAATCGAACTCACTAACAATGGTTTGCAAATCTAGTTTGTTAACCATTACACCGTGTGAGGTGCCTAAAATATGCAAATATAAAAACTGAGTTATTCACTAAGATTGGCACAAGGCCAGAAATATAAGGCGCCATGTGAGAAGTGGACTATTTACTTTTAGACCAGTTTACGAGGATAAGAACATTGTCCTATTTAGGAGGGCACATTTTTCTTCTTACGAAAAAACTTTAGAGAAAAAATATTTTGGAATGGTCTCGAGTGTCGGTTTGTTTGACACAAGGCCAGAAGTAAGCGGTGCTCGGTGAGAATCAAACTCACTAGTAATGATTAGCAAGCTAGTCTCGCAGATCCGTTACTACTGAATAGCGAGTTCGATCCTCGCTGAATGACCCATACTTTCAACCTTGTATCACGCCTTACCCGTGTGCGAAGAATTTAAACCCCTTAAAATCTCTTATAAAATAAAATAAATAAAATCTAAAATAAAATAAATAAAATCTAAAATAAAATAAATAAAATCTAAAATTCAAAGAGCAAATGATAGCACATTTGGTAACTATGGTTAGAATTGTCCAACTTAAAGGTTGGACGATTCTAACCTTAGTTGCAAAATGTGCATATCAAAATTCACAAAGGTAAAATGATTTTTAAAGTGATTGTTTACAATACCTTCTAACCCGGGCCACTCAATCAATTCTTCATTCATTGGTTGTTGAGGCAGTTGTTGCTGTGGTTGCGCCATGAAATAATCCGGTCTTTCTAACATTTGGGTAGACATGACTCGGGGTTGCTTTCAGGTGACAATTAAAATATAGCGACTACATGATGCGTTATTTATACTCCTCAAAAAAAAAGAGTCAGCCCGAAACAGCCAATCAAAATCCACGCTGAATGACAGGAATACTTAACCACACAAAGTAGGCTCAAATCTAATTGGTCAACGGAGAAGAATTTAAAAAAATGTCACTAGTAAAAAAAAAAGATAAATAAACAAAATAGGGTAACAAAAATAAAATAACTAATTAAAAAAATTACTAAAATGATATCACAATTGTAAAAAGTGAAATCTGATATTAAATAAAGATGACCTTTAAAACATGAGAGTGAATGTTATTTTTTTCTGTCAGTATAAAAACATATTTATTTACCAGAGTTTAGTTATTCGGATTCCAAGACATGTTCTTCATCCTAAAATGATCAGAACAGTCCCGGATATAAAATGATGGACCGATAGGTCCCTAAGGTTTCCAACTGAAGTTTAATCTGATGTTTTCATTCTTTAATATTCGACCCGATTAATATTCACTACTGAATTGGAGACAAAGAAGATGATTATGTTGAGAAAAGAAATGTGCTACAGTACAAAATAACCGTATGGTAACTATAGTGTATAGGGAGTGCCAAAGATAACATAAAATCCGTATTTTACAAAATAAATTTACCCCACCCCCACCCCGATTGAAAAAGATTTCCTAAAAATCAGGGAATTATCCGATTTTAATGAAATTTCCAGCGTTGATTTATCAATGAATGAATTTTATAACGCATGAGTTATTTTATTTAAAAACTTAACTTTGACCCCTACCTTATTTTTGGGGCGCAAAATATCGGTGGGGTTAGGATACTTTCGAAACTAATTACAGTATAAATAAAAAGACAGAAGGTGTGAATAGACGAAAAAAATAATTAAGGGAGCTATTCTAGTAGAAAATAAGTACCGAAAATCGGAAAATTAAATGTAAAAAAAAAAATTTTTTTTAAATTTTTTTAAATGATTTTTTTTCTTTTTTTTATTTTACACTGTGGTTTTTGTATATAATTAGCTTTTAGAATATCAGTGAAAAATATACGTCAATATTTGTTCTGTCTAAAAGAGCGGAGACCTAACTTTTCAATTGAGTTTTCTCCAAAGATCATTAGATAACAATACTAAAGTAGACTCTTTTATTTAATAAAGATTTGTATTTAGAATCTAAAAATATGAAATTTGAAACTTAAAATTAGGCGTTTCATATTTTAAATGAATTGTATCTATTAATTAGGTATATGAATTGTTTCTGCTATGGTAGGCATAAATGGTAATATTTATTTAAAAGAATTTCTATTTATTTTCATTGAATCCGTTTGATTGAAACGATTCAGTAATTTAGAAAAAAATCAGTTGATGAATAAGTCAACACAGAAAATTTTATTAAAATCAGATAATTCCCTGATTTTTGCTAATTGTTTTTCATCAAATACGACCATCCATACTAAGAATGGTCACATAACATTTCATCGGTCGTTTTTATTTTTATTTATTTTATTTATTTATTTATGTAAACAAATGCGCAAGACTTTTTTAGACCGTCTTTGCGGGATGTAATGGATACGGCGAGAGGAATTCAAATTCCGAGTTAGGCTGTTTGCATTTCGCATAGCGTTAATATCCTTGGAAAAGGTATGCATAACCTCTAGGCAAAAATAACCCCAGACAGGTTTATATGCTATTAAAATCAACCGACCGTCACCACAAGACGGTTACCATCACCAATGTCTCAATCGAGGTCAAAGTCCACCTGCTTGGGATGAGAGTTATCCTCTGACGTGATGACTCATAACTTCTAGGCAAAAATAACCCCAGACAGGTTTATATGCTATTAAAATCAACCGACCGTCACCACAAGACGGTTACCATCACCAATGTCTCAATCGAGGTCAAAGTCCACCTGCTTGGGATGAGAGTTATCCTCTGACGTGATGACTCATAACTTCTAGGCAAAAATAACCCCAGACAGGTTTATATGCTATTAAAATCAACCGACCGTCACCACAAGACGGTTACCATCACCAATGTCTCAATCGAGGTCAAAGTCCACCTGCTTGGGATGAGAGTTATCCTCTGACGTGATGACTCATAACTTCTAGGCAAAAATAACCCCAGACAGGTTTATATGCTATTAAAATCAACCGACCGTCACCACAAGACGGTTACCATCACCAATGTCTCAATCGAGGTCAAAGTCCACCTGCTTGGGATGAGAGTTATCCTCTGACGTGATGACTCATAACTTCTAGGCAAAAATAACCCCAGACAGGTTTATATGCTATTAAAATCAACCGACCGTCACCACAAGACGGTTACCATCACCAATGTCTCAATCGAGGTCAAAGTCCACCTGCTTGGGATGAGAGTTATCCTCTGACGTGATGACTCATAACTTCTAGGCAAAAATAACCCAGACAGGTTTATATGCTGTTAAAATCAACCGATCAAATTTCACAAGCTTCTCTAAATCCGTGATTACATTTTGCCACTCCCACCAAAAAAAAAAAAAAAAAAAATACAAGCCGTCATCACAAGACGGCTAACATTACCCACTGTCTCCATTGAGTTCAGAGTTCACCTAGCTAACTCTGAAATCAAACTTGTTAAACTCCGCTCAAGAAATTGATCTTGTGTCGCATCTTACTCGTGTAGAGGGGGTTGGTAAATATTTATAATTGATATAACACAAGAACACGCGTCAAATGCATTTTTAAAATTTTATTTACCTGTATTACCTTTAACATTAACGTACATATTTACCAACCCCTCCACACAAGTTGGATGCGACGCGATATCAATTTCTTGTGCGGAGTTTAACAAGTTTTAATTCGGAATTAGATAGGTGAACTTTAAACTCAAAGACAGTGAGGAACGGTAGCCATCTTGTGATGACGGCTGGTAGAGCTTTTTTTTTTTTTTTTTTTTTTTACATTTTTAGGAGTGGCAAAATGTGATCGTGGATTTTAGAAGCTAGTGAAATACAAAACAGCCTAACTCTGTATTTGAACTAGTCTCACCGTATCCATTACACTACGCGCATCCATGTATATGTTGAAGTTGACAAAAATACCTGCCAATACCAAAAATATTTTATGATTAATTATATAAATTCAGTGCAGCCCACGAAATTTTCCAAGTGTGCCAAACGAAACGAATTGTGTTCATTATGCATTTATAGTATATCTAGTATTGTTGCACAGTTATACGATATCAAGTATTCCTAATAATTATATAGTCGTCGTCGGGGCGGTCTAATGTCGGTATCAGCCAGACTGAGAGGGAGTCTATCCCCCTTTTCAATAGCGCTAGACCAAGGAGATTGTTTTTGGCGTCTGATGTGGAGCGCCACACCTACCATCAGCTCCTTACTTTACCGCACAGATCCCTGTGCTACTCATACGCTGAGTTGGCGAGGACCGGTATCGAACTAGGAACCTTGTGGTTTCTAGCCGAACGCTCTACCGACTGAGCTAACCCGGCCCCTAAATAATTATATAGTTTCCAGTAATTATTTCTATTTAACAATAGTCTGCTCGTATTTATATGGTTTCCAGTAATAATAATCCTTAATAATCAATTATAGCTTCAAGTAACTATTTCTATCAATTTACTATATATATATATATATATATATATATATATATATATATATTATACTAAAGATGGATGAATCAATGATTGTTTGCTAAAAGGTTTTTTTCCTATCTAGTTTAATGACACAAAACACATCCCAAAATATTCTTTACTTTTGGGATTAAGTTTAGTTTGGAAAAAATTCCATTTTATTTGGTTCTAATTAGTCGTAATTTGCAATTAAGTCAAAACTTAAGTCTCTTACACGCATTCTGCCTGTCACTTTCCATCTCTCTCATATATATTTTTTCTGAGAGAGAGAAAGAAAGACAGACAGACAGACAGAGACAGACTGGAGAATGTGATCGGTGGATTGAACTTCCCTGTTAATTCGTATGTTAATTTTCACCAGCTAATGGCTGCCTTATATATAAGACGGGTCAGTTTTTGACTTAATTGCAAATTTTGGCAAAATGATTTTAATGTATTTTTTCCCCTCCGTTCGTATTAATTTAATTCGTTTTGAAAACTTGATTACAATTATGTACCCAGAGATCAATAGGTGACCCAACGGGTTACGTTTTTTCTGGTATATCTCTTATCATAATGGAGATTCAGTATCTGTGTTTGTAACCGAAACTACGTTAGTGCTTAAGTCACAATATCATCAGACATTGTGTAAGTTTATTAATGAGTATTTAATTTATAGTCAAAATCATTAATACATACAATAAATGTTATTTATTAACGAGTTCTCTATAAAAATCCGAGTTAGATTTGCCTCAAAACAGCCCATGTTATTAGTGAGTTTAAAATCCTGCTATGTGTCTAATATATCACTAAGAAATAAAGGTTTACATAATATATGGTGTGGTTAATTGGCATATCGGTTTTAACAAAAGCGGGTTTAATAAATAATTACTTGTGTATTGATCTCTAATATCATTGTTTTATTCTTCAGCGTATTAAAATAAATCCTATGAATGATTTTTATATAGAAACCAATTAAAATAAGTATTTTTTTTTATTAGGATGCGCAGTGATGTAGGGTTAGAATCGTAGGAAATGGACTCTTCGACCAGATTTCAATTCCTGGGCGAAGCCACAGTCCACATAGCGCTAATACCCATGAGAAAGGTATGAATCAAACTATTCTCCTTCCAGCTATGGGTAAATAGTAGGGCAGACTGAGCTCTTTAACTTTGGTTAGGCAACCAGTCTAGGAGAAGAACAACTGAATTCAAACCTGGTCACTACTTGAATAGGCTTAGGACTACTTAGTGTTCTATTTCAAATTTTTTTTCAATTTTCAAAAATTAATTTATTTAAATGCATCTTAATTTCGTTTGATATATTTCATTACATTAAAACTTAAATACTTACACCCGGGGGCGCATATTCTTGCTATAATATATAAAGTATTCTTATAAAAAATTATTGCCGATCCTTAATGTCAAAATGTGCCAATCCTGTTTTGTTATAAACGTTTCATTTAAACATATTGAGACCGACTTTACTCTATTTGGTCCAGATGTTTATATTGTCCCCAAAAGATGTTTTGGGTTGTCAAACATCCCACAAATGTTTGAATGGAAAACGCCTTAGCCAGCTTGCTTACAATACCAATTAATATTAAGTGGCCCACACATTAGGCTACATTCCCAAGGCGAAAAAGATGACTTAACTTGTAAAAATATGCGGTGGGCATTATTTTTTTAGGGAAATGTGTATAAAATCATGAGAAACATATCTGTATCTATGTTGAGTTACCGTTTTTTCATGTTAGTTAATAATATATATTTTAATACACAAATTAGATGCTAAATTTTTTAGTTAGCTGCGTACAACGAATACATCGCTCATTCTTCATTTGTCTTGCTAAATACATCAAGAATCTTGAAACCTCTTAAAACTTCATCAAAAACGTAAACAAAATATCATATCGGCCGGAATTAAGCTAGCTTCTGTTGGCAGATGTGATAAGCAAGAATAAACTACACAAGAACTCAAAATTGATCGCTGCATTTAAGCATTGCATTAATTTAAGCTTATTTTTAAAAGGGTCAATGATAATTCGGTAATTTTTAGGTTTTGTTGTCCCGGCCTCCTGTCCTAATTTTACGCTAAGTTTTTGTGGTAATAAAGGACTATTTGCTCGTAAATTCCTACCATAAAATAAACTGAACACCTATTTTATGTCCGTGTTTTTGTATTAAAAGTTTTATTTTTCTTGCACCCGTTATGTTACAATACAAAATATATGTTTTCTTTATTTTAATATTCATTTCAATGTGTATATATACTATATTCTAAAAGTTTTTATTTTGTTAGAATGTTTAGTTTTAAAGTGGGGGCTCGTTTTACAATTTAGGCATAAATTGGATCCTCCTTTTTTTACCGTAATTTTGTTTTTTCGTCGACGATGATTAAAATCTGGCGTTTTTATTTTAGAGTACCAAAGCCAAAAAGAAAAGAAATAACAACAAAAGGTAATATTCAACTTTTTACTCGTAAATTCCTACCATAAAATTAGGCTTGGGCATTTTATGGCAGGAATTTACGAGTAAAAAGTTGAAGTGTAAAAACGAACCCCCACTTTAGAACTAACCATTTTCACGAAATAAAAACTTTTAGAATATACACAAAGAAAATATATTTAGTATTGTAAAATAACAGGTGCAAGAAAAATAAAACATTTATTGCAAAAAACACGGACATACAATGGGGGTTCAGTTTATTTTATGGTAGGAATTTACGAGCAAATAGTCCTTTATTGCCGTTTTTGTTTGGCGGCGTTGGGCGAATTTCGGGTTCGAGCAAGCTATTTTCCGACTCGTGTTTTGGTTGCCTTTTTCTGAGTTCTTGCTTGTATTTTATGAGGGGGGCATTGTAAAATTAAAACGGAGTGTGAAAATTGTTTTGAAATTTGTGTTTAAGTTTGTATACTTGGATATTTTCTTCTTTTTTTTTTTCAATCGGAAAAAAAAAAAAAAAAAAAAAAAAAGTAAAAGGAGGGAGCGTAAAATATTTACATAAACTTGTCGATAAAGGGGAGGGTGAGTAAAATATCACCTTCTTGTTGCATTAATTTGAAAATAGATAAATAAGATAAACCCCCCACACACACACACACACACACACACCTTATTTATTTATCTATTTTCAAATCAATGCGACAAGAAGGTGAATCGGAAAATAGCTAGCCCGGCTCGAAATTCGCCTGACGCCACAAAACAAAAGCATAGCGTAAATTAGGTCAGGAGGCCGGGACGACAAAACCTAAAAATACCCGATAATTCTTCTTCTGCCATTTAATTTAAAGACAGTTTGTTGTACGTAGGTCCTTACTTTCCACACAACCAATTATTTCTATTTCGTGGGTAACTTTCGCGGGATTTCGATTATTCCCAAATTTATTTCCAAGTTTTAAAAATTTGAATCATCCAAAAATCTTCACAATAATTACGTAAAACATGGAAAACAATCGCAGTAATTAAAATTTGAGAATCCAAAATTTAAGAATTGCAAGTCTGGATTCGGTCCAGTTTTTAATTTGCTCACGGAGTTGGCCTGGTTCCAAAATGGTACGATATGTTGAGTTACGGCCTCTAGGAATAAAGTTGAAAAAATGTGACTTTCGCATTTATTATTAGAGATATATTACCTATTGGAGCAAGAAAAGGGACGGTAAAAAAAAATTAAATTCTTTAGAAAACTTTACTAAATTCATTTAATCCAAAATGTTATTTATTAGATTCCCAAATGAAAAGATGTATTGTTTGGTTTTTCAAAAGAAATCCTTATTTTCACTAATTAAAAGAAAAATAATCAAATAGATTAAAATAAGTTAGAATATTGTTCGATTAAAATATGCAAAATCAGCTTAAAAAATACAAATATATTCAAAAGAAATTGGTACAAAAAGTTTCAAAGTCCAATTATTTTTTTTTTTCATAAAATTAGTACATGCAAATGTTTTTATTAACTAAATGTTTACCTAAATTAATTATCAATTATTGTTCTGGGTTATTTTAAACAAATTATTTATATACACACATACACAAGTAGTCGATAGAAAGTGTAATTAGATATACTCAACATGTTTGGCGTAAAAAATAAATAAATAAAATAAAAGAAAGAAAGGCAAGTATGGGTTTCAAAAAATAAGTGACACTTCGTACAATGGGCTTAGCAGGGTTGGTTGGTTTTTACGGCATGTCAACCCTTATTGGGTCATTTTATGCTGAAGACGTTTGTATTATTGATTCTTCATTGGTACACAATTTTTCTTAAAACTCAATTTTTAAAAATATTTTTTAGAACTCATTTTTTATCTATCTAACCCATAGATGGGACCCTAACAGGTACTACCACTCCAGGTCAGAGTGGATCAGGGAGCAATGGTGATGAAGGGGGTGATTCACATTCACCAGACCTCCTGAACTGGAACCTCAACATCAGAAAGAGTTTAACATCATTCTCAGGATATGAAGACCCTCAGCCACCGTCTTCTAGCACATATATGATAAGAGTTGGAGCTTGCCATAAGGGCAATAGGGTTTGGAGTAGGCTTAGCAGGGATTCTGATAAGTATTTTCATATTTCTACAAGTTTAGATTAATAATATCTTTATCTGATTTTGTCTTTTTTTTTTTTCTATTAAGGTTTTGGCCTATGCTTTTTTGCATTTAAAGTTTGAATAAGGCATGAAATGTAGAAAGACTATTTTCCAACACCGACTCATTGGCATCTGAACTGCGAACAGATCTTTTTTTACCGAAAACAATGAATAATTAAAAAAATAACACATGCTAATGTTTTCATCAATTAAATGTTTACTTAAAATCAACAGCAGATGCGACGTGTCAACCAGCTGTTTAAAAAGGGCTGACCCACTCTCTTCGTAAGGCAGTGGCTGACCACATGTCTATTTTAGTTAATGACCCTATTGATCCGACTGAGAACATTTTTATAGATTCTTGACTTGTTTAAAAACGGTTAAAATTAATGCAATTTTTTTTCCTTCGGTCAATAAGGGTCAAACGTTATAAGATTGTATGGGTGATATTGAACAGCACCTCTCTTGTATTATAGATATATTAGGTATACCCAATTTGTCGAAAAGTCCGTGTTTTTACAAAACAATTCAACCCCCCCGCCCCATTTGAAGAAAAAAAATTACCAAAAATCTGGTAATTATCCGATTTTAATGAAATGTTCAGTGTTGATTTATCAATGAATGAATTTTATGATTCATCAATTATTTTATTTCAGAACTTTCTGATTTTTTCAGG
This sequence comes from Doryteuthis pealeii, assembly GCA_023376005.1. Classification (NCBI taxonomy): domain Eukaryota; kingdom Metazoa; phylum Mollusca; class Cephalopoda; order Myopsida; family Loliginidae; genus Doryteuthis; species Doryteuthis pealeii. The sequence continues at coordinate 103,594,663 of CM042138.1, read as the reverse complement.
TCACTTAACCCCCCCCCCTATTTTGGGGGCGCAAATATCGGTAGGGTTAGATACTTTCGAAACTAATCACAGTATAAATAAAAAGACAAAAAGAGCGAAGGTGTGAATAGAAAAACAAATTTAAGGGAGCTAGTCTGGTAGAAAATAAGTACCGAAAATTGGAAAATGTAAAAAAATAAAAATAAAAATAAACAAAAAAAATTATGGGCAATTTTTTTATTATTGTGTGGTTTATGTATATAATTGCCTATTAGAAGTGAAAAAATATACATCGATATTTGTTCTGTTTAAAAGGGTGGAGGCCTACATTTTCAACTGATTTTTCTCCAATAATTATTAGATAAGAAGAATAAAGTAAATTGGGTAATAAATAAATACTTGTTTTTAGAATATAAAGATATGAAATTTGAAACTTGAAATTATACGTTTCATATTTTAAATGAATTTTATCTATTAATTAGGTATATAAATTGTTCCCCCCCCCCCAAAGCATCTATGGTTAACGAAAACTGTAATATTTAAGAATTTCTTTTGAATCGGGGGGGGGGCGGGGCGTAATTTTTTTTTAAATCATTGATTAATAAATCAACACTGGAAATTTTACCAAATCAGATAATTCCTTGATTTTTGGTAATTTTTTTTTTTTTTATCAATCTGGGTTAGTAAATTATCACTTACGACCTCCTGTAGATCCGGGTATCTTACGTTGAACATAGTTGCCTCATAGAAATTAAATTAGGTTCATGAGAAATAAAATTGAAGTGAAATGAATTTATTACAAGAAAAAATAAGTTAGGTTTCAAAGAAGATATTTGATTTTTCTCAATTACTGTAATTGACTATAAGAATAGTTTGTTTTTTTTTCTTTTAGTTTTGTAATGGTTCATAAGCTGTAGATTCTTGTTAGACTAAATTTGGAGGAACAAAGAAAAAAGTATAATTTTCTAAAAATAGATAAAGCCAGACTGACCGCCCCCAAAAGTTCAAAACTCCGACAAAAAATACCTGAAAAAGGCGGGAGAGACAACGACCGAAACGTTGGATGGATAATAAAGATGAGGACAATAGTTCAAATAATCCAAAACCTGTAGTAAATATAAAATTAGTTTTATAATTACTACAGGTTTTGGATTATTTTGGACTATTGTCCTCATTTCTATTGTTGTCTACACAACGTTTAGGCCGATGTGCTCTCCGGCCTTCTTCAGGAATTTCTTATCGGGCTCGGGAACCTTCTCTAACTCGGGAACTGCAGGTTCAATCCTGGCCAAGGGTGACAGTATCATAGAATAATTAACACAGCTTAACACTTGTATTCGGTTCATGGGTTGACTAAAGGGTTCGGTTCGAAGTTCCGTGAAGGCTCCCGATTACGACGTGAAGGCTACCGAGTTCGAAGAGAAGGTTCCCAAGTCGATAAGAAATACCTGAAGAAGGCCGGAAGGTACATCGGCTGAAACGTTGTGTAGATAATAATAAAGATGGGGACAATAATCCTAAGAATACAAATTATCAAACCCCATCTCAAAAATTCAGAGAAATAGACTACAAGTTTTATCAAGAAAGTTTGTTTGTTTTAATTAAATAATCGAACCGGCAATCGATTATATTGACGCTAAGAATAACCTTTTAAAGTTTGTTTTATACTATGAGGTAATATAATTCTCTCCAGGTTGCAGAAAATCACTTTTTTTAGTGGTAAAATTAATTTCTTAATTATTTTATAGGTTTTATAAAGGAAGTCTGGGTGTCCCTCTGGTAGGGGGTGGGGATTATCCCCTTAAATCCGACCATGCACAGATGTTTAACACCGTGAATGTATTCATAATATTCAACATGACAAAGTCCGTTTAGTTTGTTTTATAAAATTAGTACGTGCAAGTGTTTATTAATTAAATGTTTACCTAAATTAGTTATGATTCTCGTTCTGTTTTTTTTTGTTTTTTTTTATGGTTTTGTTGTTTTTTTTAATCAAAATATATATACACACACAAGAGGTTATAATAGAAAGTGTATACAACACAAGAAAAACAAAAACTCTTCCTATTTCTAAGACATACTTTCCCAAATGGTCTCTACTAGGGAAAATGTTGTTTTAAGTTATGTACGCCAGATGATTAGACATGTCTCATACAGCCAGCTGCTTCAAAAGCGCCTCCACCCCGCGCCCCCCCTATTGACCGAAATGAGAACATTTTAAAGCTTGATTTAAAAAGCATTATTTATTTGAAACAGTTAAAATTAATGTAATTTTTTTCTAGTCAGGATCAAATGCTATAAGATAGTATGGATGATATTGAGATGCATCTATCTATATCTATATAAGCAAAAGTACCGGTCCATGACCGGACGAAAACATTTTTAGGAAATTTACTTTTTTCTATAAAGATAAGAGTCTGAATAATTACATCAGAAGATTTTTTATAAGCCTCAATGCGAGAGCTTTTTAGTAAAAAAAATTTTAAAAAACCATGAATACAGAATTCTGCTAATATACATTATACTGACCCTGTTGTAAATAAACGGACTGTTTTACTTATTTTTCAGGATAACGATGAGTTATTTTCCCCAATCGGATATTTTGATCTTTGACTTAACAGTTTTTCTTTGTAACAATTCTTTATGTTCGTTATTTCTTTTTTGCAAGATATTTGGGTATATTCGCAGAGTTCCGTCTGGCCTCCTGCCTCAAAAACCACTAGCCGATGGCTGCTGAAAAAAAAACACCAGCTACGATTGAAGTCCGTAGCCGAAGCGGTGTCACTTGAAAAAAAACTAGGGTTAGGATTGGGGTTAGTTTAATGGGAAAATAAATAATTTGGGCTCTGTTTTTTCTTTATTTTCCCATTAAACTAACCCTAAACCTGTATACAGGGTGACCCAGAAAAAACAGAACCCACACATTTTGTAATAAAACTTAATTTTAACTAGTGGGGTTAGGGTTTCGGGAAAAAACGCCCTAAGCTGGTTGTTTTTTTTTTTTGTTTGTTTTGTTTTGTTTTTCAAGTGACACCGCTTCGGCTTCGCACTTCAATTGTAGCTGGTGTTTGGGGGGGGTTCAGCAGCCACCGGCTAGCGGTTTTTGAGGCAGGAGGCCGGGACAGAACTCCGCGAATATTGCCGATTTTTTTTTTTTTTTTTAAGTTCAAAAATCTTTACGTTTCTTCCTTCAATATGGCCTAAACTGATCACGTGACTTATTTTGGTGGTACCTAATGCTCAGCAAGTGTTATTTTGTAAATAGAATATTGTTGTCTACCAAAAGTTTCACTGAAAAGCGAATGGTTCGGTTTCCAATCCAGTTAGCAATTTGAAAATTATATCCCCTTTTTTAAGAATTTGCGAATGTTTTGAATGATTTTTTCTAAAACGTTTTCGTGCGTAATACAATTTTAAATTCAGTTTTTAATTGATTGATGAGTTAGAAATACAACGTAACATTGTAATTTATTTATTTCAATTTTTTGTACATGACAATTCAAATCCAGTTCTTAATTGCTTGTTGAGTTAAAGTTAAAAGAAATGTATTCGTTTAATTTATTTTCCTTTTTTACTTCTAAAATTGTAACGATAAAAAGAAGCTGAGAATCGAAAATTCAAATTCTTCGTATTGCAATATATATTTTTGCCTAAACTCAAGATAGTATTTTAAAAACACGTTGTTTTAAGACGTTTTCATTAATTCTCTATAAAAAAAAAAAATAAATAAAAAAAATAAAAAAAAATTCAGATTTTTTTACCATTAGTATTAATTAAAAAACACGTTTTATCATTTTACACACACACACACACACACATGTAACCTTATACTGGTGAATATTTTAAAACATTTAAGATATCTTTATTCACGTTTAAAATATCTTTTTTAAATGTAACCGTAAACTTTTATTTTGAAACAATTTCAATTTTTCTACAATTTTTGTGCATGACAACAATTTAAATTAAAGTGATTGTACAATTTAAGAATACGGACGAGGATTTGATTTTACGTTAAAATTTAGTCTGAAAAAAAAAAAAATCATACTTTGTATTATCGGCTATTCGAAGGAAAATATTTTTAACACGCTGTAAAAAATAATTCAATGGATAAAAACACATACAAATTACATATTTAGAAAGATTGTTTTATTTTCTTTCTAACCAAATAAATATTTTAAAGATTGGACTAAAAAAGAAATTACGTTAAATTTTAGCCATAGTTTTAGCGGACAGTTTGAATGACAGGCAGCTGATATAGGCAGCAGGCAGTCCCCTGCTGATACACCCAGCAGTAGGAGCAGCTATACGATACTTTCCGAAAATCGTTTGATTTTTGTTTAATTAATTATATCCCTTAATCAGTAAAATTCATTTACCAAACTTGGTTTTTAGGGGTTATAGGTCGACACGTATATACCATATATATATATATATATATATATATATATATATATATATATATATATATATATATATATGTGTGTGTGTGTGTGTGTGTGTGTGTGTGTGTGTGTATGTGTGTGTGTGTGTGTAAGTAAGAAATTAATGTTCTATATGTGATATATAAATATCATTGACAGTAAATTGAACAAAGTGATTTTGCATGAAATCCTCTTAATTCCTTTTTATCGACGGTTTTAAAATCGAGATTTTAAGATTTTAACATGAATGTATGACTCCATCTTTTGATGTTGAACACTGTATCCAGGGATAACGACAAATATTATTTGGATTTTTCGGGCCGTTTTCCTCATCATTGTGATATACACAACGTTTCGGTCGACGTGTCCTCCGGTCTTCTCGTGTTTCTTGTCGAAGTCAGAAACTTTATTAAAATGGAGAGCCTTTATTTCGCAATAGAGAGCCTTCATGAAACTTCGAACCGAACTCTTTATTTAATCCATTAGGTTAGATTGTTCCTATTCTGTTAACCATGACCGGGTACTAGTGTTAAGCTATGTCAAGTATTCTTTGTTAATTTCGCCTGTATTCAGGATTGAAGCTGCAACCTCCAGATTGTCACTTAGAACTGTATCAACTTAACCCTTATATCCGCTGCGACATGTGTCTAACTGGACCCGGTCATACTTAACGGAATGAGAACATTCTACCCCAAAGGATTAAATAAAGGGTTCGGTTCGAAGTTCCATGACAGCTGCCGAGTTCGACCAGAAACACCCGAAGAAGGCCGGAGGACACATCGACCGAAATGTTGTGTATATAAGAAAGATGAGGACAATAGTCCGAAAAATCTAAATACAAATTAAGCCTCATCTCAAAATTTGACAAACAAGTGAGGAATTTTTAAGTTTTACATCAAAACATTTCTTTTTAATAAAACATTTTCAAAATCGAAGACATTTACAGTATTTGACGGCATATAGGACGCATTTTTTCCCAAAATTTTGGCTCACAAAATTGCCCTGCGTCTTAGACATGGTAGGTGACGTTTGAGACCTCCCATAGGCCCAGGCTAATCTTCTCTATGATGCTCACTAACCCAGCTTACGCTCAGAACTTTTACCTACCCTAAACTGCCAAATTGCTTTTATACAGCTATGTTTCTGCTTAGCTAGACAGTTTTCAACAATATATGCTTAAATACACTAAAAACTTTTTTTCCTGAATCTGACCTGCTGAAATGGGGGTGCGTCTTATATGCCCGCGCGTTTATATGCCGTCAAATACGGTGAATTTTATTTCAAGTGGAACGCTATACAATCAAAACGGATATTAGTTATTAATTCAACAGAATTAAAAACTACTCAAGGGTAAAATTGCAATACCTTAAACCAAAAATAAGATTATATATACCTAGGCTACCTGTGTCACCTATTGTGGCGGGTAATAGTAACGTGGCTGGCCCTTTGGAAACGACTGCTACAACAACAATGCTGGATGCCGGCAATAATGATAAAAAGGGTTGGGGTTTGCCATAAGAGCAATACGGTCGGGACAATCATATAGATGCTAGGGATTGACGTGACCAACAGATTGATTGGAGGGGGCCTTTCCAACCGCTCGTCTAGCTCAAGAAAGGGCTAAAATGGAGTGTTGCATGTAATGGACCAAAATTCCGTCATTAAGCATCACGGCCAACAGATGGCCCCATTAGGGGGTATTACCCTCTGCATGAAGTGCAGTCTGCATATTCTACAGTCCCAGCCGACAGGATGGTATATTTTCCCAGAATCATTGATTATTTTAAGGCAACTAAAAGAAGCAACGCTAAGAATTTGGATTTGTTTTAAAATTTTTGCGTGGAAAGTATTTTCTTCATATTCAATAAAGTATGTGTCCAATGTTTGTAGGTTAATAATTAAGGCTAGTGGTTCTCGACCGGGGGCCTTATGGACCCCCGAGGATCATAACATTTTGGGGGTTCAGGCAAGCAAAAATATTTAATCATAATACAAAAGGATTTTAAAATATGGAATGACTATGGGGGTGGGGTTCACCATAGTAAAATAGGAATGAACGGGATCCATTGGTAAAAAAGAGGTTGAGAACCAGTGGTTTAGACCACCTCGTACCCACCTCCAGTTAAATTCTTACCAGACCGTTACTTGATTTATTGATTTTAGCATGTCAACTAGTCTAGGGTTATTTCATGTAAAGAGGTTAGGGAATCGCGTTAATCATATGTTAATATTTAGATTTTTTATATAGTTGTTTCTTAAGAGTTTTTTTTTTGTCTCTTGGTTTATTTTTTTGGGGGGAGGGGTTGGTTTTTTTTTTGTTTTTTTGTTACACACATGAATACGAGTAATTTTTAAACAAATTTGGCAATAATGGGATATTCCTCACTTCAGATCTCCAGAACCTCACCATCAAACTCCAATCGCGCTATTATGTTCACTTTCAGACCAATTCCTCTTTAGAAAAGTGTTAACCCTCTCATTCCTCAACTATGGGTTGGTTAGATTTTACGATATGTCAACCCTTGTTGGGTTATTTTATTCCGAAGACGTTTTTGTTTCATTCATTCTTGGCCGGTATTCAATTTTTAAACTCATTTTTTAATCTATTTAACCCGTATATAGGACCCTAACAGGTACTATCACTCAGTCAGAGTGGACCAGGGAGTAATGGCAATGAATGGGTATTCCATACTCCCAACAGCTCCAGAACTGGAACGTCACCCCTAGATGCAGTTTAGCGTCATATCCAGCTACGGGTAGGACTATCGTTCTTCAACAAGAAGAATGGCTTTGGTTGATTTTGTTTTACGGCATATCAACCTTTTCGGGTCATTTAATGCCGAATCAAGTAACCCATCGCTGCTTAAATTCGGTGATCTAGCGAAATTACCAAATAATATCAAAATGATTAAAAAAATATTTTTTTAAATTTTTTTAAAAAAAAAAAAAAAAATTTTTTTTTAGTTTTTATTTTCCGATTTTCGGTACTTATCCAGAGCAGATTCATTTTTTTTAAAATGTTTTTTTTCTTCTAGTCACATATTCGATCTTTGTCTTTATTTATGCAGAAAAAAGTATCAATCACATAACCCTACCGATATATTGCGCCCCAAAAATCAGGGAAGGGGTCAAAGTTAAGTGACCTGAAAAAAATTCAAAGTTTTTAAATAAAATAACTGATACATTATAAAATTCATTAATTGCTAAATCAACACTGAAAATGTCATTAAAATCAGATAATTCCCTGATTTTTGGTTTTAAAAAAATTTAACGGGGGGAGGGGTAAATTTGTTTTGTAAAAACATGAATTTTTCAACAAATTGGGTATACCCAACTATTTACTCCAGAGTCCGAAAAGAAGGTTCCCGAGTCCGAGAAGGTTCCCGAGTCCGACAAGAAATACCTGAAGAAGACCGGGGGCATATTGGCCGAAACGTTGTACAAATAACAAAGATGGGGAAATAGTCCGAATAAAGCAGATAATACTAATCATCAAGCCTCATCTCAAACATTCAGAGAAATATTTACTCATAACCGGGAGAAAACAGATGTCATGCTTTTCACATGGGCATTAGCGCAAAGTGAAACACAAACATCAAATTCATCAATATTAAATTTCAAAACAATTTACAAGTTTACAATTTAGCCATTTAATACAGTTTACACGAGAAAATCAGTAAACAATAAATGGGCCGAGGCTTTAGAATACACCAACTGTACCTCTGCAGATGGGTAAGACCCCCACCCTTAATAGGGCCACCTGTTGGCCGTGGATGGCAACCCGTGATGTGTAAGGACAGAATCCTGGTGGACAAGCACTAGGACATGAAACACTCCACTTAGACCCTTACTAAGGCTAGACGGGCAGTCCGAGAGGACCCCTCCGACCAATCGGCTGGTCACGTCTAGCCCTAGCACCTATATGATTGCCCTTATGGCAAGCCCCAACTTTTTTTTCATATGTGCTAGAAGGCGTTGTCTGAGGGTCTTTATGTCCTGGGAATGATGTTAAACTCTATCTGATGGTGAGGTTCCAGGTCTGGGGGAATGTGGAGCACCCCTTCACCACCATTGCTCCCTGGTCCACTCTGACCCGGAGTGGTAGTACCTGTTAGGGTTCCATCTATGGGTTAAATAGCAAATTGTGTTTATTAAAAAATTGAGTATCCATTAAGAATGAATTTATTTACAAACTTTGTCGGCATTAAATGACCCACTGAGGTTGATATGCCGTAAAACAAAACAAACGAAACAATAAATGCAAACGCACCTTTAATTCTTAAATTATTTTTTTTAAAAGGGAAGGATGATTGGGTGGATAATGAGATGATCCCAAATATTAGGTTTGTGAGTTCGAGCCGCAAATCTCCATGTGCTATGTTCAAAGCACTTTCTGCCCTGTTGTTGGGAAATAAAACACGCTTTATTCCATCCACGAGGGTAAGACAAAAATGTGCCCTGGTATGATATTAAGCTGCATCTGAAGCGAGTCTCCAGTTCTGGGGGTTTGGAGTATTTCTTCATTGACATTACTCCCATGTCCACTTTACTTATATGGTTTCAAATAATTAATGATAATCATTTGTAAACAATTGGGGCCGGGTTAGCTCAGTCGGTAGAGCGTTCGGCTAGAAACCACAAGGTTCCTAGTTCGATACCGGCCCTCGACAATTCAGCATATGAGTAGCACAGGGATCTGTGCGGTAAAGTAAGGAGCTGATGGTAGGTGTAGCGCTCCACCTCAGACGCAAAAACCATCTCCTTGGTCTAGCGCTAGTGAAAATGGGATAGATTCTCGCTGTATGGCTCATACCGACATTAGGCCGCCCAACGATTTGTAAACAATTATAGTTTCAATTACCTATTCGAAATAATTCACAGTTATATGGGTTCAAGTCTTCCTGATACTAATTTATACACAATGGTTTTAGGAGGCACGCTGCAAAACGGCGGTTATCGTCTTAGAAAGTGGACTCGGTTATCAGAGTTCAAATCCTGAACTAGGCTGATTGCATTTCACATAGCGGTAATACCCTTAAGGTATGAATCCAACTAACTACCTCCAGCTATGAGTAAATAGTAGGGCAGACTAAGTTCTTTAAAAAGAAATCGATCTAGAAGGAAACTTTCATCCAAATCAATTGTAGACCTGGAGAGGGATGGGCCCCGCCAGGCTATTTCTACCAAAGACACGACACACAAGTGGCGCCCCACGACCGAACCAGGTTATGGCCGTCAACGACGACAAAAACAATTTTGTTTTTAGTTATCGGGTTTCAGGGGCGATTTAGCTTAAACGGTAGAGTATCCACCATACGAAGCACAAGGTTTTGGGTTCGATACCGTAATTATTTTATGTTGAAAATGTTTCGTTTTATTCCTTCTTGATGTGAATTCAAATCTTTAAACTCATTTTTCTATTTAACTGCAACATATACTACTACTCCGGGTCAAAGGGGACCGGGGAGTAATGTCAATGAAGGAGTACTCTACACTACTTAGCGTTCCAAAATTGATACTAACAGGTACTACCACTCCGGGTCAGAGTGGACCAGGGAGCAATGGTGATGAAGGGGTGCTCTATATTCCCCAAACCTCCAGAACTGGAACCTCACCATCAGATAGAGTTTAACGCCATTCCCAGGACATGTAGACCCTCAGTCACTGCCTTCTAGCACCCATATGATAAAAAGGATTGGGGTTTTCTATAAGGGCAATAGGGTCTGGACAATCATATGTGCTAGGGCTTGATGTGACCAGCCGATTGATCGGAGGGGTGGCTCTCCGACCGCCCGTCTAGCTTAAGTAAGAGCCAAAATGAAATGTTGCATGTCATGAACTGCTCAATTACCAGGATCCGTCCTTAAGTATCATGGGTCACCACCAACGGCCAACAGATGGCTCCATTAGGGGGATTTTACCCCACTGCTCCAGGGTAACTATTGGCATAGCAAAATTATCTTATTCAATGGTGGATGGCATAAACTTCTATGTTAAGAAAAGGAAATAAATTCGACAGTATGTGGGAAAAAAAAAAAATAAATGTGAAAAATAGAAGTTATTAAGATGATTTATTAATATTTGATAATTAGTCGACGTTTCAGTTATTGAATATATGTCTTCATCAGGACATTCAAATACTACCTGGTGACATGGACATATTAATTTTTCGGACCATATGACCTTTAGGCACCCCTTTTTGATCTCGATTAAGAAAATATAGTGACCCGTAACGCGAAGGCAAAAACGTGGTGGCTTAGTGGTCTGGATACTAAGTAGTCCCATGGAAATGCAACACTCCACTTCGACCATTACTTGGACTTGACGGGTGGTCAGAGAGGCCCCATCAGATCAATCGGTTGATCATGTCAAGCACCAATATGATCGTCCTGACTGTTCAAATTATTCTTTTGACAAACACCAAACCCTTTTTATCTGAGAGTCAACCACCAGTTTATTAATACATATGGAGTTGTTTCTTCTAATTTATTGATACACGAAGTTAATGAAAATTATTTCTACCAATTTGTTGATGCACATTAAGTCAATGAAAAATCTAACAAAAAGATTACTACCAATTTAGTGTCCTGGACATGACGTTAAACTGCATCTAGTAGTGAAGTTCCCTTTCTGGAACTCTATTAAGTGTAGACTACCCCTTTTTTGTCATTACTCCCAGTCTATTCCGATCAAGAGTGATAGTACTGTTAGGGTCCCATCTATAGGTCAAAGATTTGTTTGCAAGTTAATGTAAATTATTTCTACCAGCTTATTGATGCACACGAAGTTAAAGATTAATCTAACATGAAAATTATTTCAACCAATACATTATCAAAATTTATTCTAAAAAGAAAAACGAGAGAAAATCCTGTTGAAACAATAAAAGCAAAATGTCAGGAGAGTTGGAAAAATCTAAAGAATAAGACCTGACGCGACAATTCCCTTGTACAAATGGTGGAGAAAAGCATGCATTAAGGGTTCGTTCACCTGCAGTTTTAGCCGGCTGGTTCCGCCACTAGTCAAGAATTAGAACTGCTACAGCTCATCACTTCCTCTCTTGGGGCAAGATAAAAAGATAATTCTCCGAAGGTGGATATCTCAGGTTTCGTCTACCGTTTAAAGAAAAAGGTTGGAAGCTTTCCGAGATAAATCTACGAACATTCTAAAACAGTTCTCGACAAGACCGGAGGATGGGGATCAAAATTTCATTCCCCGCCCCCCCCCCTCACAGCAAGTGGACAAAGTCGAGGCTACGAAATTCAACTTAAACTTTAAAAGAAAGATAAACTACTAAACTACAAAGAAAAACCCAAAGAAATCATCTCTTCAACGATTCAACATTCAAATGACTCCTTTTAAAAGAATTCAAGACAACTCTTAAAGACACCTTTTCTATCAACAAAAACTATTACAACTAAAAAAATTTTTTTTTAAATTCTGTTAACCGGACTGAGCTAAGTTTCCGCAAATCACATCAAATTTGCATACACTTTCTAATCTATCTTTCCTTGTTTATATATATATATATATATATATATATATATATATATTATATTTGTTGGAATATATAGTGTATATAATGTCTTATCTTTTCATTCATTATCCGAACTTGAATGTTACGTTATTTACCCCAGAAAAAAAAAAAAAAAAACTTAAAATATTTTCCCAATATACACGAAATATGGTGATTTACTCATATTGGAATTTGGAATTATTTTCCCCAGTATATTAATAATTAAGTAATTTACCAGTGTATTGGAATTGGAAATTTACCCCCACATGTGAGATATGAAAATTTCCTTTAAAATAAACAAAAAGTTGACTGAAGATGACGCCACAATTAAAAACTTTTGTGCCATCAGTGTTAATTGGGGCAAAGACAGTGAGGCGCCAAGAGGTGACTCTAATTTTTGCCACATCAGCGTTACCCCTTCCCTCGAGGTCAGCTGCTGGCAAAAACCAGTGAACTGTGACTTCGCCCTGTGAGGATCTGAGTTTTCTCCTGACTAGTTTCAATCAGCATAGAAAAAACGCCTTAAAATAACAATTGTTAGGAGCTAACCTTGAAATTCAACTCCACAAACTACAACAGAAAAACAAAGAGGAAAACAACTAAAACAATTCCCTTTTCTATTCAAAACTTAAACAACTAAATTACAACGCTCCACAGAACTTTTTGTTAAACGGACTGAGTTAAGTTTTCCGCAAATAACATTAAATTTGCAAAGACTATCTCAATCTATCCTTTTGTTGTTTTTTTTGTTTTTTGTTTTTTTTTCATAAATATTAAATTTGTAATACAATGTATCTTTTTTTTTTCTTTTTGTCTTGTCTAATCTTTTTCATTCAGTGTACGAACTTGAAAATTGCAGTATAAACTCCCTTAAAATATTTGGAATTTGGACTTATTTCCCCAATATATTAATAATGAAGTAAGTAAAGTAAAGTCGTCGGGGCGGTCTAATGTCGGTATCAGCCAATCAGCGAGGGAGTCTATCCCCTTTTCACTAGCGCAAGTCCAAGGAGATTATTTTAGCGTCTGAGGTGGAGCGCCACGCCTACCATCAGTTCCTTTACCGCACAGATCCCTGTGCTACTCATACGCTGAGTTGGCGAGGGCTGGTATCGAACCAGGAACCTTGTGATTCCTAGCCGAACGCTCTACCGACTGTTGCCTATATAATGGAATTCCCCTCATGTGAGAATTAATCCTACTAGTTTTAATTCCCAAAGATAATTATTCCTACTAAATGTTTCTTTAATTTTCATATGATACACATTGGGTTGATGAAAATGATTTCTATCAGTTTAGTTTATAAAACCAAACAAAGATATTTACAAACTGTTCGCTTACAAATCATATATAGTATATATATATCACCCAATGGTAAATCCTGTTTTCTGTATATAATATACGTATAGTATATATATTTTTTTCATCGATGTTGATATGCCATTTAACAAAATGGCAAACTAATAAAGATTATTTCTACTAATTTATTGATACACATGAAGTTAAAATCACAGATAAATTTGGCTTTAAATAACCCACAAATGATCGATATGCCATTAAACATCAACCACCCAATTTAAGAGAAATAAAACAAATACAAAAAATATAAACGGAAACCCGATGAATACCTTACAAAAGTAACCTCTCAACACAATTCCAGAGGATGCTAACATATCATTAAAACTGTTTAAACATAGACGTATATTATTCCCTAACCTCTGGACATAAAATAACCCCAGATGGGTTGATATGCCGTTAAAATCCACCAACAAAGAAAAACATTTTCAGTTTAAGTGAAAGAGTTGAGTGATTAAATTGATAAATCTTTTTTTCATCTGTATTGTTAGTCCTAAGCTATAATTATGTAAGTAAAAGTCATCGAGGTGTCCTAAAGTCGGTATCAGCTGGACAGCGAGGGAGTCTATCCTCTTTTCACTAGCGCTAGACCAAGGATATTGTTTTTGCGTCTGAAGGGGGGAGCCACACCTACCATCAGCTCCATACTTTACAGCACAGATACCTGTGTTACTCGTACGCCGAGTTGGCGAGGGTTGGTATCGAACCAGGAACCTTGTGCTTCCTAGGTGGACACTCTACCGACTGAGCCAAACCGACCCTTATAATTACGTAATCAGTTTACATTTCTCATCATAAAGTCGCACCGGTAGCACGGATCGCTATGACTTCCTCGCCAACCGTCCCTATCGGTCATCGTTCTTGGAAAGTACCCTGCATAGCATCCAGTGTCCGTGCAGAGATGATCGATGTAGGTATTTGCTGGACGACCAGTCCATGTGCGAGTGCTCGTAGATAACATTCCTTATGGGCGCGTCCTTGCTCCTCCAGCAATCCCCAGCATATGTCTTGTTCATCTAACATGAATGGTTTGTGTGATGGCCGTACAGTTGCTGCTTTGTTGGGTGCTCCTTCCAGGATTTGTTCTAGTCAACACGTAGCATTTTTATACAGTTCCGATTCAACTTTTTCTCCTAACGTTTCGTTAGAACCAAGTGGTCCAGCCGTAGAGTAGCACTGACACGGATACAGATTGGAAGAATGTTAGCTCTAAAGCATATCTCCCATCAACAACCTAATTGTTAATAACGTTTAATGAAATGTAAATCATTTTATTAAGACATGATTCATTAATATTTTTTCTATTAAAGTTTAGAAGTCTAAATTTTGTCATATGTTTATGATAAGTAAAAATCAAGGGCCGGTTTAATTCAGTCGGTAGAGCGCTCGCCTAGGAATCACAAGGTTCCTTGTTCGATACCGTCCCTCGTAAATTCAGCTTATGAGTAGCACAGGGATCTGTGTGGTAAAGTGAGGAGCTGATGGTAGGCGTGGCGCTTCATCTTAAGCGCTAAAATAATCTTGTCTGGCGCTAGTGAAAAGAGGATAGACTCCCTTGCTGTGTGGCGCATGCCGACATTAGGCCACTCCGACAATTTTACTTACTTTTATTATATTTATGACTAGCAGCGGCTACCCGGCGTCGCCTGGGTAGAGGGTTTTTTTTTTTAAAGTTAGTCCCGCAGATCCATTATTACTCAATCGTGAGTTGAATCGTCATGGGATGCCCCATTTAAATCCCTATGTAAAAAATAGACCTTGCATTGTTACGTATTACGAGAGATTCGAAATTGATTATAGAACGAAACTCGAAATTTGAAAGGGAACACTCCAGAACATTCTTGAAACTGTGACGTCAGAGCTGAGGTACGTGTCCCACTAAATGACCCCAATCTGGAGCAGAATTTCTTTGACCAGTTATCGTCATGTATTATTTAATATCAAATGAAAAAAAAATCCATGCTGCTATCATCTAAATTTTATTTTTTAATTATCTTCACGGATATAAATCGAATCTTCATTATTTTTGCTCAAAAACCAAGCCCTGGTGATATTTAATATGTATATATATTAACTTTGTCGTTAATTGTTTTATTTTCGAAGTTTCCTCCTGACATACATATACACATAACCGCCCTTTATATATGTATAAATTGAATATCTACTTTCTTCATCATGGATTTTTTTTTTAAACCTTAGATAGATTTTATGCCAAGAGGTTAGCTACCGCGTTCATGTTAACTTTTTTCTGTAATTTTTTTTTTTTTTTGGGGGGGGGCGGTCCTATCTAATACGAATAATTTTTGAACAAATCAAATTGACTCATTTATGAGATCTTAAGTACAACAACTCTGGAACAAAGTGGACTTGGAAATAATGACAATGAAGGGGTACTCCCCAGAACTGGAACCTCACCAGCAGATACAGTTTAATATACACATAATACTACTTTTTGGGGTGGGGTCTTACTCCTCTGCAGTTGAATACAGCGTGTTATATGACCCACCGACGAAGCACTTTGAATACAGACCGTGGAGAACTGTGGCTCAAACTCGCAACCTAATATCCATGATCTCGTCATTGCCCAGCAAATCCATCATTTCCATTCACAAATAAGGCAAGAATTAAAAGTGCGTTTACATATATAAATTACTGATTTTTTTCCCGTGTAAACTGTATTAAACACTTGTAAATTAGTTGTGTAATGTAATATTCCATTAATCTATTTGAGGGTGAATGGAAAATAAATTTAGTTACAAGGGTGTATAGAGTAAGAAGTTTGAGAAACCCTGCTATGGATAGACATTCAATTTAAAACGTTCAATTTTGCACTAAAGGGCGTCTCATCGTGATGTAATGGTTAGCAACCTAGTCTCGCAGATCCATTACTACTAGATGCCACATACTTGCGACCTTGCGTCACGTCATACCTGTGGCGAATGGGTTGGGTAAATGGCAACAATTTTGCTCAAAGTCACTGGGCAAAAAATATTTTATGAAATTGTAAATTGGACATCCTATCAGTCTAATATTATGCTAATCTCCAAGATCCATTGCAACTGAATTGCGAGTTCAATCCTTCCTGGATGCCCTATACTTTTAGCCTTTTTACCAAATCTAAGCTATGCCTAGTTTTTGATAGTTTCACAGAAAATGGACTTGTCGACCCGAGTTCAATTAACATAGCGCTAATACCCTTGAGAAAGGTATGAATCCAACTATTCTCCCTCCAGCAATGGGTAAATATTAGGGCAGACTGGGCTCTTTAACCTTGGTTAGGCAACTAGTCTAGAAGGAAAACTGAATTCAAACCTGCTCACTACTAGAATAGGCGCAGGCCTACTTAGTGATCTATTTCAATTTTTTTTAAATAACAAAAAGTATAATGGTGAACGAGTTAGGCTACCGGACCATTGTTAGTGAGTTTCACACTGGGTACTCTATACTTTTAGCCTTGTGCCAAACTAAGCTAAATATTTAACGATAATAGTTGAAAATTAAGTTAAATAGTTATTGCTATCCAAGTGAACTTTGAACTAAAACGTATCAGACGAAAAATATGAAACCCTAGTTTTGAATTTCATTTTTTAAATGTATGGTTAACATCTGACAAATATAATTTCAAAATGAACTTTGAACTCATGATTTTCCTTTTATTGAGAACTATTGTTGAAAAATATTTTTTTTAACTCCAAGTTTGATAATATTTTCATTATTATCCAAAAATGTTGTACAAATTCCTTCTTTAATTTGCAGTTCTTTTAAATATTTTATGTCATCTTTTTTATTCAGATGAATTAAATAAAAAGGTGCGTTTGCATTTATAGTATAAGAATAATGGGTATTAGTCCTTATAATACATTAGAGCATCCATAGCTAAACTAACATTGAACATTTGGTAAGGAAATACAAACAACTAAGACACATGAAGGTTTAATTTACATATGTAACAACAAATAACAGAAATGTCCCAAACAACTTTATTATTCAAGATGTTCCATGAAAAAATAGAAATTGGATATAAAAGGCTTAAGATGTCTTCCATGGTGAGAAAGTTGGAGACTAATTGAATATCAGAGACTGAAAAAATGTCCTTTTTGCTCAACGAGCGAGCATCGAAAAGAGATAGGTGTTATCCCTTCAAAGAAAGGGGGAAGAAAAGGTTTGAAGGGGCTGAACTATCACGTGATCAGTGAACACCTGAACTCCCATAATCCAAGGGAAGATTATCATATTTGTCTCCCTACAATAAACACCACTCAATAAGTCCTGGGCTTGACATATAGATGGCGCCACTATTTTTTTTTTAAATCTATATAATTTTTATAAAGTACTAATCGCACGTGTCAAAATTTGAGCTCAATCGGATTATTAGTTTACAAATTACAGTTATTTAAGTGAAGCTACTGTTGCAAATTTTCAAAACAATGGAAAAATCTGAATTTCGTGTGTTGATAAAGCATTGCTTACTGATGGCAAAATATACTATTCAAGCAAAGCAATGGCTTGATAAGTGTTGTTCGGACTCTGCTCCGTCGGAAACAACGGTTAACTTTAAACGTGATCGTACAGACACAAATGCTGAACGCTCAAGTCGCCCAAATTCGGCAGTTGTCCCAGAAAACACCAAAAGACTCCAAACTCCTTTTGGTCGATCGTAAATTGAAGTTGCGTGAGGAATTGAAGATATCAGAAGGCAGTGTATTCACCATTTTGCATGAACATTTGTCAATGAGAAGGCTGTGTTCAAATAGGGTGCCACGTTTGCTCACAGTCGATCAAAAACAATAACGCATCGACGATTCAGAGCGTTGTTTGCAACTGTTTCAACGCAACAAAAAGGAGTTTTTGCGTAAATATGTGACAATGGATGAACCATCGATCCACCACTTCACTCCGGAGTCAAATCGGCAGTCAGCTGAGTGGACAGCAGCAGGTAAAAGACGTCCAAAGCGACCAAAAACGCAAACATCAGCAAGCAAGGTTTTGACTTCCGTATTTTGGGATGCGCAAGGTATTTTGTTCATCGATTACCTTGAGAAAGGAAGAACCATTAATAGCGAATATTATATAGCATTATTGGTACGTTTGAAATGAAATCGCCAAAAAACGGCCACAAATGAAGAAAAAAGTGCTCTTTCATTAAGACAATGCACCGTGTCACTGTCGATCGCAACGATGGCAAAACTTCATGAATTGCACTTCGAATTGCTTCCGCGCCCACCCTATTCACCTGATCTGACCCCCAGCTACTACTGGCTGTTTGCAGACCTCAAAAGAATGCTTTGAAAAGGAAATTTGGTTACAAGGGGTGCATCAACTGAAAAGTTTGAGAAAGACCGAGAGAACAGCTGATTTTGCCCCGCTCTCATATGCACCTCCCTAAATTGGGCATTTGCCCAGGGTGAAGAATCATTAAAAATGCAGCACTCACAATACAGGTGGCATTAAGTGCAGCACTTTCTTGGTGGATAATGGCTTCCTGTAAGATATTTAGAATATAAGTAAGTAAAGTCGTCGGGGCGGCCTAATGTCGGTATGAGCCATACGACGAGAGAGTATATCCCCTTTTCACTAGCGCTAGACAAGGAGATTATTTAAGCATCTGAGGTGGAGGGCCACACCTATCATCAGTTCCTCATTTGACCACGCAGATCCCTGTGCTACTCCTACGCTGAGTTGGCGAGGCCCAGTATCGAACTAGGGACCTTGTGATTCCTATCCGGACACTCTACCGACTAAGAAAGCGTCCCATCATAGTGTAATGGTTAGCCAACTAGTCTCACAGATCTATTACTACTAAAAAGAGAGTTCGGTCCTCACTAGATGCACCTTACTTGCGACCTTGTGCCACATCCTACACGTGGCGAACGGGTTGGGTAAATGCCTAATTTTTGTTAATGTTTTCCTCTCAGCAATTTAAAAATTGTTTCTGGAACAATTCTCGGTTATTTCCTATAACTCCAACATAAACAAAGGGGAACCACTCTTGACTGATAAATTATTTATTTTCCCATTAAATTAACCCTAACTCCTTTTTTCCTAGTAAATAAATAAATAATCAGCCAAGAGTGGTTCCCCTTTGTTTATGTTGGAGTTATAGGAAATAACCCAATTTTATTTATATCATTTATAAAAAGTCAGTTGACTCATTTTACAACAGCAAAACTTTTATACAGTTCAGAATCAACTGTAACAACTTCCCTCAATTAAGATTTAATTCGAAGTTTGTCCCCTTGTCAGCTGACTGTATCTGATGCAGAAAGGGGTGCCTTGGGCATGACATTCATCATCACCATCATGTCGCGCTATTAGCACGGATATCCATGTCAATCTCGCCAACCGTCCCTATCTCTCATTGTTCTCGGGAGGTTCTCTGCGCAGCATCTAGTATCCGCGCAGAGCTGGACAATGTATGTCTTTGCTGGACGGTCCACACTAGCGTGCCCATGTGCTGGTTTCCACAGGAGAACGTCACTTATGAGTTCGTCTTTGCTTCTCCAACAATGACACTGAACTGCATTTATTAGCGAGATTCCAGTTTAGGATATCTGGAGGGGGTGAAGTACCCTTTCACTGCCATTAATCACAGCTCCATTGACCATCTATGGGTCAAATAGATGCGTTTGAAAATTATTCGAAAGGAACGCGTGTAGAAAAACTTAACTACACAAAAATGTAAATATGAATGTACACTGACCGCGGTTCCATAATCTGAGCATAAAATAACCTAAATGGGTGGACATGCCGTTAAAATCAATCAATTGGTGGTCTACTGCGATATATATATATATATATATATATATATATATATATATATCATTATATTATATATCTTGTTGACCTTCTACTAGACCAAATTAAGGAAGTCTTTTGCGTGCAGAGCCACGCACGAACTAAAGTTAATGCGATTGCCAGTGCAAAAAATGCATAGTCCCGCCGGCATTTTCCTTGAGGGGCGCTTCAGGCGTCAGACAATAAACCCGGTCCTTACCCCTTTTAGGCGAGGAGAGATGCTATCTAGGAGAACGCCCCCCCCCCCAAAGGGACCACGCGATTTTTTTTACGTCACTTACCCGACGTGTGGCATGTAAGTGTTCTACAGATTTTCATCACTGCCAAATAATGAGGCGGAGATGGGAGAAAAAAATCATTTGTTCTTCAAATGATCTTTCTTATCAATGCACTTTATTCAGTGGTGAATATTGATCACATTGCAGGGATATTATAAAGCGGAAAGTTTAGGTTTTTTTTTTAAATAATAAATGAATGAATAAAAACTGCTTGTTGGATTAAGCTTAAATTATGATCTTTTTTTTTTTTTTTTCCGAACACCATATATTTTCCCAGGTTTAAAAGGTAGGTAATTAAATTCGGATGAAGACAAACAAATGAAAATTAAAAAAATATTCAGAAAGGTACAAATTGCAAACTTAATAGCGTTTGCTGCCAGACTTACCTGCTGAGTCTTTTAAGGTTTGGGAGAGACTGGATTTACGTCTTGCTGTCATGCGCTCAACACTACAAGTGACTTAGCCATGGAATTCAATTTGGGCGCCAAAGTACGATATTGGCTGATTCAGCCCGTGGTGATAAGCGCAGATAATTAATCCCTAATGTTTCCAATGAAATTAGATTGTGTTCTATTTCAGAAAAGTTATTGTCCTCTTGTATGAACACTGACACTTTATGGTCCCAGTTTGTTTGGTGATCAATAACTTTCTTGGGTCTTTTTAGTTCCAAAAAAATAAAAGGAGTGCTAATCACGTGATTACTTTTATCTGATCAGTGTCTTATTTTTTTTTTTCTCGACTAAAATATGATCCGACTTTGCGCATGACCAAATGTCAAGTAAAGGTTTATTGATCCAATCTGATCATTTTCAGGTAGAGAAAAGAATTGTTTCATAAAGAAACATTTTTTTTTATATAAGTTTAATATATTTGAAAAAGTTGTGAGTGTGTGTCTGGGTTAATGCATATATATATATATATAAAAAAGAAAGAAAGGAAGGAAAAAAAAGAAAAAAAGAGAGAGAGAGAAAGAGTGTGTGTGTGTGTGTGTGTTTGTGTAAATGTTTGTTTTCTTTCTTTCAATTTATTCAAATATCAATTCCTTATTTCTTTATTAAAAGGGCAGAAATAAGGCTTAACCAATTTTTGCCTCTAAAAAAGTTGGGACAGTGTTTGGGTCACTAAAGCCACATTGTTATAAATATCAGAGGAATTCTTTTTCCCTGAACAATTAATGACAAAATGGCCACTCCCGGTCAAAGGTTAAATTTACATCTAAAATTCATCTGATCTTTGAATTCTAAAAAGGACACCATCACATTAAAAAAAAAAGAGAGAATACAAAAAAAAAGATAAAGCAATATTAAAATGCATTCAAAAGTTGATCCCTCTCTAGCTATAAACACGATCATTTTAACTAATTGAAAAGGACATTTATTAACCTTCAGCAATTATGCCAATGTTTTGAATCTCCAATGTTTTTATAAAACTGTTTAACATACACAAGAGTGAAGAAGAGAAACTATCTAAATAAAATAAAAATCTGACGAGTTTATAAAAACAAATTTCATAATAGAGATGAAAAAATAAAACAATAAATTAGTCTTATTAAAAAGCATTATTACTATTTTATGTAATAAAAGGTTTGAGATGGGTGTACATGTGTATAACATTATGGCTACATTATTATGTGTCTAAAATTATTTGATTGGGAGATTTTAAGACTGAATATTTAAACTATTTTAATTTTTGGTACTAGGTATGATCAAAATATATCGAGATTTTTTTAAATCTAAAGATGTGCACTGCTGAACAAACGAGACGATAAATATGCACCTAACAATTCTATATAAAAAGAATTTTTCATTCTAAACCAAAGATACCAGGATTTTTTTTAATTACTGACACTAGCATTAATTACTGACCGGGTGCAAGTATCTAAGTTTTAATGTAATAAAATATCATCTTAGATTAGAAAGGCTAATGAAACTAAATAAGAATGCAGATAAAAAGATTTTAAACAGAAGGGGATATAATCGAAAAAATAGAACAACTGAAAATTACTCTTCCATCACTCCCGTCTTTCATTGCAAAATTTTCTAATTTAACTATTTAGTTAAAATTAAATTAAAGTTATTTCTTCTTGTTAATGGATTTCTTTTAAGAATTATCCGAGATTTTTTACTCATATTCATTAAGACAAGACCAAATAATTAGAAATCAATAATACTAAGCACATTAATCAAATTTTTAATATCAATATGCAAATTAGCCTTCCCGTTCACACTGCAAACCGCTATTTTGTTGTTTATACAAATACAATTGCATGTTATTAGTATGTAGATAAGGCCAACAGTATTAATAATGTAAAACAATTTTATCAATAATTGCGGTTTAAATAAAAATAAAACCGTGGAGAATGTGACGTAAATAACTAAGGGAATTGTGACTTGAGTAGTAATATAGTTACGGTTACAGACAGAAAAACACAATCTCCATTAAAAGAAATCCGCTTTCGTTGTTTATTTAATGCTAAAACCTCTCTTTTAGAAGAAGAGGAGTGGTACTATTTAAGTCACAGTTAGAGGGATGAGGGAGTTCATACTTTTCCCAACGGTATTCGCCCGAAAGTGAACGTAATAGCGCGATTGGGAAATATATATATATATATATATATATATTATAAAAAAAATGGAGATTCGCTTCCGTTTTTTGTTTGTAACAAAAATTAC
>CM042138.1:103421649-103566649 GCA_023376005.1 Doryteuthis pealeii | reverse complement strand
CTGTAATTAGTTTCGAAAGTATTAACCCCGCCGATATTTTGCATTAGGGAGGGGTCAAAGTTAAATGACCTGAAAAAAAAAAAAAAAAAAGTTTTTAAATAAAATAACTGATGCATTATAAAATTCATTCATTGATAAATCAACACTGAAAATGTCATTAAAATCGGATAATTCCCAGATTTTTGGAAATTCTTTTTCAATCGGGGTGGGGGTGGGGTAAAATTTGTTTGAAAATGACGTCTGCTTTGTTTTGTTGTTGTTGTTCTATGCTAACATTTTCATATCAAATTACAGAAACCTCAACACCGAAATCTGAAGATGACGAATAAATCGTTTCATATTACCAGCAGCTGATTAGGGGGAAACACTTGGACTTTGAACTTAATTTCACTTGTTTAAAAGTAAAATTAGTTCAAAAATAATTGTCATTTAACTATTTTGGACATCCTGAAAATAAAAATTGTTTACACTTGTCTATAGAATCTATTTAAAAAAAAAAAAAATAAAAAAAAAAAAAAAGATTTTTTAAAGAATAGTGTTCTTATATATATATATATATATATATATTATATCTTAGAAATAAATCTATTTCGGCACTTTTGCCTCTTCAAGTCTGATTTTCAAATGGATAAGGATTATATATCAGGTCTAGTTGATAAGATTTTAAAACTAGACCTGATATGTAATCATTATCAATGAGATTTCAAGGTGCAAAAATGCCGAAATAAATTTATTTCTGATGAACTAAGGTATTCATATATTTATAATACACCGTATATGTAAATTATATACGCATATCTTTCTCTACGTGTGTGTGTATATATATATATATATATATATATATATATATACACACACACACACACACACACACAGGGTGTTCGGGGGAAATTTGAAAGTTTCATAAGGAAAAAGAAAAAGTGCTTGGTAAAATTTTATGGATTGTAAAGAAAGAAAGGCACGGAAATTACACTACTATCAACAAGTTTCACTAAAAATAACCGGCATTAGCATTGATCATAGCCTCAATCCTGCTCCGGAACCTCGAGCAAGTGGGTTACAGTTTCCCTGTGAAGGGTCTCAAAAACTACCTTAATTCTGTCGATTAACTGGCACGGCGATTGGTGTCTTTCTCAACAGCGCCACATACATAATCCATGGGGTTAGGATCTGGGGAGTTCGGAGGCCAAACATTGGGACTGGTGTGGCAGGGGGCCGAATCCTGCTGCCATACATATGGCCTACCATTGGCTACCTTTGTTATCCAGGGTTTGACTACAGTGTTTAGCAACTCCACGTAGGCATCTGAGGGTCCAACACTTTTCTGCGGATTTTCGAGGAATTCTGCTGTACGAACGCAATCAGATCGTCTGTTATATTGCTTTCTTCTAGTCACAGCCTCGTAATCTCCATTGCAATTCTCCAGTTCATGCCTGATTGTTTTTACAGTGTTCAGGGAGCATTGGGTAGCAACCATAATCTTATTTTGATGGCCGACACAGCTCATCATGATCCAAGTTATTCTCTTCCATGATTCAGGTGGGTTCCAGTCATCCATTCTATCTGTCATCACGTATATGAATGAAGACGGGCCCAAGCTTTTAAATGATGCGTAGTGTGCGTCAATACCTCCAACCCACGGAGAAAAATAACTAAATATAAATATATGTCAAATTTATCCCGAACACCATATATATATATATATATATATATATATATATATATATAAAACGTGGACATCTACAGACAAACCAGGTTGGCTGACAAGCAAAATTTATATTTATCAGCTGTACGGACACGGGATGTCATGCAGAGGATTTGCCAGGAGTGATGACCAATAGGGAAGGGGGGCTAGAGAGAGAGACCTGGGAATCCGTGCTATCAGCACGACTTGATATAGTATAAGTTTAATATGAGAGGGCTGTTACGTATTATCATCGACTATGAGTGTTTTACGGCATTTTCGATTTCAAATAAGCCTGGAAAATCGAAAATGACATGAAATACTGTTCCAATCCAGACCAATATATATATATATATAACAACCCTCCGCAAGAGTAAGATGTGACACAAGGTCAATTTCTAAAGGGGAGTCTAACCGGTTTCAATTCAGAGTACTCCTAGATTGGTTGCCTAACCAAGTTTAAAGAGTCCAATCCGCCCTACTATTTACCCATAGCTAGAATGCATAGCTTTCCCGATGGTATTAGCACTGTGAAATGCAAACAACCTCGCCAGGGATTTGAACTGGTCTCGTCGTGTCCATTTCCTACGACGATAACCATGACACCAGGATTTTTATTATTTCTAGTGGAACATCACGCAATCAAAACATACAGTATTATTATTAAAAGTAAAATTGGAAGATTATCTTTAAGCAGTATTCATTTTTGGTTTGGTTTGGTTTGGTTTGTTTTGTTTTACGGCATATCAACCTCAGTGGGTCATTTAATGCCTATAAAGTTTTGAAATAAATTCTTAATGGATAATACAATTTTTTTATAAATACATTTTTCTATTTAACCCATAGATGGGACCCTAACAGGTACTACCACTCCGGGTCAGAGTGGACCAGGGAGCAATGGTGATGAAGGGGTGCTCCACATTCCCCAAACCTCCAAAACTGGAACCTCACCATCAGATAGAGTTTAACGTCATTCCCAGGACATGTAGACCCACAGCCACCGCCTTCTAGCACCCATATGATAAAAAGGGGTTGGGGCTTGCCATAACGGCGGTATTCATTTTTATTTTATTGGACTGTAATATATGGTTACAAAGTTTCAAAATGCGTCGTAATGTTTTGATTGTATACCGTTCCACTAAATATAAATTAGTATTGAAGAAAATCAACTCAAAGAAAAAATAAATTTAAAAAAATGGTGGGATATATCGATGAATAATAGCTAAGAATAGATAAAATGTCCGACAGAATGGAAGTGTAGCAAATACATTCCTTACTTGCCACGGTTCCCCCAATTTGAAGTTAAGGGACACAAGGGGTAATTACCTCCCGTGTCTGCCAGTAGGCGCTATGTGGCGTAAATAGTATAAAAGTAGAGGCGCCAAATTCAAAGGCCCTTCTATCTTCGAGAAAACAACTGTGGACAGGAGAAGCAACTGGTGCGTGTTTTTATCCCGAATATATGTAGAAAAAGAGTCTGACAGTTCTTTCGTTGGGCGCTGGTGGCATTGCAACAAGCCATATAAAGGTGAAGGACCTTTATATGGCTTGCTGCAATGCGCCTAACGAAAGAACTGTAGCTAGTAAGAGATGTAACCCTACTAGGGATTTTTAAGACCTAACTTTTAGATATAAACTTCTTTTTACATAATTCTCATATGTAATAATATAGATACCTGCTTCCGGTGTATTTTTATTATCTGGTTTATTGATTATATTTCTATTATAGGTATTATATTCCTAACCTGCCACATTTTTTCTATTTGATGCTAGGGGTCACGAAAGGCGATTACCATCCGCGTCTGTAAATAGCCATGAGTTGGTCTGCAGCATTATAAAAGTAGACGCGGCAAAATCGAAGGCCTCTCCTACCTTCCCGAGTCGCATTCACACGATAGCATGCTTAACTTTTAAGTCTTTATACTTTCCTTCGCTATTAAAGACTCGTTTAATTCCATACTAGGACATTTCACTCATACAACTTTAAGGTATTCCTTGTATCTCATTGTCAGGTTTGTATTCTGTTTAGTTTGCTCAGGTAATAGAATATTCTTATTATTTCCACGTGAATTGTTCTCTCATTCATTCTGCACGAGGAAAATATATATGCAACCAGCTATCGTTATTCTACACTATCATATAACGCCATAAAAGCATATAGAATACATTCTAAAAAAATCCAAGCAAAACAGAATTCTGACCATGAAATTAACTTTTTTGAAAATTACAAATAAACAAACAAACATACATACATAAGTATAGATAAAAAGGATATGAAAACACACAATGCTGTTAAAATGAAAATATTTTATATCGTATTCATAACTAATATTGAACAATATTTCGATTTATAAAAATCATCACCAGAGTTTGTTTTTAATCCGGACTCATCGAGAGAGAAACTGAAAATAATTTGAATTCAAAACGAAAACATTGATGTTCCAAAAAGCGTCATGCGATCATTTCTTCATTAGCTTCTCTCTCGATGAGTCTGGTTTAAAAACAAGCTCTGATGATGATTTTTATAAATCGAAATATTGTTCAATATTAGTTATGAATATGATATAAAATATTTTCATTTTTAACAGCATTGTGTGTTTTCATATCCTTTTTATCTATACTTATACCGTCGGATTCATTTCCTTACTCCTAACTTATATAAGTGGCAAGGCTACAGTTTGGGAAAACATTTATTATAATGAAGATTCTGTATCTGTCACCGCCTACGTCACAATTTCCTTATTTATTTACGTTATATTCTCAGTTATCAAATAATCATTATTCTTTATTAACGGTGTATCAAAGTCTAACCAAGTTAGATTTACATCAAACCAGCCCAAAGTTATCAATGTGTTTACTGAAGATTAGAGATTTTGCGTATAATCTTCAGTGTGAAAAAGAATCAGTTCGTTCTGCGCCTCGACAGAAAGTTTTCGCTTAGGCTTGGCCGAAAAGAGAAATCCGTTCCGAAAAATGTGCATTACATACACAAAAAATAAAAATAAAAAAATAAAAAATAAAAAACAAAAAACAAAAACAAAGGACAGCTGTGTTTTGACACCAGCATAATTAATAGTGATTGGGTGGGTGGGGGTCGGCAGTAACTTTTAATCGCCATTTGAAGAGAAAAAATAGAAATATATAATTAAAATAAGTATAATTTTTTTTAAATGCGTTTTTATTTTATTTGTTTCTATATAAAATCATTCATTGTATTGATTTTAGTACGTTGGAGGATAAAATAATATTAGAGATCAATAACACCAAATAATTATTTATCAAACCTGGTTTTGTTAAAAACCAGTATGCAAATTAATCACACCATATTATGCAAACCTTTATTTCTTAGTGATAAATAAGATACATTGCAGGGTCTTAAACAAACTAATAATATGGGATGTTTTAAGGCAAATCTAACTCGGATTTTCATAGAAACATCGTAAATTAATAAGATCTATTCTATGTATTAATAATTTTGACTATAAATTAAATACTCATTGATAAATTCCTGGCGGTATTGTAATGTAAGCAGTGACGTAGTTTCAGTTACAGACATCGAATCTCCATTAGTTTTTTTTACTAGGTATTAACAAAATGAACGCCGATTTTGACTTTAAAAACTAATTAAAATTAATTAAATCGATTATTTTAAGGTCAAATTTTTGTTTAAGTCGAAAAGTCGTAACGTAATGAGCATCAGTAAAAAAAGCAAAATATTACTACATATGTAATTTATTTTTAATACATTTAAACATTAAATTTTGGAAAAAAAAAAGTACACTTTGTGTGAAGCAAATTACGTACTAAAACAAACACGCTATTAAGATATAAAACACTTATAACAGATTCTTCTTAGAAATCAAGAACAAAAACATTAAATACACTATGCACAGAAAAATTATTAACCGATTGATATATTATTTTAAATGAAAAAAACTTTTTTTTGGGGGGGGGGGTTCTAAACACGCAGAAAAACTAAGAGGACAAAAAATCTGGCGTTTTTTGTTTACAAAAGTCAGTGAGACAAATGTTTTAAAAAAATACGATGGCCGCGATTGATAAACAAAAAATTAGCAAAAAAAAAAAAAAAAAAAAAAAAAAGAAAGAAAATCATGGAATTATCTGATTTTTATAAATCTAAATTCTGTAAAATAGATATTATCGGTTGCGCCATCCATATGCACCTTAAGAGCAACAAGCTATATACCTGTTTGATAGATAAAATTCATTTGAAATATAAATTGCTTAATTTTCAGTTTCATATTTTTAGATTCTAAAAACAAATATTTATTTAATAACAAGCCTACTTTAGTATGGTTATCTAATAATTTTTAAAGAAAACTCAGTTGAAAAGTTAGGCCTCCATCCTTTTAAATAGAACAAATATCGATGTATAATTTTTTTCACTGATAATCTAAAATATCATATTACAACTGAGTAAAAAAATCATTGCATTATAACATCCATTCATTGATAAATCAACACTGAAAATTCCATTAAAATCGCATTATTCCTTGATTTTTGGTCATTTTTATTTTTTTTAAGTCGGGGGTGGGGTGAATTGATTTTGTAAAATACGCCGATGGCGCATTTTTTTTTTTTTAATTAAACTTTTGTAGTATTAGCCGAGGGAGTTTGTCCTCTTTATGAATACTTTCGGATGAAATCAGAAAAGCAACAGCAAGAAAGAGAATTACTACGACTATTGAAAGAATTCTATCTCTTGTAATAGAATCACGTCTTAAGTATGCTGAGATACCATAACACAGGAATCAAACTTTTGACGGTGGGCCGGATAATTGAAAAAAAAAAAATAACGAGCGCGGGCCACATTATTGTTTAATGCTTGCTAGAATCACGTCTTAAGAAATATGCTGAGATACCGTAACACAATCTGTCATTAATACTCGTGATCTAAGATACTTCGTTATACAAGTTTAATAACTTTATATTTTTAATTACACTTAGAATAAGTTGTTTTTTTTTTTAATTTAGTCATATCTATATATATTTTATTCATAATATAAATTTAAAAAATTCAAAATAAGTAATTAAATAATTTTAGCTTATAAGAATCCCCTTTTTTAATATATTTTCATCAATATTTACTAAATTGAATTATTCTCGGTTAAGGGGAAGACAACTCGTCTTATTGTGTTGGGCTGCATTCAATGTAGCTTTCCATTTTAAGATATTCTGCTTTATATCATAACATTCACAGTGAAGTAAAAGATCATTATACATAGATGGTTTCTGACTCGCGGGTTGTAAAAATACTACAATTACTAATAGTACTAGGATGTAGAAGTATTTTAGTTGGTTGAGTATAGTTTCCTTGTAGGGAATAAATGCGAGAAACATTTACGAACGAAGTGATAACAAATTGTTTCAAGAGACCTATTTTCATGTGCGAGGTGGGAATAGAATTTTCTTTGTCAATAAACATAATGTAGAATGTTGGGATTAACAGATTTATGGTCAGATCTCGGAGACCAATTCCTCGCCACCTAATGCTTTTCTCAAGCTCTACTGTCCCATAATGGGAATTCAAATGAATGAGGCACTGGACGTATAGCTGATGGTAGACTAGGATATTTTACATTAGTTTTTCTTGTTATATGATGAAGTTTTCATCTAAAAATATAAGAGTGTGCAATGATATTTTGGCTCTCGCCAAATCATAGGTATACCAAATGCCAACTTATGTGTTCCCTTGATCTACATCCGTTAATTCTCAGCACACTGCTTGCACATCTGGTGAGGGACACAAGACAAGTCTTAATCACCAAATTTTAATAGAATTTGAAAAATAGACTAGCTTCACAAACTCACTGATGTTTGTTCTTTGATTAGGAATTCACCCAGTCATCAGATCTGAAAAAAATCTCCCTTTTCAATAAAATAATCAACGCAATCAGTTGACCAGTCTTATTACTTACAGACAATACTATGGTGCTTGTTTGGGGTGTAACCTTTAGAGAAGAAAAAAAAACTTTACGTGATAGGAGAAAACTGACTATAGTTTTGAAATCAGCACACAAATTTTAGTCTAAATAAAATGAAGAAAAAAATTCAAACTCGGAAATTATATCCAAAATTGTTCCCAGTGTAATTTAAGGATCAGGCCCCTTTTTAATCTGATAAAAGTTATCCCCCTTTAAATTCAGAAAAAAAAAGCAGACACCATGACGCCATATCGATGTAGTAAGTCGGCGAAGTGGCCTATTATTGATATCAGCCAGACAACAAAGGCGTCATCCCCTTTTCGCTAGCGCTAGACCAGAATGATTGTTTGCTGAGGTGGAGCGCCACATCTACCGTCAGTTTCCCTATTTACCGCACAGATCAGTAGGTACCACCAAAATCACGTCACGTGATCAGTTTAGGCAATATTGAAGGAAGAAATGTAAATATTTTTGAACTTTTTTTAAAATCTCGCAAAGGAATAAAACAATGAGTTGTTACAAAATATTTTTTTTTTTTTAAGTTTTTAAAAAAAAGTTAATTCAAAGATCAAATTGTCCGATTGGGAAAAAATTACTCATCGTTATCTTGAAAAAATAAGTAAAACTTTTTTTTTGGGGGGGGGGTGTTTACAACAGCGTCGATTTCTTTGATATTTTAGAAGAATTCTGTATTAATGGTTCCTTTATTAAAAAAAGAAAAAAAATCCCGTATAGAAACTTATAAAAGTCTTCTGATATAATTATTCAGACTTATATTTATATAAGATTTAAAAAATTAAAAATCATTTTTATCGGTTCATTTTTTTCAGATTTCATAGAATAAAATCGGGGTGAGGAGACCTCGTAAAAAATATTTCACTTAATATATTTTAGAAAAAACTTATTTTAAAATTTTCATCAACAGGTAAAATGATTACCGAATTTTTTGTAAAAAAATATAACTTCGTTGATTTTTCATAGAATTCTTTTAAAAGCCGGTAGTCATAACTTGTTTTTGGCTACGTTAAATTTTAATTGATTTAATGGTGTGAAAATATAAACATTGTTTTCGTTCATAATTTTCATTATTTCCGTAAGCTGATTTCTTTTTTTAATTTTTTATGTTTCTTCTTTTGAATAGTCCAAAAATTTTCAAGTTAATATTAACCTTTATGCAAGTTTTAATTTTTGGACCAGTCAAAAGAAATTTTTTTTTTTTTAAATAAAATTTTTTTTTAAAAATGATAATTTAAAAAAAAAAAAAATCAAGCTTACGGAAATAATGAAAATTATGAACGAAAACAAATTAAGTTAGAATAGTTTTTTTTTTTTTTTTTTAGGGGTTAGTTATTTTTCTCTTAGACAAAAACAAAACCAAGCAATTCCTTCCTATAATGTTGGCCAGAAATA
Organism: Doryteuthis pealeii; assembly: GCA_023376005.1. Lineage (NCBI taxonomy): Eukaryota > Metazoa > Mollusca > Cephalopoda > Myopsida > Loliginidae > Doryteuthis > Doryteuthis pealeii. The sequence continues at coordinate 103,557,610 of CM042138.1, read as the reverse complement.
GTTATCTCCCTTGAACAGCAGTTTTTGGTGAAACACAAGATTGCGCAAGAGTAGTACCTTCCATAGTAAAGTTGGTGGAGTGGCCTATTGTTAGTATCAGCCAGACAGTGAGGGAGTCTATCCCTTTTTTGTTAGCGCTAGAACAGGGAGATTATTTTACTGTGATGGAACGCCACATTTACTTTACCACACAGAACAGATTACTCAAACTGTGCTACTCGTGGGCTGAGTTGGCGAGAATCAATATTGAACCTTCCATACTCACGAGATTTTGCTCTATGTGACATTTTTCTTTAAAATATTTTCTTTTTAAAGGGCGTTACAGGTTCAGACCATATGTTAAGAGGCGTTTCAGGGGTGCTTCAACCAACGGAAAGACTTGCTGGAATAAGTCTACTGAATGCCGCCACAGGGACTCTTTTGAAGAAAATATTTCATTTTGCCAACAGCAACTTTGAATACCTTTTTAATCTCCAGGTTTCTAACACACGTGGGCATGCCTACAAAATCAGAAAACAACACAGTTGCCATGACTTTCAGAAACATTTTTTCACGCTCAGAGTTGCTGAGGCATGGAATAAACTGCCTGCATCAGTTGTTAGCTGCCAAGACACTGCATCTTTCAAAACCTTCATGCTTCCTAAATTAAACCTACACTATACCTGATATCCTCCCTCCATACACACATGTCTATATGCTGTTCATTTTCCTTATATTTGTACATTATTCTATGTACTATAGATGTACCTTTTGTGAGTTGTGAACCCGAGCAGTGTACGCGATAATTTCATTATTAATTGTTCATTCGGCTTCAGTCTTTACTTCTGAAAACATCTTGCATATCAAGTTCAAAGTCAATATATTAGAAAATTCAAAAATAGTTTTTAATCTGTATTTTAACTAAATGATAACGTTCTCATTTCCTTTATACCAATGGGAAACAATAACGGTAGTAAAATAAAAGTAATCTCCCTTGAATTTTTATTTTAAAATATGACTAAAAAAATTATTACAAAAAATTGTGAATAAATAAGATATTTTCTACATTATCAAAAAGTATCTAATTTTAAAAAGAAATACATTCATTTCATATACTATTTGGTAAAATTCTTGCTGTCTCTCAGACTTCAGTGACGGTCAACGATTAGTAGGAGTGTGAAAACTTGCATGGAGTAAATAAAAATAATGTTTATCCATTGTTATTGATGACTATCAAATGAGTTCGCATGTGATTTGTTTACAGTAATAAAACATTGTATAATGACGGCCATACTTTTGGTCTGTTGGATTTTACGGCATGTCAAACCTTGGGTTATTTTATGCCGAAGAGTTTTTTGTTTTATTCATTCTTGTAGGATATTCAGTATGTTTTAAACTCTTTTGTACACATCTTTTAAAAATCATTTTTGATCTATTTAACCCATATATAAGACCCTACCTGGGACTACAACTCCGAGTCAGAGTGGACCTGGGAGTAATGGCAATGAAGAGGTACTCCACACTCCTTAGAGCTCGAGAACTGGAACGTCACCACTAGATGCAGTTTAACGTCATACCCATGACACAAAGACCCTCAGCCACCGCATTCTAGCACATATGATAAAAAGGGTTGGGGTTGCCTTAAGAACAATACGGTCGAAACAATAATAGGTGACAGGTCTTGATGTGTCCAATAGGTCCCATTAGCCGTGGGTGGCAACTCGTGATGCTTAAGGACGGAATCCTGGTAGCTGAGCAGCCCATGACATGCAAATACATCAATTTGGTCCTTACTTGTGCGAGACGGGCGGTCAGAGAGGCCCCCTCCGATCAATCGGTTGATCACGTCAAGACCAGGCACCGATATGATTGTCCATACCTTATTGCTCTTCATCATATGTGTACTACAAGGCAATGGCTCAAGGTCTTAGTGTCCTGAGTATGATATTAAAGTGCATCCAATGGTAAGGTCTCGAGTATGGGGTACCTGGAGCACTGGGGAGTGTGGAGTTCTCGTTCATTGCCATTATTCCCAGGCCCACTCTGAACTGGAGTGGTAGTACCTGTTAGGGTCCCATCTATGGGTTAAATACATAAAGAATGTGTTTAAAATATGAGCTTAAGAAAAATTGAATACTCAACATAAATGAAAAAAATAAATAATTCAAGGGTCGACATGCCGTAAAATCTAATCAACCAACCAACATCATTTTAATTTTCTGCACTATGAAACAGTATTCATGACAAAAAAAATGGTCAACTAAATTTATCTAATAAGTTCCGGCACTCTCTATATATTGAGCATTGCAAAATAAAGAAAGATTGTCAGATGCCAGAAAACAATACGGGGTTGGGATAGTCCCCTTGGCGTAGTGGCTAAAGTGCTGAACTGCGACATCATATAAAGCGAGTTCGAACTTCAGTCACGTCATAACGTTGTTTTTTTACTAATGCCATTGGGAAGGGTGTGAACCTCTCATCCCCCGGCTATAGATCAAATAGTACCTATACTGTTCTTCAACAAGTATGGCTTGTAAATACGCCACAAGGTTTGACATGGCATGAAACAAAGAAACCAAACCAATGTAAGCATTCCTGACAGGATAATGTTTAAATGTGCGCTCGTTTTCATTTTAAAAACGAATTAAAATTAATAATATCGATTATTTAACGTCAAATCTTTCTAGTTTTTTTTTTTTTTTTTTTTTTTTACATTATTCGTTTTTGGACCTTAAGCTAAGGTTGTGGTTAAAAATTAAATGAATTAAAATGACCGGAAAAAATCTGATTTTAATTTTTTCTGTATTGACTTAATCTTTGATTTTTTTTTCTTAATTGCTGAATCGTTTCAATCAAACCGATTCAATGGAAATAAAGCGAAATCTTTAAAATAAATATTACCATTTTTGCCTACCATATCATGCTTTGAGGAAACAATTTATATATCTTATTATAATGGAGATTGTGTGTTTTTCTGTCTGTAACCGAAACTATATTACTACTCAAGTAACAATTCCCTTAATTATTTTCGTCACATTCTACAGGATTTTATTTTTATTTAAACCTCAATTATTAATAAAATTGTTTTACATAATTAATACTGTTGACAATATCTACATATTAATAACATACAATTGTATTTATATATACAACAAAATAGCAGTTTACAGTGTGAATGGGAAGGCTAATTTGCATATTGATATTAAAAATCTGATTTTAATAAAAATGTGCTTAGTATTACTGATTTCTAATTGTTTGGTTTTATCTTAATGAATATAAGCAAAAATCTCGGGGATAAATCTTAAAAGAAATCCGTTAACGAGAAAAAATAACTGTAATTTTATTCTTTACTTCCTATTTTAACTAAATAGTTAAATTAGGAAAATTTAACAATGAAAGACGGGAGTAAGGGAAAATGATGGAATAGTTTCAAAGTTGTTCTATTTTTCAATCATACCCCCTCTGTTCCAAATCTTTTTATCTACATTCTTATTCAGTTTCATTAGCCTTTCTAATTTAATATGATATTTTATTATATTAAAACTTAAATACTTGCACCCGGAGGGTGCATATATTTGCTAGTCTAACTAATAGATAAAGTCATTTAAAATATGAAACGCTTAATTTTAAGTTTCAAATTTTATATTTTTAGATTCTAAGAAATCAATTTGATAACTAGTTTATTTTATTCTTGTTATCTAATATTCTTTGGAGAAAACTCAAGTGAAAATTTAGGCTCCCACCCTTTTAAACAGAACAAATATCGATGTATAATTTTTTTCACTTTTAACAGGCAATTATATAATATAAACCACATATTTAAAAAAAATATCCAAAGATTTTTAGTTTATTTTTACATTTAATTTTCCGATTTTCGGTACTTATTCTCTGTCAGAGTCACTCCCTTAATTTTTTTTCTTCTATTCACACCTTCAGTCTTTTGTCTTTATTCATACAGTAATTAGTTTCACTTGTATATAACTCCGATTTTTTGCGCCCCAAAAATAGGGGGGAGGGTCAAAGTTAAGTGACCTGAAAAAAAAAAGTTTTTAGCTAAAATAACAAATGCATTATAAAATCCCTTCATTGGTAAATCAACACTGAAAATTTCATCAAAATCGGATAATTCTGATTTTTGGTAATTTTTTTTTTCAGTCGGGGTGATAATAAAAAGGGAATATACTCCCTTGCTGTCTGGCTGATACAGACTTTAAGCCATCCCGATGACTTATGACTTAATCTAAAATCCTCACTATAATATTTTACTGATGTGATTAATATTCATTATTGAATTAAGTGTTTTGACAATGAAGAACATTATGTTGAGAAGAAATGCGTTATTCATTATTCTACGCTTACAAATGAAGACAAGTATATTTTTTTAAGTGAAGGAAAATATAGATAGATAATATCTATTGGCTCGAGTCTTAAATAATTTCAGTTTTAGTAAAATATAAATTTATTTGTGAATAATTTAACAATGAATTGATTTCAATCTATAGTAAATTCACTTATTTCCATTTATCAGGTAGTTTGTTCATTTCCCACGAGTAGAATTCAGAAAGTTTCGAGTTCAAGAAGTTTTTCACAAACGTTTTCACTTGATCTTAAGAATTGTTTTGTTTGGTTGGTTTTGTTTTACGGCATATCAACCTCAGTGGGTCATTTAATGCCGACAAAGTTTTTTAATAAATTCATTCTTAATGGATACTCGATTTTTTTATAAACACATTTTGCTATTTAACCCATAGATGGAACCCTAACAGGTACTACCACTCCGGGTCAGAGTGGACCAGGGAGCAATGGTGGTGAAGGGGTGCTCCACATTCCCCCAGACCTCCAGAACTGGAACCTCACCATCAGATAGAGTTTAACATCATTCCCAGGACATAAAGACCCTCAGACAACGCCTTCTAGCACATATGAAAAAAAAGTTGGGGCTTGCCATAAGGGCAATAGGGTTGGGGAAATCATATAGGTGCTAGGGCTAGACGTGACCAGCCGATTGGTCGGAGGGGTCCTCTCGGACTGCCCGTCTAGCCTTAGTAAGGGTCTAAGTGGAGTGTTTCATGTCCTAGTGCTCGTCCACCAGGATTCTGTCCTTACACATCACGGGTTGCCATCCACGGCCAACAGGTGGCCCTATTAAGGGTGGGGGTCTTACCCATCTGCAGAGGTACAGTTGGTGTATTCTAAAGCCTCGACCCATTTATTGTTTACTGATTTTCTCGTGTAAATTGTATTAAATGGCTAAATTGTAAACTTGTAAATTGTTTTGAAATTTAATATTGATGAATTTGATGTTTGTGTTTCACTTTGCGCTAATGCCCATGTGAAAAGCATGACATCTGTTTTCTCCCGGTTATGAGTAAATATTTCTCTGAATGTTTGAGATGAGGCTTGATGATTAGTATTATCTGCGTTATTCGGACTATTGTCCCCATCTTTATTGTTATTTGTACAATAGGTACCACCAATTTGACCCTGTGCAATTTACCCCCCCCCTACATTTAACACAATGAAACTTGCAGAAAAAATAATATTTTCTTGAAAAGATTTTTTCCATTCGAAAGAAAAAACATTAAACAAACTCCTGATGATTTTTTTAATTTTTTATCAGCTTACGAAAATAATGAAAATTATGATTGAAAAACAATGTTTTCATTTTTGCACTGTTAAATCAACTGAAATTTAACGTAGCTAAAAACAAGTTACGATAAGAGGATTTTTAAAAAATTCTATGAAAAATCAATTAATAATCTGATTTTCCCGAAAATTTCCATAAATGTTTACCATTGGATGTAAATACATCTGAAATAGTTTTTTTCTAAAATATATTAGGGGAAATATTTTTACGAGGTCTATTCCCCCACCCCCTATTTTATTTTATGAGATAAAAAAAAAAAATGACGCGTCAGAAAATTTTTTTTCTTTTTTTCTATAAAGATAAGAGTCTGAATAACTATATCAATGAAATTGTATGAATGTACAAGGTCTAGTTTTTTGAGGAAAAATTAATGAAATCGGAAATAAAAAGTGCAAAAAAATGTCATAATATTAATATTTGAAAACTTTTTTTTGCTTTTATAATTGGTATGTACTATATTCTATTAAATTGTCAACAACAAAAAAAAAATTTTTTTTTAAGAAATTAATTTTTAAGAGATTTTCAATCTTTTGTGTGATTAAATATTTTTATTTTCTGCGTGAAATAAATTAAATTTTTTTTCCTGCGTCAAAAAATCGAATTTTTCACGGATATTTAAAAATATGAATTTTATAATTCAGGTGCACTAAACATTGGTCCGATACGAGCTCGATTAATTTTTAAAAGAATTTGTAATTTTTGTTGTTGAATAGTAATGTGTGATCCTTAGAATGTACGGAAGAGCATTGCTGACATTTGTTTTACAAAGAGACGAGACGCTTCTAAGTAACCAAAGTTTGTTCCTGTTAGGCTGACAGTGTTAGCGTGAAAAAAATTATTTTATTTAACTTTTTTCAATAATTAAAATAAAAAGTAAGTATAATAGATTATTTTATCAGTTTTTCTCTTAGAAAAAATATTCAAATTTTTATTCCATACTTTACGGGTTAATCGTAAAAGGGAAATAATTAGTAACTTTTCTGTCTATATTACGGTCTGAAAATTACCCTTTCGCATGTAATACGGGCAGGTTTGTTTATTTTTTTAAGATAACGATGTAATTTTTCCCAATCAGATAATTTGATCTTTGAATTAACTATTTTTCTTTGTAACAACCCTGTACGCTCTTTTTTTTACGAGATTTTTGATAAACAAAGTTCGGAAATATCTATTTCCGTTTTATTCAAGATGGCATAAACGGTCTGGTGGTACCTATTGTACAACGTTTCGGCCAATATGCCCTCCGGTCTTCTTCAGGTATTTTTTGTCGGACTCGGGAACCTTCTCGGACTCGGGAACCTTCTTTTCGGACTCTGGAGTAAATAGTTGGGTATGTTGTAGGTATATCCAATTTGTTGAAAAATTCATGTTTTTACAAAACAAATTTACCCCTCCCCTTTTTAAAAGATTCGTAACGATAGTTTGGAAAGTTTTTTTCAAACTCAATTTTTTTATAAACACATTTTTTTCTATTTAACCCACAGATGGGACCCTAACAGGTACTATCACTCCGGGTCAGAGTGGACCAGGGAGCAACGGTGATGAAGGGGTGCTCCACATTCCCCATATCTCCGGAACTGGAACATCAGAGAGTTTAACGTCATTTCCAGGACATGAAGACCCTCAGTCATCGCCTTCTAGCACATATATAATAAAAAAAGGGTTGGGGCTTGATGTCGGAACAATCATATAGGTGCTAGGGCTTGACGTGTCCAGCCGAGTGATCAGAGGGGGCCTCTCCGACCGCCTTTCTAGCCTATGCAAAGGCCTAAGTGCTTTACATTCAGTTAGTGTAAAGCCCAGCTTGCTCACTTTTTCTATCTTTCTCGAGTGGGGGTAGATTGTGGATTAAGATGTGTTGAGGTCAAGTGCTAATTCTCGAGTACTTGTGGGCGTATTGCATTCTACCAATTCTCTTAAAGTATATTGATTGAGGTCTGATGAGCGTCCTGGTCTAGGTTCATGTCTTTTATGGAAAATGACTTCAATAAGCAAAGTTCAAATTCTAGGCATGAATTCATCTCTTTCTCCGGTTATGGTTAAATAAGACAGATTGAACTCTCCAGCTTTGGTAGATCAGCCGATCTAGGTGAAGGATAACGATATGCAAAACCACCTGGATAAGTCCGGGATCGTTCCTTGCTACAGGTACCTTGCAACACAGTACAGAGTCACATTAATTGGAGAGGAGATGGGCGCCACCAAGTAACCCTTTCACGAAAAGGAATTTCTTGGCATGACATTCCAATGTCTTAATAGCTTATGGGACAGCAATACTAACTTCCATCGCAATAAACAGGGTGCGATGGGTAAATTGTCACTTGATTCAGGTTCTGTCTACTGTGCAGCAAACTTGGGGAAAAGTCAGCCTGAGAGGAAAGCAGCAACATGACGCAATTCACTCTTCCAGAAATTTGGAAACGGCATGCCATACTGCTTGGCATTCCCGCCAATGCGAAGATTTCAGAGTGTTTAAGTGTTAATATGAGAATTGAGCAGAGGATTCGAAAAGAGTTGAACGAGTCCAACGGTGATTACGAAGTTACAACACGGAAACCTCACTGATTGTACTGATAAGAATAGAACTGATAAGAATAGAACTGATGATTGACTACGACCCCAGCATGTAAATCAAGTCCATTGCCTGAGATATGGGAGAGGACGAGTTTCTTATCAGGCATGTAATACATGAAGACATTCGCTATCCCTCATACAAGATCAGAAAGGGCCAATTTTTATCACAGGCCATAAAGGACAAAAGGTAAGACCGCTTTGCAAAGCTTTTTGATAAACTCAAGCATTTCCTTCAACCGAACATGCTTTGCTTTTCCCCAGACGAGGAAAATTTCTGCCAATATCAGATGGTGAACTCACAGAACAAACGTTGGCTTGTTCTGTTCCCACAAGATGTACCGGTTGTAAGGAAAAACAAACCCAGTCTATACCATGGTGTTTGGGATGGTCACGAACAATGGTAACGTTATGCCTTCATCTTCCTACAAGGCCTCAGACTCAACACTGGGGCCTATATCAAGCGCTTGGAGGAGGTAGTGCTGTCCTGGATTGAGAGGGTGGTTACTGATGTAAGATTTAAAATGTATTATAATAAGTTAGAAGGCTTAGAGTGACCTTCCAACGTGGGTACATATAAGTAGAAGAAATATTCCGACAAAGAGGTTATAATATATAACAGACTTTATTCTGTGAGCGACGGAGAAACACATACAAGACAAGAATACATATTTAACAAGTATACAAATGTGTACGTCAGAATGGTATCTACGACAACACTTAATTATATATATATATATTGAAAAAATGAATAAAGGAAATAAAGTATAAAATGGATAATATGGGATATTTTAATCAATATTACTTACACGTGTTTCGGTCAGGAGTTTATCCATGTGTACATTATTCAAACTATTATTATTTTTAAATAACCAAATGAAATGAAATAATAATAAAAAATGTAGAAATGTTCCGCACACAAAGAAAATTCGACTTTCATCTGAGTAAATCCTTATTTTCAAATAAGTCCTACAGAAGCGATAAAGAGTTCCTGAAGAAGTGTCACACCCCTCCTCCCACACACTTAAGGGTAGAGACACAAGCGTCTAACCCATGTGTAGTGTTTGACTGTCCCGGCGAAAAAGCTCAAATTTCGCGGCTTGCTGACTAAATACTCAGGCCCCCTATCGGTAGAAACATGCAGCAAGGGAAGATAACTCTTCTATGCCCCACATCAATCCAAAGAGGGACAGCCAATCGCTACACTGGAAAGCCTTACATATGACAACAGGACTGTGCCATGCCACACAAGCAGGGTTGACCGGGAGAAAAAATTCTGCGACCACATCACCCCTAACACCTGGCTGCATAACCCCCTAGATTGAAATCACTTTGATTATGTGTGGGGGTGCGAGAGACCAATAAAATTGTGCAATACCAAAGATGAACTGAAGTTAAGGATAACGACACAATTGACCAATTTGCAAACAAAGAACGTCGAAAAGTCTTGCAGGAGATTCCAAAGTCATCTGGAGGCCGTGTTGGAGCTAATGTCGGTTTCTTTGAATAAATTCAATTTATCTTACTTAAAAGGGTCGGTTTAGCTCAGTCGGTAGAGCACCTGCCTAGAAAACGCAAGCTTCCTAGTTCAATACCGGTCACCGCCAACTCAGCGCACGAGTAGCACAGATTGGATAATCTGATATGAGCGGTAAAGTGGGTAACTGACGGTAGGTGTGGCGCTCCACCTCAGCAAAAACAATCACCTTGGTCTAGCGCTAGCAAAAAGGGGATAGACTCCCTCGCTGTCTGGCTGATACCGACGACAGACCACTCTACCATCTTTACTTTTACATCTCTCGACTAATAGGGGACACGAGAGGTAATTACCTCCCGTGTCTACTACTAGGTGCCACGCGAAAACATGCAAGCGTTTATACTTTCCTCCTTTACAAGCAGTCTAATATCAGCTAAAAGGCTATTTTCCTTAATTTTATGTATATTTATGAGATGAGGCTTAATATTTTCCTTTAAGGACATTTCTCTTATTCAACTATGTATAAGCTCTTCTTTGTATCTATCACGTCTGTATTCCTCTATTAAATTTACTCCGACAATAAAGTATCTTCGTTATCACTTCGTCGTGAATCGTTCTTATACGTATACTGCACGAGGAAACGATATATTCAACCAGCTATCATTCATCAACAAATATAGCTGAAAAAGTTAAAATAAACATGGACATCTCACTTTAATGACATGTTATTTTCATTTTTGAGTAATTTAGATAAATTACCCATCGCACCCGGTACAAAAAGGTAATTCCATGGAGAATTAGACTTAGTTTACTTTTTTTTTTAAATAATGGATTGTTTGTAGGGATGTCTGTGAGGATTAAAATTATACAAAAATAAAAACAAAATAAAAAAGAACAAACTTCCACGGGGCCATGACCGAAAATACCATCTGGGCAGGCCCGACTCCCTTCCCCAAAAAGAATCCCTCGGTCATTCTAACGAAGGCCGCAACTGAGTGTAGTTCGTTTCCTTAGCTAGGGCCATGTGCCCTCGCTACCAACCACTATGACTCCGTTCAATAAAGCCCGAGTTATGAAACCACCTTCTGCCTTTGTCTCTTTCTTTCCTCGTTCTTTGAGTGCCTTCCATTTCAGCTCATCAGCCCAGAAGAACTAAAAACCAAGCTTTTATATGGGGCTAAAATACCAGCACCAAACGACCTTAAATTAGCCCCCATATGTCTTCTTTTTTTTTTTTTTTTTTTTAGCTAAAAGAGATTTTTTTAAAAAAAAAGAACAATATTGCCCTTTCAGGACTTTTTAAAAAAAACTTTATTCGTTTTTGTAGCTTAATCTTCTAGGTATGTGGTTAATAAAAAGAGGGAAAAATCAAAATGCCTCATATAGAGGAATAAAGACACCCGCACCGAACTATCCACCTAACAACTACTACACCTTCACTGCCACCCTTGAACAGTAATTTGCTAAAGCCAAGCCCTTTGGGTTACGGTGGAGATTAGTGCAGACAGAAAGCCGGAGCGGGCTACTACGATCGTCAGGCACGAGTGAAAGTGATGCTGTGAGAAAGGAAGGGTAATAAATCATCATCTGGATGAAGTTATGACGCCTAACTGGGTGACCAACAAAACAAGTTGTCGTCTGCTAAGGGCAACCACAGACGGTAACGTCCACTGCTACCCACATCAGATAATACTAGGAACCACCAAAACTGACACCGATTTTCACTTTAAAAATCAATTAAGATTAATCAATATTCATTGTTATTCCAACCCAATGAAATATGCGAGAAAGACAAATATGTTTAAGGCATTTCAGAGATTGGACCCATAGCTTGTTGATATGACAAACTATTTTTTTTTCTAACTTTAGTAAACTCTGATAGATAATCAGTTGGAGGAGATTGTTTGAACCCCTGTCAGTCAAGAGCATTCTAAAGACACTTCACACTATTCTACTTGAGTAGCGATGATTTATCAACTTGAGTGAAATGCCAAACAATTTTATCTTTAGAAGAAAATAAATAAACAGAGAGAGAGAGAGAGAGAGAGAGAGAGAGAGAGAGAGAGAGAGAGAGAGGAGAGAGAGAGAGAGAGAGAGAGACCAGAAAACAAACAAAAGAAGCTTCAAAATTGTATTCTATATTCACTGGAAGATAAATATGAACATACATAAATGTTGGGTTGCTCATTTTCACGCACCTGTTGATAAGGGGGATCACAGTAAATTCTTATTTAAACAACAAAAAAAAATCAACTAAAACTATCAGATTTTAATAAAACGTTCAGTATATGAAGTAATAAAAGAATGTTTATTGTAAATAAATGTCTACTCTAAATTAAAAGGGCTAATTTCATTTTTTTTTTTTTTTTTTTTTGTTAGTTTTTGTTTCGTGCATTGATCCTCCATACAAATTTCTTTTTTTTTTTTGTTTTGTTCTTTTGTTTGTTTTTTGTTTTGTTTTTGAAGAGCTTTTTTTTACATTTTTGGAAAAATAATTCAATGACAGAACATGTAAAAAAATCGATACTGATTTTTTGTAGTAGGACGTCTTATATTTTGAAATTTAAGTCTCGGAAATAAAAGATATTTATCCTTTTTTTTCTTCTGAATCGTTAGCTTATTTTCGAAGTAATGTTATATTAAAAGTTCCAGTTGTCTACTTTTATTTTTAGGGATTTTTAAAAACTTATAAAATGTAGAATAAATACTCCCATTCATTGGAAAGCAAAAGCGTATTTATTTAACTAAAGAAAATATTGTATTAAAAATATATAGCTAAAAATAATGAGATTCCCTTAGTCTTTATTAAAAAAAAGTATTGAAAATAATTTTTGAATTAAAAATTGTCGCTTTTTATGGAGGTTGTGGGGGATATAATATTCTATTCGGCCGCTACTTTTAATTCAAGAACGCTGTTCTAATTCAGACACTGTTTTCAAGCGATTAATTATTTCATTTGCAGGCATTTTTGTTTCTGAATAAGTTAATCAAAAATGTATTGAAGAAAAAGACTCGATTGTAGAATTTTTTTCTTTGGTGGGGGGGGGGGAATTCACTGAAATGGCTGCAACAATTAATGCAATCTTTTGCAGACCAGTTAGAGTAGTGTAATTGTTGAATATAGACTAATTTAAATGTAAGAGTTTGGCTCGTCTTTTTGGCTCCTTGTTGATTCATTTTCCTCTATATTATTTGCATTTGTTTTTTTTAATTTTTTTTTTATTTGTTACCTTGAGTCGAATTTTGTAAACGACAACAAATTTCGACGATATTTATTAATAAAGATTCTATAATATTTCTGATAGAATTTTATTGTAAATAATTGTTACATAAACAATAATAGATATCTCTCGATTCACTAATTACCAATTCAATTCGCGCGCACACACCGCAATAAAAAAGATACACGCACTCGCCAACAAGACAAAACTTAAGTTGTGACACCAACTGGAAGTTTACTCCATGGTAGCCTAAAAAGAAGTGACCACTTTAACACGTTTTTGCGCATAGGCTCCAAATTGAAGTTCCGGTTGGAAAACAAGAATGCCCAAAAAATAAAAATAAAATAATTTTGTAAATAAACTCACATTTTCATCCAATCGAAAGCTCTCCCCCCAAAAAAAACAAAAAAGGCTTCTGTGATCAGATTTCGGATCACACTGGCCTATATAAAGTCGGCTTTGAAAAGCCGACAAAGCAGAGAGATCCAGGCGTCAGAGTTGCACACATATCAACGGGACCGACCTCGCAAACAAACATACATCACAGGCGGCCGATTTACATCCTCACCTACCTCTACCTAAATCTGACCTCACAGGCAGTCAACAAACGAACAATTCCACATCGTTCAGCGATACCATATCGTACGCCGACTGAGACGATACAACCGCTAACGACTACTAAAAACACAAGACTTGCCCACCTAATCAACACCTAACCACTACCACTGGTTCATCTGCCCACTTCTCCACCTACACTACAACTGACTCGGCCATCCTGACATTTTTACTGACTTTATTAGTCATTTTACTACCATCACCAAAATCAGACTCAGCTTTTCATCGTTCTCATGTTATTTTATCCAATACAATTTTGAAACTCAAAATCCGTGTGTTCTTTTCCTAGTCACCATACGCTTGCATACTAACCCCGTTTATTACAATAATTTATAACATTCTAATATTTGCAGCTGTTTTTCAATAATATTAATAGCTAAGGCATCGACTAAATGCTAATGATAGCAATTTGTTTTTGTTTCAGACTTACGATTCCCTAGAAAATTAAGTCGCTCTAAATTTCACGCCAAAATCATTTAACTATGTCAAAGATTAAAAATGTATCGTAAATATATTTAGAATGTAAAAACGTACATTATATGTATCAGAAATATTTTTTTCTATTTTTTTTTTAAAAACAAACTTGAAATTGTTATTTATATTAAACGTAAAAGAAAACAGTAAAAAGATCATTTTCCATTTTTTATTGACGTTTTAAAATATTTTGAAACAATTTACACATTTATGAAAACTCTGTAAATTGAGCAGACCTACATAAACGTAAAAGAAAATATAAATTAGCGTTAAAGAATATTTATAAAAATAAGTTTTTTGTTTTTTTTATGAGGCCACAAAGGTAGGTCTGGCAAAGAATTTGAGTGAATTGGAAATCAGAGGAAGAATCTAGACCACCCAAACTACAGCACTGTTAAGATTGGCTAGAATACTCAGAAGAGTCCTGGAGACCTGAGGAGACTTGCTGTCACAGCCTCCAGCGAACCACCGGCTATGGCTGGTGTGAAAAACTAACGGAACGAAATAAAGTATGTTGATGAACACTAGTTGGTTGACTACCATTTCCTCTAACAGTATAAAGATTGAACAAATCCCGATGAAAGTAATAACAAGTAGACTTAATAGAAATAATACAAAAAACAATAGAAGATACAAAGAATACATGTATATATAGAAATGTCCTGATAGGATAATAATTTTGGTTATTTCCTATAACTCCAATATAAACACTATTGACTGATAAATTATTTATTTTCCCATAAAATAGGCATGTGCATTTTCTTGCTGGCTCTAAAAAAAAAATTTTTAAAAAAAGAAAAAAAAAAAAAAAAAAAAAAAAAGGGTGATCCCAGGAAATTCTTCTAAAAATTATAAAAAACTATCCGATTTTAATAAAACTTTCGGTATATGAAGTAATAAAAGACGGACTTTTATTGTAAATAAATGCTTACTAAATTGAAAAGGCTAATAATTTTGTTCGTTAGTTTTTGTTTCGCGCATTGATCTCCCGTATAAAGATCTTAGTATTTTTTTTTTTTTAATTTTTACATTTTTGGAAAGATAATTTAATGACGAAACATATGTAAAAAAAAAAAATAATAAATAAATCGCTTCTAATTCGGTTTTGGTAATAGGGTATCTTAAACATTGAAACTTAAATCTCGTAAATAAGTAAAAAATATGTATCTTTTTTTTTTCTAAATTGTTAGATTATTTTCTAAAGAATTTTATATTAAAAAGTTCCTATTGTCTATTTTTTTTTTTTTTTTTTTTTTTTTTTTTTTCAGGGATTTTTAAAAATTTATAAAATGTAAAATAAATACTTTTGTTTAGCGGATATCAAAATCGTATTTATTAATCAAAGAAAATATTGTATAAAAAATATCTAGCTAAAAATAATGACATAAAATATTTCGGTTTTTATTTTTTTAAATTTTGAAAATAATGTTTGAATTCCAAATTGTCATCATTCTTATTAATGGGTGGATTTAACGAAATAATATCCGCTTTGGTTTTTGAGGAAAACTCTTGTAGTTGTTATTGTTATTGTTGCTGTAGCATTGAGTTGTTGAAGTACATAAGTTAAAACGTGAGACATCAAGGAAATGCTAAATTAGTAATTTGTTTTTGCTTCAGAAAAGGAATTATTATACGTACGATTGTCCATATAAAAAAAAATAGTGCACACGTCAGGATGCGATAACTATGTCAACAAACTTTAAAATGCGAAAATGTAGGTTTTATGTAAGAGAAATTTGTTTTTTTCTTTTTTTATAACACATAAACTTGGAATTGTTCTTTATATTAAACGTAAAAGAAAACATTAAAAAGTTAATTTTCCATTTTTTATTGACGTTTTAAAATATTTTTAACAATCCTCGTGCGTATTAAATGAGCGTGTTTTGCACATAGCTACCATTAAACTAAACATAACCCCGCCTTCTTTCCTAGTAGATTAATAAATAAATGAATAATTTATCAGTCAAGAGTGGTTCCCCTTTGTTTATGTTGGAGTTATAGGAAATAACCATAATTTTTATAGGTGTATTCTTGAGACTGCTGATTATAGAATAAAAGTATCACTTATTGGTTTAGAAAGGGGGAATCCCCCTGTCATGTAGACAAAAGACGCAACTGATGCATGTTAACTCTTCGAAGCCGGGGGGGGGGTTAAATCGAACTTAACGGACCTAAATTCCACCATCGTATGTCTCCCCACCGAAAGAAAAAAATACAAAAAAATATCAGGGAATTAACCGAATTTAATGAAATTTTCAGTATTGATATATTAATGAATAAAAGTTATTTTATTTAAAAACTTTTACATTTTTACAGGTATCATTAAGAATCTGTGTTATGCCTCAAAGATACATGGTTCAAAGTTAACTGACATGAAAAATTGTAAAGGTTTTTGACTCAAATAGCTGGTGCATTATATCTTTTATTCATTAAATTCGGTTAATTCCCTGATGTTTGGTATTATTTTTTCTTTCGGCGGAGTGACATTTAGGTGGATGGTGGAATTTAGGTCCGTTAAGTTCGATTTAACCGAAAAAGTTTAGGTACATGGAATCCCTAATGGGCAGGAGACAACCGGTATGTTACCTCTGACGGTTAGGGTGTCTAAGGGAATTTGACTTTTTATACTACTAGTCGCAATGACAACTGGTTGAAGAATAGTGGCAAATAAAAGAAATAATCACAAGTATTTTAAGAATATTTTAAAACTAGAAGCAGCTACCCGGCGTCGCCTGGGTAGAGGGGGAATTTTTTAAAAAAGTTATTTTGCAGATCCATTATTGCTCCATAAAAAATCCCTAGGTAAAAAAGATACGAGATGTCAGGATTTCTTTTCGCCTAGATAAAGGGATGACATCACATAAAAATATAAAATTCTAATTCAATAATTCACAATTTGTTTAAAATATGATTAATTTTATCAATCAATATTATATTTCAAAGCAAAAATAAATAAATAAAATAACGTGCTAATGTTGTTATACAAATCTTTATTTTTAACTATCTTCTCAAATATTAATCAAATCTTCATTTTTGCACAAAAAGCAAGCTCTGGTGATATTTAATGTGAATATATATTTACTTTGTCGTTAATTATTGTATTTTCGTAGTTTCCTCAGGACATACACACAACTGCCTTTTATATATAGATAAACTAAAAATGTTCTAAGAACTTGGGTTGTCTGATCCTGAAGAGAAAAACTCAAATTTAAAGGGGAATGTGCGAGACATACGAAATAGATAACTTTACGGAGGCAGCGGCCTGGGTATGACACTAAATTGCATCTGCTGATGAGGCTCCAGTTCGGGAAAGTATGAATACACTTCATTGCCATTGTTCCCAGATCAACTTTGGCCTGTTAGGGTCCCATCTATGGGTCAAATTAAAGATTAGTATCAGATAGGAATGCTAGAAACCACATAACTGTGCCATCAAATAATTCAATTTTAAAAAAATGCGATTTAAAAATAGAAAAATAAAAATGATTACAAAATAACATATCAAGTCGTGTCGAATATGAAGACCCTCAGACACAGCCTTCTAGCACATGATTAAAAAAAAGTTGGGTTTTGCAATAAGAGTAATAGAGTCGGGATAATCATTGACATGACCAGCCGATTGAACGGAGGAAGTCTCTCCAACCACCTGTCCAGCCCAGGTGCGGACCAAATTGGAGTGTTGCACGACATGGACTGCTCATTAACTAGGATTCCGTCCTTACGCATCACGGGTCACCACCCACGGCCAACAGGTGGCCATATTGAAGAGAGGGATTTCACCCATCTGCAGAGTGTATTCTCACTCTACAGCCATGTCGACTGGGGCTGTAGAATGAGTGATGGGGTCGCATCCTATTTTTGGTATTAAATGGTATTACAGAGTATGATGAAATAATGCTCTACCCGAAATATCGGTTATTCTATTGCAACTATCAAACTTAATGATAGTAGATAATAGGACCAGGGTACAAAAAATATTTATGTACCCAGTCCCTCCATTACCGGTAGAAGGCGACCCTAAATAAATTTTTAAGAAAAGTACAACGAATTTTCCTTCTCCTAAACTGGTTGCCTTACCAAGGCTAAAAACCCAGTCTATCCGGCATTCATGCTCCCCCCCCCCATAAGCATTAGCGTAAAGTGAAACGCAAAAAGATTCGTCCAGGATTTGAACTCGTCACTCCAATTCCTATAACGACAACCATTACAAGCGCACCTCCCAGGGTGTAAGAGTTGTGTTGCAGACAATTCCAAAAAGAAGTCATGATGTTTTAAAAGAAAAATAGGGAATCTAATACAAGGGTGGACATTTTAGGACATTACTGTCTGATTACAAATAGCGGAGAAAGACCACACAATAAAAGCTGTTTTTCTCGGCATAGGACAGTTTCTCATATCGCACTTGTGTAACGGTTATGATCGTAAGAACGATAGAATCAGCAACTCAAGTTCAAATCCTGAACGAAGCTATTGCATTCATACTAATGCCCTTGGGTCGGTATGAATCTATCTAGGTAAGTAGTAGGGCAGTTGTGTTCTGATAGCTATGGTAAAGTAACTAGTCTGGTAGAAAGAAAACTACAAACTGTACAGGGTGTGGCACCCTGCTCGAGGTGGAGGGATAGGATAGTTGTATTTTATGGCATGTCAACCCTTCCTTGGGTTATTTTATACAGCAAACATTTTTTTATTAATTCTTGTTGGGCATTCAAATTTTTAACTTATTTCTTTTTAAACACATTTTTAAAACTCATTTTTTATCTATTTAACGCATAGATAGAACACCTCTCCGACCGCCCGTTTAGTGTTGTATGTCATGGACTGCTCAGTCCTTAAGCATTACAGGCTGCCACCCATGGACTACAGGGAACCCCATTGGAGTTGTCTCACCCACTCTGTAGAGGTAAATTAAGACATACACAGGGCAATTTCAGCAATATCTACAGAGATAGAGAATAGAGATAGATAGAGATAGATAGAGAGAGATAGAGATATAGATAGAGAGAGAGAGAGATATATAGATAGAGAGAGAGATAGATATATAGATAGAGAGAGAGATAGATAAGAGAGAGATAGAGAGAGAGATAGATAGAGAGAGAGAGAATAGAGAGAGAGATAGATAGAGAGATAGATAGATAGAGAGATAGATAGAGAGATAGATAGAGATAGATAGAGATATAGATAGATAGATAGATATTAATAGATAGATAGATAGATAGATAGATAGAGATAGAGATATAGATAGAGAAGATAGATAGATAGATAGATGATAGATGAGATATAGATAGATAGATAGATAGATAGATAGAGATAGAGATAGATAGATAGATAGATAGATAGATATAGATAGATAGATAGAGATATAGATAGATAGAGATAGTAGATAGATAGATATAGATAGATAGATAGAGATATAGATAGATAGAGATATAGATAGATAGATAGAGATAGATAGATAGATATATAGATAGATAGATAGATAGATAGATAGATAGATAGATAGATAGATAGAGATAGATAGATATAGATAGATATAGAGATAGATAGATAGAGATATAGATAGAGATAGATAGATAGATAGAGATATAGATAGATGATAGAGATATAGATAGATAGATAGATAGATAGATATAGATAGAGATATATAGATAGATAGATAGAGATATAGATAGATATAGATAGATAGATAGATAGAGATATAGATAAGATAGATAGATAGAGATTATAGATAGATAGTAGATATAGATAGATAGATAGATAGATAGATAGAGATATAGATAGATAGATAGATATAGATAGAGATAGGATAGATAGAGTAGATAGATAGAGATAGATAGATAGATATAGATAGATAGATAGATAGATAGATATAGATAGATAGATAGAGATATAGATATATAGATAGATAAGAGATATGATATATAGATAGAGATAGAGATAGATATATAGATAGAGATATAGATAGATATAGAGAGAGATAGAGATAGATAGATAGATAGAGATATAGATAGATAGATAGAGAGAGATAGATATAGATAGATAGAGATAGATAGAGATAGATAGATAGAGATAGATACTGTGGAGGTTGAATATCGTTTACTTGTATAGAATAAATATTGGAACAATTCACAAAGTAATTACAATTTCATTCCTATTATTTATTATTAGGATGGAAATACAACATAATGAGTGATAAGAAACGTTTAATTAAATGGAAAGTCTTTAGTATGAACTGTAACTAGTAATAAATAAGAATATGAAGACTTACACGTGAAATAAGTCAAGTGGTCTACGAGCGATCCCTCGTCTCACGCAACACGGAAGGGTTCGAAACAAGACGGCGACGGCAAAATCCCGCCTGTTCGCACCGTATGCAACGACGACAAGCCACGCCCAACGGAGACGGCGAACCGCCCCGCCGAACGCAACAGCCGCCGCTACTAACGACAGACGACCGCTATGGCAGGCTCCAGCGGAACGAAAAGAGTCGCCTTTCGTAATACCGTGGCGACACCGGTCGCGGTTCCGGCTTAGAGGCTTTCAGCCGCTATCGCGCGGAGGCAGCTTGGCACCGCCGCTCGTTCGAGCGAGCACGCGAACCGTTGCTCTGATCCCGCGGTTCGTGAACAGGAGGAACGCAATAGATGTGTTGTTACTTCTGTCATGAGATTTGACTTTGCTGTGTCTTTATATGCTACGTTGACCACGCCACCTAGTGTCAGACACTGGAGGTAATTACATTTCGCATCCCCTATTATGCGAGAGATGTAATCCCAACATTGTCAAAAAGGGGTTGATTGGATAGGGAGTAGGAGAAAGGTGATGGGGGGGTAGAATTAGATCATCTATATTAGGGGTCGGTGTTCTTTTGGAGAGAGAGGGCCAAACAGCTATGCAGAGTCTCGATGGAGGACCATGACACAAACTCTTTATACAATGATAATATGACTTTATTTGAATAGGAGTTCTGGGGTGAATAAATAGTGAACTTTGAAATACCCTATCATGCAGGTAAAAAAATACCAAGAAAATACAGCCGTCGGGGAAATTTGGTAAGCAAAGAGTTAAGTGACATTTAGCTTATTTCATTCTCGAAAACAGCTGTTCCCAAGCATGCATTCATTGGATAATTAGAGTTCATGTGTTAAGTTAGTAGGCCGGGCGAAAATGACGAGGGTCGAATGAAGACCGTGGGCCGGGGCAGCCGACCCCTAATCTATATCAATAAATTTTAATCTTCCTACTCTCGTCCTCGGGAATTTACATGTGTACACACTAAGTGTGTGTGGGGGGGGGGGGTATAGTGTTAAGCGAAGGAAAACTTAACCCCCGCCCCAATACTCACACACGTATGCTTTTACTACACGGGTCAGAATAAACATCGCAGTATCTACCAACCTAGGTGTGTAAGCTGTGTGTTATGGAGGAGAAAGAGAATGATTATATATAGATATCTCTATATCGATATATAGATGTCTCTCTATAGATAGATAGATAGATGAAGTGGATATACATCGGAGTTTATACCGGGTGTGAATGCGCTGACAACTGTGAAATGGAGCTTTGCTTTCGTGGCTCCACACATAGATTCCGTTAAAATATGCCAACCTTAACTAGATTTTCATCAATAATTCAACCAATCACGATCATTGACGGCAAAAATTATGTATTTTAATCTAGTACAGGTGTCGGGATCCCCCGGTCCGCGGGGCACATCCGGCCCTCGTGTGGTTTTCGTCCGGCCCACCAACTTAATAGCTGGACTTTGACTGTCCAATTAGTAACAAATAGAAATACAGGGTCAGACAAAATGATCCGACACATTTGTAGGTTTAATAAAATGTAAATGTAGTAAAGAAACAATGATCTGACACATTTGTAGGTTAAATAAAAGGCAATAAAGTAAAGAAACAAAAAAGTGTTTTTATTTTCAAAAAGTACATATAATGCCATTTTTTTTTCATATAATGCCATTGTTTTTCGTTTCTTTTTCAGTTGCTGCCATGAATTGGACTGGTGAGCATCGCGCTTTCATTGTGGAAACGTTTATCAAAACAAACGAATCTGTAACTGCAACACAAAGAGCGTTCCGTTTGCACTTCAATCTTGGTAGACATGATCCCGTACCAGCTCGAAACACGATCTTGTTATGGGTTACCAACTTCAGAGCTACCGGATCTGCATTGAAACGAAAATCAACCGGCCGACCTCGCACCGCCAGAACTCCAGAAAATGTGGCAGCGGTAAGAGCTTCAGTTCAACAGTCTCCACTCCGTTCCACATTTAAACGCGCCCAGGCTCTTAGACTTTCCGAAAGAAGTTTGTGAAGAATTCTTCACAATGATCTTCAAATGCATCCATACAAAATGATGTTGATAAACGTTTCCACAATGAAAGCGCGATGCTCACCAGTCCAATTCATGGCAGCAACTGAAAAAGAAACGAAAAACAATGGCATTATAAAGAAACAAAACGGTATTATATGAAAAAAAAATGGCATTATATGTACTTTTTGAAAATAAAAACACTTTTTTGTTTCTTTACTTTATTGCCTTTTATTTAACCTACAAATGTGTCAGATCATTTTGCCTGACCCTATCCAATAATTCGATTCAGATTTAACCCATCAAAGATCAGAGGCAATTTTTTATTTATTTAAACCTAAAAAAAAAAAAAAAAATAATAAATGAAAACAGCTTTTTGGACTGAGCGGTTTGACAGAGAAAATTCATTTTCATTATATTTAATACTATAGCCCTTCATACCGAGACACTGCAGAGCCAATTGTCCCCTTCTCTCCAAAAAGTTGCCGACCCCTGATCTAATAGATCTCCGGAGATACGAATTTTCATTCATTGTTTTATCTCTCACGCATCATTTTTCAACAAGTCGACTAGTTTTTCAGTGATATTAATTGGGGGTGCGTAGGAGACGTACTAACGATAATCTTATTTTTAATTGTAAATACAATGTGACCTTGACTTACGAGTTTAATTCATTCCGCTCGTAACTTAATTTCCTTGTATATCAAATCAGTTTTCCCCATTGAATAAACTGAAATGCCATTAATCCGTTCCAGCCCCCCCCTCAAAAAAAAAAAAAAAAAAAAAAACTCCAATTTTTTTTTAATTTTTTTTAAAAAATAAGTAAAATAGCACTGTATTGTATAAAAAAAAATAGAATGTAATGAATTATGTGCTGTGATATGTTTTAATGTTTATTTTTTTTTTATAAGTAATATTTATCTTTGGCGTAATAAATTTGGAAACTTAAATGCTTTTAACATAAGCATATCTGAAGCTTGCTCTAAGCTCAAATTTTAGCTCGCAACACAAAGCAAAAAATCGACCGAGTGACAGCTCGTAACTCGGAAAACTCGTAAGTTGAGACACTCGTAAATCGAGATATTATATTTTTAGGGATTCATCCGCATTTCATTGCGGATTTCTTTCTTTGTAATTAGAAATGAATATCATTCCTCTTCCTCAAAATATATGTACATATGGGAATAGTTGAAACACTCATTGAGGGACTAGTATGTTTTGGTGACTATAGTCTGAATGATTTTCAGAATAAATGTGACGCTATGGTGAAAGGAATAATATAGTATGTTCTGGATCCGTAAATGGAACTATTTAATTTAAAGATAGTGAATATCAGCCTCACTCTTCCATTTTGTGGTCATATATATATAATTTAAAGCATAACTACTTATCCGCCCTGTCGGTTGGGGCGTTAAAATGTACCGACTGCACCTCTGCAGAGGGGTAAGACTCCCCCAATGGGGCCACCTGTTGGCCGTGGGTGGCGACCCGTGATGCTTAAGGATAGAACATGTCCTGGGAATGACGTTAAACTATCTGATGGTGAGATTCCAGTTCTGGAGGTTTGGGGAATGTGGAGCACCCCTTCATCACCATTGCTCACTGGTCCACTCTGACCCGGAGTGATAGTACCTGTTAGCGTCCCATCTATGGGTTAAATAGAAAAATGTATTTATTAAAAAAAAATTGTGTATCCATTAAGAGTTAATTTATTTCAAAACTTTATCGGCATTAAATGACCCACCAAGGTTGATATGCCGTAAAACAAAACAAACCATGATTTGAATTCTTGTCATTTCCTACGGTGATGACCACACACAACGATCGTCTCCTTTTGTGTAATTATATCACGGATATATGAATGGTAATTGTCCTTGGTGATATGGAACTCTACTAAATATATTCCCTATCTCCAAGTACTCGAATAGAGCTCGGTTTAGCTTAGCCGGTAGAGCGTCCGCCTACAAACCACAAAGTTCCAGGTTCGATACCAGCCCACGTGGGGAGGTGATAGACGCAAAAACAATCTTCCTGGTCTAGCGTTAGTCAAAAGGGGATAGACTCCCTCGCTGTCCGGTTGATAACGACAACAGGCCTCTGCGTCGACTATATTACTACTGATGTAAAATCCTTGCTTATACATTTGTGATGATGCGTATAAGTCCCCTCCCCCCGTAAAATGTGTGTTGAGAGAGAGAAAAAAAAGATGTCTACTCTTATGGGTGTGCGATACATGAAATGTATTATTACAGTAGCTACTGCGAGCAACATCTACTGGAGTGGAGACATAAGCAATTATTTTGTTTGTTTTGTTTTGTTTTACGGCATATCAACCTTAGTGGGTCATTTAATGCCGATAAAGTTGTGAAATAAATTCATTCTTAATGCATAATACAATTTTGTTTATAAACTCATGTTTTTCTATTCAACCCATAGATAGGACCCTAACAGGTACTACCACTCCGGGTCAGTGGACCAGGGAGCAATGGTGATGAAGGGGTGCCTCACATTCCCCAAACCTCCAAAACTGGAACCTCACCATCAGATAGAGTTTAACGACATTCCCAGGACATGTAGACCCTCAGACTAACACCCATATGATAAAAAGGGTTGGGGTTTGCCATAAGGGCAATAGGGTTGGAGCAATCATACCCCTCTGCAGAGGTGCAGTCGGTGCATTCTAACGCCCCAGCCGACAGGGCGGTTCAAATCATGGAAGATGCTGTTTACATAGCTTAACTATTCTCTATTAACCTTCAGCTATAGATCAATAGTAAAGCAAACTTCTCTCTAACGTTGGTATGGCAACCGGTCTAGAAGAAAAACTAAATTCAAACCTGCTAAACTCCGCTTAAAATTGACAGTGTCACATCTTGCTCGTGGTGGAGGGTTGGGTAAATACATATACTAACATAGAATAAACGGATGGTAAGACAAGATAATCTAGGCTCATTTACAGAAACATTTATATTGTACATAATATACATACAAATAGTATTGAAAGAATACACAAAAATACAACAGACAGAAATATACACATTGTTCTATGAACAAGTACGTGGAGGTGGATACAAAATGGAAAAGGGTTGCTTGATGATGGTAAGAAAAGTGATCATAGACACGTGTCTAATGTTCCATGAGAGAGTGACTGTCCGTCAACGTTTCTACTGTTCAGAGAAGAGATGCAAAAGAGATCGAGGATGGGTTTCTAAGACTGTCGTATGACACCCCATGGACACGCTCATTCTCTAAGGGAGATAGTTATTGTTTCTACACACAAAGTTGTTTTTACAATGTTAAAATTCTAGATCACCTGAACGAGAATTGGTCAAGTTATTAGATTACGAAATTATATCATTTTTCCCCTCTAGATTTTTATAGACAATGTTGGCAGGAAATTAAAACTAGAGTCCCTGTGGTGCAATGGCTAAAGTGCTGGATTGCGACATCGTAGTAAGCGAGTTCGAACTGCAGTTGCGCTATTATGTTCACTTTCGGACTAATACCATTGGGAAAGGTATGAACGACATTATCTTCCCCCTAGCTCTAGGTTAAATAGTACCACTACCGTTCTTCTACAAGGATGGCTTTGGCATTCAATTACCCACAAAGATTGGTGCGTCATTAAACAAAGAAACCAAATCAAAACTAGTGTTACCCGACAGGACACTCGTTACGACAAGCGGATTTGAAAGAGAATTTAGAGTCGTTTTGCTTTAAGTACCCGGATCGGTTGCTATGACAATGGGGGTGGGTCGCTAACTGACAGCTTATTATAATGGAGATTGTGTGTTTGTAACCGAAACTATCACCACTCAAGTCACAATTTCCTTAGTTATTAACATCATATTCCAGGATTTTATTTTTATTTAAACCTCAATTATTAATAAGATTGTTTTACATTAATACTGTTGGCTATATCTTACATACTAATAACATGCAATTGTATTTATATATATAACAAAATAGCGGTTTACAGTGTGAATGGGAAGGCTAATTTGCATATTGATATTGAAAATTTGATTTTAATAAATATGTGCTTAGTATTATTGATTTACAATTGTTTGGTTTTATCTTAATGAATATGAGAAAAATTCTCGGGGATAAATCTTAAAAGTAATTCATTAACAAGAAGAAATAACTGTCATTTTATTCTTTACTTCCTATTTTAACTAAATAGTTAAATTAGGAAAATCTATCAATGAAAGACGGGAGTGATGGAAGAGTAAGTTTCAGTTCTATTTTTCGATTTACCCCCCCCCGTTTCAAATCTTTTTATCTGCATTCTTATTTAGTTTCATTAGCCTTTCTAATTTAATATAATATTTTATTACATTAAAACTTAAATACTTGCACCCAGCGGGTGCATATATTTGCTAGTTTTATTAACAGATAAAAACTGCGCTTTGATAGTTTTATTTTTAACCAATAAGAAAATAGAATGTTTAATAAATAGAACAGATTATAGTAGATTGAGCAACATATTTTGATGTCTGCTTCAGCACGTGATGCGTGATGCGCAGCGCGTGTGCGTTGTGGTGGCCCTTTCAATGAGGGCTAGATATTAACCAGACCCGTTTGCCACCGGTAGGATGTGATAAGGTCGCAAATATCAGGCATGTAGCAAAGATCGAACTAGCTATTCAGTAGTAATGGATTTGCTCCTTCACTGTGGGATATGATTGATTTTAACGGCATGTCAACTAGTTGGAGGCGTGTGGTGTAATGGTTAGCATTGTAGATGGACGTAACTGTTTGCATTTTTCATAGCGCTAATAATTATTATAAAATAAGGAAATGTACGAATCCAACTTTTCCTCTCCAGCCATGTTAGGTAAATAGGACGACCACTCTAGAAGGAAAACCGAACTCAAACCAAATGGGATTTCTTCTCGCTAGTCAAAACAACTGAGAGCTCCTTCCCCCTCCTCCTAAACAACTAAGTCTAGTTATTTTCTGCCTAGAGGCTGGGAATTACGTTCCTTGTTGGCACCCTTCCGTCTGTGAGAAACGATGGAGTAGTGTCCAATTTTTTTTCTTTTGTTATTAGAACTACGTAGCCTGAGCGAGTTCATATGGAGGATGAGCTGTTGCTCATGCAGCAAATCCCCCCTCTCGAAAGGAAAGGCAAGAAGCCAATGCAGTTTGGCAGCGGTAGTGTCGCAGGAGTTGCTGGGTAGCACTGGATTTCAGCATCACACCACCTTAGAGACTCCGGCTCCTGATTTGTATTCGGGGTTTACTCTCCTAGGATGAAATAAAGCCACTAGGCAGCGGGGGTTTTGTACCGGACTTTTCCTCTTAGGCAGGTTGTCGGTTAAAGCTAAAGAGCCCGTTCTGACCGGTTTTTGAAATTTGCGAGTAGTAAGTACCTCAATCCTACTACTGTCGGTGTTCCAGTAGCGGATATCACGTTCATATTTACATTTTTTGTGTAGTTTCTTGAGAGTAATGACAATAGATGGATACTCGACTCTCCCAAAAACTTGAACCTTATCATCAGATGCAGTTTAGTGCCATATCCAGGACACCTTTTTAGGTGGGGGTTAGCGTAGTCCAAGTCCCGTAAATAGGATTGTGCTTGTCTAGTTACAGTCATTGAAATGCATTCCGCTATGAATGCATTGTCATTGTTTGAGATCAAAAGATATCGCTACAATTTTTGAAGCTCATTTCCTGTTATATATATATATATATATTATATATATATATATATATATATATATATATATGTGTGTGTGTGTGTGTGTGTGAATGATAAGATAATCCAAATGACTGGTAAGAAAGAGATAATTTTATTTTGGATCATCGAAATCCTATTGTACATCCATACTGTATACTTTTGTAGGTACAAACTTATAGACTCATACAAAGATTTTCATAAATCTCTAAGAGAGCTCAGTGTATAATAATAAATTAATTATATACAGAACAGTATTTTGTTAAATCTATCTGATGAGACGAGACTCATTAAGTTCTTGGTCGAAATAAATTTATCATAGTTAAATGACAGTTTAATTTTTTTTTAAGTATACATATATATAATTTATATTTTTAAGACAATTACAATGCGTATATCGTATAGAATTCGATAATTATTGAAAATAATCATGACAGGCAAACTCGGCGAATAACGAGTGGGAAACACCGTACAGCTGTTTCAACCGTATTAGGTCTCATCAGCAGTATATATATATATATATACATACATACACACACACACACAGGAGACGTTTTTATTTATCCATAAGCATTTGTTTGCAGTTATGGTTTCATGTATTCCTATCGAATACGAATAATTTTCCAACGGATCTATTTGACCCATAAAAGGTACTACCACTCTGGGTAATAGCAATAAAGGCATACTCTCGCGCAGAGCTTTAGATTAGTCTTACCCAGGACCCCTTTTTTTGCAAGGGTGCTTACCCACTTTCCAAGGAATACAGTCGGTGCATTCTGAGCCCCCGTCGACAGTGGAGAGAAGATAAGAGGATTTTCTTTTCTTTTTGAATATTTAAAAAAAAAAAAAAAGATCAAATCAAATGTGAAAACAATACTGCTGGCTTGGACAATCGAACATTTGGTTGGTTGGTTGTTTTGTTTAACGGCATATCAACCCTTTTCGGGTCATTTAATGCCGAATCAAGTCATTTTGATATAAGCCTGCTCACAGTACCTGCGGTTGCTTAAATGGTCACCCATTTAAGTATTGAACAGGCTCATTGCTGCTTAACTTCGGTGATCTACCGGGAACCGGTGTTTTCAGCATGACTAGCCCGTAAGCTCGAACTTTTGGGAAAAGTACATTCCAGCAGAGGGCATCGATTGAACATTGAACTATAGCCGTGTTGGATTAACCCATTACAGAACCCCTAAGCTTTGAGCTTCTTTGTGCCGGTCGACACCTTCCACACAATTTTCACGGACCCCTGCTCTTGGTGGCGCACTAGATTTCAGCCGAGTCAACCTTTGGGCACTGTTCTTTTGTAGAGAGGCACGCCGACCAAGGGAGACAACCCACCTACCATAGATATATTTTTTACAAGATACTATTTTTTAGCTGGGATGGGGAACTGAGAATTGACATAGGTATAAACCAGAACCTGAGACTAAAATAGATAACAATTTCTTGAGACTTCACAATCTACTCTGAAAAAAAACCCAAAAAAAACCGCTAATTGACCGTATATTGTAATAAAAAAATCAAAGTGAATAGACTTGCTTGTTGATAATATACGTTGTACCTTTTGACATAAGTGTAGGAGAAAAAGAATTTAAAAAGATATCCAAATACAAAGAGCTAAGATCAACCTTACTTTCTTTTCAAGCTCAGAATTACTGAAACACTGAACAAACTACCTGCATCAGTTATTAGCAGTTTATTTCATTCGGAATTCAGTTTAAGTATTATAGTCTCAAATTAAATACGGCACCAAAAAGTATCTTCACAATCATCCCAAAGAGGTAAACACATCATGATTAGTTGTAACATAAATGTTTTAAGAGTCATTATGAATGTTAAGGCAGTATAATATTTTTAATTTAAATTTTTTTTTTTTTTTTTTTTTTTTTTTTTTTTTTTTTTAAATCAAACTTTTTTGTATTAGATTTGTTTACCTGGTCATTCTTCTTACGAATGGCATATGCAGTAAAATATTTTTTTAAATTAATACGTTTATCCATATATTTTTATGTTTTACTTTAGAAAATCCGAAGTTTACTATTTTGAATTCTAGATCTCGGCTGTTATAGTTTCATCGAAGAAATATATCTACTTGCTCCATTTTTCCTGAAATTCACAAACACTATACCGGATATCCCCACTCCATATACATGCACACCATAACTCATATACTGTTCATTTTCCTGACATTTACACATTATTTTGTGTACTATACATGTACCTTTGATGAGTTATAGTTCACCTGAGCACTGTTCATAGTAATTTCATTATTTGTATTACCTAGATTTTTTTAGACTGTTGTCCTCATCTTTGTTATATATTCAATGTTTCGGCTAATGTGCCCTTCGGCCTTTTTCAGGTATTTCTTGTTGAAGTCGAGAACCTTCATGCTGTAATCGGAAGTTTTCACGGAACTTCGGACTGAACCCTTTATCTAATCCATTGAGGTAACCATGATAAGAAGGTTCCGAAGTTTGACAACACTTGAAAAAGGCCGGAGGGCAAAACTTTAATGTTGCGCAATTTATTTCCCCAGTGACAAATACATGAAAACCAAAATATTATTCTCAACCATATTTGAAATCTACGAAGGTATTACCGGAGTTTGACCATTAAAAATTTTTTTTTTTTTAAATTTTAAAAAAAAAAGTCACTTTTCTCACTAATATCAACAAATATCTTTCTTTGTAACCCCTGAAATGTTCTTAGTACCAATGAAGTAGGCAAAATAAATACTTTGCTACAAATTTCCCAGGTTATAGACAATTAAATTCGGATGAAGAAGACGACAACAACAGTTGAAGATAAACATATTCAAAAGGGTACAAAAAGTTGCAAACTTAGTGGCGTTTGCGACAGACTTATCTGCAGAGGGTATAGGGAGCGCTGGAATACACGTCTCGCGGTTGACTGCTCAAACACTATAAGTGACTTTTGTCATGGAATTTAATTTAGACGCCAATATCGTATATTGGTGATTCGCCCTCAGGTGCCAGGGGCAGATAATCTATCTATAATTTTTGCGATAAAACCTCATTGGATTTGTTCTTCTCAATTATCAACCTGACGATTCCTTCCCAAAAGTGGCGGGCCAAATTCGAGAAATAGGGGGCGCAGGGGCGGTCGCAAGAGCTCATCCCGGGCCCCTTAAGTGGCCAATAGTTATTCAGATTTTTCAAATTCTACGTCTAGTTCAGGAATGTAGTGGCAAAAGTTAAGCAATATATTTCAATGTTATAGCAACGCAAAGGCTTTTTGGGTTAGGGCGATTTTGCGCCCCTCAGAAGCTGCGCCCTGGGGCAGCTGCCTCTCCCTGACACCCCTTTGTTCAGCTACTGCTTCCACTCACCCTTTACTACTATAAAGGAAAAAAACACGTATATCCTACTCTGCTCTATTAGGATACGTTCCGATTGGTTTGTATAATGGCATGTCAACCTTCGTGGGTTATTTAATGCCAAAGCCAACCTAATAATAATAATAATAATAATAATTAAAAACAGTCGTGGTACTATCTAACCCACAGCTGGGAGGATGAGGGGGTCCATACGTTTCCCAAGGGTATTAGTCCGAAAGTAAACGTAATAGTGGGGCTGGAGTTCGAACTCGCTTACTACGATGTCGTAGACTAACACTTTAGTCACTACGCAACGGGGACACCTCGTGTGCTCATATCAACCCGACTAGAGTTCATTTATGCCAAGAGGTTAGAGAATCCCGTACATTGTATACTCATATTTACATTTTTTGTATAATTGTTGCGTGTGTGTGTGTGTGTGTGTGTGTAAGGGAGGGTCACCCGATCTTATCCAATACGAATATTTTTTAGACTGGTCTATTTGATCCAATGACAGGACCCCCAATAGCTACTCCCATTCCAAAGTGGACCTGGGGGTAATTACAATGAAGGGTCACTCCACACTTCCAAGAACTGGTGGCTAACCATCAGATGCAGTTTAGTGTCCTACCCAGGGCAATGGTGCACTCACTAATCCTGTCAGCCCGCGCAACATCAACTAGAATACAAATGCAATCATTAATTACATAATTCTAGTCCACTAAACATCGGTGCACACATTGGAAAACGTACGCACACACAAACAACTCAGAGGAATTTATGCTTTGATTAAAAAGGCGTGTGGGGTAATGGTTACAGTGGTAGGACCAGTTCAAATCCTGGACGAGGCTGTTTGAATTTCATGTAGCGCTAATACCCTGTGAAAAGGTATGAATCCAACTATTGATAATTAGTATGGCAGGCAGGGCTCTTTAAACTTGGTTAAGCAGCCAGTCTAGGAGAATGAAAACTGAATCCAAGCCTGTTAAACTACTTAACAAATTGACCTTGTGCCAAATCCTACTCATGTGGAGGGGTTGGTAAATATGTACGCTTGGATTAAAAATGATCACAATTGAGAATATTCTGGTTCTTGTATATAGTTGCCTTATGAGAATTTATGTTAATTTTATTCAGTATATATATATATATATATATATATATATATATATGGTGTCCCAAAATAATGTATATAGTATACACTCTTTAAATATTGAGGCAACGGCATTAACTTTCAATATTTAATGAGTTTATTCATTATTTTTGGACACCATATATATATATATATATATATATATATATATATATATATATATATATATATATATATATATTCGCCGTCCAGATAAGCTGTCAAGCCCCACAATTACAAGTCGGCCATTAGTCAACACGTTAATGGTTGTGAGGGAAAGACGAAAGAAATATGGCCGAATTGGAGCTAGGTGGAGACATAACTTTGGAACTTTCCTTTTATGAAGCAAATGACTGAAACTTATCTAATAGAAGGTACATTAAAACAAAAATGAAATTGTCATTAACGGGCTATTCTTACCAAACTACAAGTACTTGTTATTGTTGTCGTTTAAGAGGTATTAAAAAGAAAAGAAAAAAAAAGGTGGGATAATAATTGAATAAGAAAATATTTGAAAATTGAAAACAAACCTTTAAGAATTTCAGAAAACCGTACGAGTACAACCTATATTTTACGGGAAATACAGTCTATGCGTATCATTTTTCAGTTTCTCCAAAATATGATCAATTATTTTCCTCGTGTCATCGCACCATTACTAGCCTATATACGAAGGAGAGTCAAAAAGTAATGCCATTTTATTTATGACAGGTATAATTACCAACACAAAACCATGTATCATACATCAAAATGAAGCTGGTACTGTGCATTACATCCCTACTTCTCCACATAGTCACCGTTTCTCTCAATAGCAATGTTCCACATTCGAATGAGAGCATGTATTCCTGCCTTGTAAAATTCTGTTGACTGTTCTTTAAGCCACTTCACAACAGATTTCACTTCCTCGTCACTGGAATAATGTTTGCCTCTCAAACCCTCTTTCATGGGACCGAAAAGGCAAACATTATTCCAGTGATGAGGAAGTGAAATCTGTCCTAAACAAAATTGCATTACTTTTTGACTCACCCTCGTATTACTAAAATTTTCACATTTTGTTTTTATGTAACCATAACCAAATTTAGAAAAACTAAACTGCAAATCATAGCTAGGTTTTTTTCTAGAGCAATGCACTTAAAATGCTTTGAGAATAAAGTAAATTTTCAGTACAATTTGTAAATGAATGATAATTTGCGTTGAATGTTATATTTTTTAATCATGCAAATAATTAAATACCGAATAGAGACAACTATGAAATGCCAATTAGAATTCCTCGTTCTTTAAATCATAGATCGTCGATACAATGGTAAACCAACATGTTCATGGGTCGTATGGCAAGTAATTAAGTGAAAATAAAATAAAAAGTCTCAAGATAAGGCAGGCCCGGATTTAGACTTTCTTGGGCACTTCTTATTAGGAGCGGGGGGGTCAACAGAAATTAAATTAGATATGAGAAATTTTAAAAATATCTAAGCAAAATGAATTTATTAAAAAGAAAAGTATATAAGTTAGGTTACGAAGAAAATGTTTGATTTTATTTTTCTCCAGTAATTGTATGTAAGAATAAACATTTCTAGATTTTTCAATTTGTTTTATACAACAAAATGACAACTTGCAGCAAAACACCATTATTTTTTTCTATAATAAAATTAATTTTATAATTATTACAGATTTTATCAAGGAAGTCTGGGTAACCTTCTGATAGGAAGGCAATCACCACCTTATAAATCCGGTCCTACAAGAAGGCATGTAATTTTTCAGCTTTTTTTTTTTTTTTAAATTAAATAATCAACCTATAACCATAGCAGCTACAATATCTAGAACACCTGTTTTCTAATAATGTCTTCCATACAATTTAGTATCGAGTTCAATACTCACTGGGTGCTCTATATTTGCGGTCATTTCCTAAATGTAAGCTAGGGTGCCCCCATCATTATGTAATCGTTTAAGTTAGGGTAGTAGAATATTGTAAATTCTATTCCCACTTGGTGCCCCATTCTTCTAGTACAAAGGTTTACTCAGCGACTAATTTGTGAGTTTAAACGCCTCCATACTTGCAGCCTTGTGTCAACTCTAATTTTTCTAAGATACCTCTTATGGTGTAATGGTTTGCTGGAAAACCATTATAAGTTAGTTCGATTCTCACTGGGTGCCTCATACTTCTGGCTTTGTGACCAGTAGCGTGTCAACATCGTAAGGGAGGGTGGCAAGTGCCCGGTCTGGCGCACTATAAATACCGTTTCAAATTTTTTTAAAAGCCTTGTTTACCCGCCCACTTTCAAATTCTACGCATAGTTCAGGAGTATAGTGGTAAAAGCTAAGCAATATATTTCAATGTTATAGCAACGAAAAGGTTTTAGGGTTAGGACGATTTTGCGACCCCGAAGCTGCGCCCGGGACAGTTGCCCCATCCGTGACCCCCGCTTTGTTCCAATAGTGCTTGTGACACAACTAAGTTATACTTAGTTAATAACAAAAACAAATTAAAACAAAATTATAGCACAGAGCAAAGATTAAAAACAAAAACGACTTACCACTTTCATCTTCGCTGATGCAAACTGTATCCATTATGGGACTCATAAAAATATTTTTTCACCTTTCACAAAGAAAGAAATATAAAATGAAATTGGTAACGTTGTTTTACACAATATCTATTATTGTTGTTGTTTCACTGTTTATGAAATGAATAATGTTTGAGCGGCAAAAAAGATAGGTCGCGTGTAGTAGTTCCTTAACTCAAATCAGATATCGAACTAGTAACTGATAGCAAGCCTCAAATTAAACTTGTGTAGCCCTCGTGGATTATCGTTACTATAGAGCTGAAAATATGTAACCGCGTACAATACTGACGAGGCAAACACTCTTTACTACTGTCTTTAAAAAAAATACCTAAGATTAAATAAGCTTTTCCCCGATCCGAAGTGAAAGTCAAATTGATTATATTGTGCAAGACTTGTTTTTGTAAAAGTTTTATTAAAATACAAATTAATTTTCTTAAATCGATTTCTCAAACAAAAAATAAAGAGGAACTTAGTCGCAGTGTAATGGTTAATAAGCAAATCAATTACTGAGCAATGAGTTCGATACTCACTAGTTGCCACATGCTTGCGGGTTTTTTTTTTTTTTTTTTGCTAAATTTGCGTAGTACCATGGTTAGCGAAACGTGTGACTCATACTTCTGACTAAATAAATGACGATTTTTAACATGACAGAAAACGTTGGAATTAGCTTCCTTGTTTGTTTTTTGTTTTTTTTTTAGTTTTTTGTTGTTTTTCTGGGGGGGGGGGGTCTGAGTAGTGAATAAAATTGATATAAAATTGCTAATCAAATTTTTAAGGCGAGTTTAAAAAGGTATGGGATAAAATAATTTGGTTCACTGCAGTTATTTTTTCAATTTCATTATTTAGTTTCTCTTGAAAAAAAATTTTTTTTTCATAATTTTATATTAATTGGTTGGTTGGTTTTTGTTTTACGGCATATCAACCCTTTTGGGGTTATTTAATTCTAGGACAAAAAAATGGGGGGGGGGAGAAGTGCGCAACATTTTTTTTTTATTCTAAAACGTTAAAAAATTGAAAATTATCTTTTTTATTTTACGTTTTATATAAAAGAACAATCCCAAGTTTATGTGTTAAAGAAAAAAAACATTTCTTTTACACCTAACGTACGTTTGTGTATTAAATCATTTTTTGATGTTTATTATTTTTCATATATTTCCCGCCAAAAATAAGGTAGGGTTATTTTCTATGGTTGGTAATTTTTTATTTTATTTTATTTTAAATTATCAGCAACAGTTGTTGTCAGCACTAGAGATACAGATTTGTGATGTAAACGGCTCTCAAAAAAATACTAGCATTTTTACTTCAAAAATTATTTTCAATATTTTGTTTCATAGAGACTATCAAAATGGAATCGTTATTTTTAGCTATATATTTTCAATACAATCTTTTCTTAACTAAATAGATACGCCTTTGTCAGAAGGGGAATGGGAGAATTTATTTTACATTTATAAATTTACAAACATCTCTAAAATAAAAATAAAAGTACAAAAGTAGACAAGTTGAACTTTTAATATCACATCCCTTAAAAATTAGGTAACGATTTGAAAAAAAATTCTATTACGGAGACTCGAGTTTCAAAATGTAAGACATCCTACTACCGACTTTATCGAAATATCGATTTTTTTTTTTTTTTTTTTTTTTTTTTTACATATGTTCCGTTATTAAATTCTTCCCAAAAATGTAAAAATAATTTTCAGAAACCCCACAAAATTACGAAGAAACTTATTGTTTACTATAAGGGGGATCAATGCGCGAAACAAAAACTAACGAAAAAAAAAAAACACCTTTTTAATTTGGAGTAAATATTTATTTAGAATAAAATCCCACCTTATCGGCTTGGGCAGTAGAATACACCGACAGCACCTCAGCAGAGGGGTAAAAATCACCACTCCTCAATGGGACTAACTGTTAGCCGTGGGTGGCCACCCGTGATGCTTAAGGACGGAATTCTAGTGGATGAACAGTCCATGACGTGGAACACTCCACTTTGGTCCTTACTTAATCTAGACAGTCGACTGGAGAGGCCCCTTCGATCAATCGTCTGGTCACGTCAAGCCCTAGCACCTATATGATTGTCCAGGCCTTATTGTCCTTATGGCAAACATCTAACCCTTTTAATCATACATGTGCTAGAAGGTGGTGGCTGTGGGTATTAGTGCCCTGGCGATGACGTTAAACTGCATCTAATGGCGAAGTTCCAATTCTGGAGCTTGGGGAGTGTCGAGTACCCCTTCATCACCTTTTCAGTATAAAATAACCAAACAATGACTATTTTATGTGCATTTTTGAATTCTTAAATTGTCTAATTTCTTTTTCGTTTCTCAGCCCTCTTCAGTATCAACAAAATATGTTTAATGTATGGTTAGTTTTATAGCATGTCAACCTTTGTTGGGTTATCTAATGCCAAATTCAATCCGTTCTGTCGGCTAGGGCAGTAGAATACGCCGACTACCCCTCTATAGAAGGATAAGACCCCGGCTAACTGTTGGCCTCGGGTGGTGACCCGTGATGTATAAGGACGGTATCCTGGTGGATGAGCAGTTCATGATTTGTAATACTCCACTTTGGCTAGACGGGTGGCCCCTCCGATCAATCGGATGATCACGTCAAGCCCTCGCACCTATATAATTGTCCCAACCTTATTGTTCTTATGGCAACCCCCAACTCTTTATCAAATGTATTAGAAGGCGGTGGCCGAGGGTTTTGGGGTCCTTGGTGTGACGTTAAACTGCATCTAATGGTGAGGTTCCATTTTTAGAACTCTCGAGTACCTCTTCATTGCCATTACTCCTAGGTCCACGTTATGTGTAACAAATGTTTCTTTTTCTTTTTCAACACTAACTTGGAATTTTCTTTATATTAATTAAACTTAAACAGTAAAAAGATGATTTTTAATTCATTTTTTTTTAATTTACGTTTTAGAATATATTTTTTAAGTTGCGAACTTTTTTGCCCATTTTATATACATCCCGATCTTTTGATATCATATTTATTGAGGGAATGTTTTCCAGAAGGGGTACCCACCCCATCCCTATTCGGAGGGCCCGATAGTAATCAGTAAAGGACTTATTTGTGTAGATATAAACGACCGTAGCTGCAGTGTTCAGATGACATCTTAACGATACAAATAAACAACTCCGAAGGAAAATAAAAACGAACACATTTCCAAAGCTCAATTATTTAGGTCAGTTTGTATTGTATTTAGTGGTGATCTGTCTATTTTAGAACAAAATACTTCAGTTATGCAAGTAATTCATTGTAAACAACACATACTCGGGTCTCATGCCCCCATTATACTACATGTCGATTTTTATAAAGAAGTATTCATGGAAAATATAAGACATCACCCCCCCCCATCTCGTTTGCACTTTTCACTCACTCTTCGGGGTGGGGGTCCGGTGGTGCAATTAACGGCGTGATCCCAGGGAGCCATCCCTCCCAGGAAACACCTGCCCCCTTGATTTAAAGGAGAGGGGCTGGATTTATTGCCCAGTGCCTGAGGCGCCCACTTGAAGGGGAATGCCGACGGGATCCACGCATTTTTGTGCCTGAAATACCATGAACTTCGGTTGGTGGGTGGTCCCACATTAAACGACCTTGTGTCATACCCGCATAAGTGGGATGTGAGGTAAATACCCACACCCACTGCAAGCAGGTTCTTCTCCGGTTAGTGGGTAACACACACCGGGCCTGGACTTGTAGGCCCCTGTATAGAATAGAGTCATAGCCACTCGATGTTTGTAGGCCGATTGGTTTTACGGCATGTCAACCCTTATTGGGTTATTAATGTTAAAGTAATTTTTTTAAGCATTTATGATTTCAAGTGTGGCGAAAAAGCAATCACCAATTAAGAGGTGAACATCAACGCCCCCGCAAAGGCAAGTAGGTAAAAACTAGACTCACCTCACTTATTGAAATTTTGCAACAATGCCTCGTTGCGACCTTGATAGCGGTATAAAGTAAATAACCTCTTAGGTTTGGTAAGATTAGAGAGGAATAATAGGAATACTTCCCAATCTACGATAGTTGTACACACCGTTTTATTTCAAAAGTATGTGACTGAAAATTATTTGAAAAAAAATTAACATTGGCTTATACTACTATAATAAATACTATAATAAAAAAATATCATCCTATGAATACCTTGTTTTGTTTTTTTCTTTCTTATTTTATATATACAATGTAATGAAAGACTGTAAGTAAGAAAAGTTTTTGGACCATATGACCTTTAGGCACCCCTTCTTGATCTCGATTAAGAAAGGACATGTTTTTCATTTACACCGTCAATATCGGGTTAGAGTTAGGGGTTAGTTTTATAAAAATTTTAAATCTAAAAAACGTCTGTTAAAATAACCGGATATTGACGGTGTAAATGAAAAACATGTCCTTTCTTAATCGAGATCAAAAAGGGGTGCCTAAAGGTCATATGGTCAAAGTTTTGGAATACAAAGAGTGCTCAATGCTATTATAGCAAGCAGGTATAAAACCTATAATCAGAAAATTGCGGATACACATCCGTTAATTAAGTTTCAGGTGCTTCACGCAATTTTCAAATGGAGGTGTAGTAAAAAGTAAACAGTCAAATGTCTTATACACACCCACTAGCAGGTAACGAGGTATTTATTACCCATTCAACCAATCAAAAACGACAATAAATATTGTGACAGTATGAGTGCCTTTAACTCTTTGCCTACCAAATTTCCTACACAGCTCTCGAAGTCAGAATAAAATTGGTGAATATTGCCGGATTATTCCATTCAACTCGTTCCCTATTGCAAAAGGGACCAAGTACCAGTCTCAGAGTTGGTTCACAGATCACCACCGAACCACAAAAAAAAAAGATGACCGGAGTGTTTACGTAGTGATTTTTTCAATGTAAACAAGAGGATTGCAGTGGTGGAAGAGCCGCTATGGGCGGTTTAAGGTAGGCAAAGAGTGGGGGGGAGATAAAGTTGAAGGCAATGAAAATTGTTGAAAAACCAAGTACCAGGAGGTACTTATGAAATTAGTAGAATCAGGAAAAATAAATGAAGACATTTTAAGTTCCATTGAAGAATATACTTATGTTCTCTATGGGAATAAGCGATTTAAAAGTGTTATAAGAATTTAATGTAGTTTTGGCTTTAGTGGCCAAAACTGCTCCTTGTACGTTAGAAGGCTTCAGGGAATTCGCTAACGTAGGAGAACATGTATGTAATAAAATCCAAACAAAGAAGTACATATAACAACAATACAGACTTTATTGTCTGAGCACATGTAACATTAAATATACAACATAGATACAAACAGTTAGGACGAAAGTCTTTAGGAAGTAAGACAGGGTTCTTATAGAATAGAAAAGTCACTTACTGTATATGACCCACGTAGTAGGGTCTATAAAGGGCTGCGTACTCACATGGGTACAAGCCTATAGTTGGGGGGGTCGTGCAACCCCCCACCTTAATGGAAAGAGACACCACTGGTCTAGTGCATCATTGTGGGTGCCAGATCAAAGAGAGATTCTCGGGTTGAGTTTAAATACTCAATAGTGCCACCTAGTGTCAAATCCTCGTAGCAAGGGAAGATAACTCTTTTCCACTCAACCTCATCCCCCAGGGGAAGACAATTGCTACAGGGTCAATGAACTGAGATGCTTCATATTGCAATTAAAATATGGTAAGACAACACGATTAATATATTAGAGTATTGACTTGAGTACATTACTACCTTGCACTGATACACTTGGGTAACACTTAAATAGAGTCATACTACTAGCTTTGTATTTGGAAACTGACACATTTGGCTAAACCTAAATGGCTTCAACCAGTCATAGGTGAATTCATGGTAAAAAAATGATACCACATTGGACTAGTAGAGACATCATGCCGGTTTAGCTTGTCGATGCGCTTGAAAACATTCATTGTGAATCTGACAGCGATAATTATGATTGACTTGATATTTAAATGAATTATCAGCTAACACTGGGAGTTGTGATGAAGATTCTGGTGAAGAATTCGAAAATAACTAGAGTATACCACTTTTCAAAAACAAAGTTAGGGGGTCAACATTAAATCTAATTACAACCAGCGAAGATGTTCTTTTTGCCGTTAACCATATATTCTCCTAGATTAAAAAGGTAGACA
Source organism: Doryteuthis pealeii (assembly GCA_023376005.1). NCBI lineage: Eukaryota > Metazoa > Mollusca > Cephalopoda > Myopsida > Loliginidae > Doryteuthis > Doryteuthis pealeii. The sequence goes on along the minus strand of CM042138.1, from coordinate 103,516,473 downwards.
ATTAAATTCGGATGAATAAGACAAACAAATGAAGGTAAAAACATGTATTCAGGAAGGTATAAATTCCAAACTTAATGGCGTTTGAAGCAGATTTATCTGCTGAGTCCTTTAAGGTTTGGGAGAGACTGGAATTATTCGTCTTGCTGCCATGTGCTCAACACTACAAGTCTCTAGTCATGGAAATCAATTTGGGCGCCAATCTACGGTATTAGCTGATTTGCACCCTCGTGCAAAGGGCAGATAATTCATCTCTATTTTTTTAGAATTTTAGAGAAGGTAAGGCCCACAATTTGAAATGTACATTGACTTATTTATTATAACATATACATAAATATATATATACACACTATAAAAAGATGTGCATTCTCTAATTATCCACCCTTTCGGCTGGAGCATTAGAATACACCGACTGTACCTCTACAGAGGGGTAAGGCTCCCTCAATGAGGCCATCTGTTGGCCGTTGGTGGCGATCCGTGATTCTTAAGGATGGAATCCTGGTGGCAAAGCAGTTCATTACTTGTAAAATTCCACTTTGTCCCTTACTTAGTCTATACAAACGGTCAGAGGGGCATCCTCTGATCAATCGGTTGGTTACGTCAAGCACCTATATGATTGCCCAAACTCTTTATCAAATATGTGCTAGGAAGCGGTGGCTGGGGGTCATCCTGGGAATGATGTTAAACTATCTGATAGTGAGGTTCCAGTTCTGGGGGGTATGGGAATGTGGAGCACCCCCTTCATCACCCTTGCTCTGCTGACCCGGAGTGGCAGTACCTGTTAAGGTCCCATCTATTGGTTAAATAGAAAATTGTGTTTACAAAAAAATTGAGTATCCATTAAAAATGAATTTATTTCTAAACTGTCTGCATTAAATGACCCACTGAGGTTGATATGCCGTAAAACAAACCAAACATTCTCTAATTATGTCATCCTTTTATCTTGATAATTTATCCGAATAAATCTTTAATTTCCTCGGTTTGTGGCATTTGAAATTGTGACTTTCTGTACTATTATATTACATTTACTAATCTGATGGCATTAATTTTCCATGTAATTGTTGTACTTGAAATTAAGATATTTTCGCATTGATGTTATTTTTTTTCCCACCCTTAGGGAAATCCTTATGTATGATTTTAAAAATTATAATGGTATTTTGAGAGAGTGGCCTTCCCTCAAATCCAGATTTCAATTTTTTTTTTTTTTTTTTTTTTTTTGGGGGGGGGGGTAAAATGGTGCGTTTGGCGAAGTGCGAATAAAAATAGTAATATTAACATGATTTTGTTGTTGTTGTTTAAGAGAACCCAAAACCACATGAAAATATCAATTGTGTTTGGGATTATTTGGTGGTAGGAGGGGTACATCGTGTTCTATGCGATTGTTGCATTTGAAATTAAGATATTTTCGCATTGATTATATGTATCCACCTTTGGTGAAATCCTTATTTACAGGATTTTAAAATTATGAGATTTGTGGATAGAATGATCATAGCCCTACAGAAAGATATAAATTTATAGAAATTTGACTATAAAAAAAAGTTATTGGCTTTAAGTTTTCTCTCCCCTCAAATCCAGATGTTTTTTTTTTAGGAGGGTTACAAATGGGTGTTTCTAGTATAGTGGAAATGAGTTTTCTGCTTGTTAATATTTGATTCATATACAACAGGACGCTGGTAACGAATAGAAATATAGTAGTTCGATTCAGGTTAACCCATTAAAGGCAATTTTTATTTATTTAAACATTCAAATGAATAAATAAATAAATTTAAAAACACGGCTTTTTGGACAGTGGTTGGATTCCGGGGAAATTTATTTGCATTATATTTAATACCATGGCCCTTCACCGAGACACTGCATAGCCAATTTGCCCCCTCCCTCCAAAAAGTTGCAGACCCCTGATGTAGTACGTACCCCTAACTTAGGACTACGAAGTACTGGAAAAAAGATTATAGTGTATAATACGTACTGACTTTAGAATTTGTTGCAGCTAAATTTGGCATTTGTTAAACTTTTGGTCGGTTCATACTGACTGAAAATAAGAACTTGTATAGTTTACATTATGTCTTAAAAAAAACAAAATTCACACAGTATTTAGAGCAAACACATGGACATATTCACATAAAAATACAACAAGAAAACAACATATTATATACAAATACATTCCAATAGATATTTCTATGTAATGGCATAAAAACCATATTGGTTTGTACTGTAGATATAGCTAACTTTCAGTAATCCCGCCCCGAATATAATTAGGCATATGGCCGGGGAGAATCATATAGTTCTCGTGTATAATATGAACTTCTTACCTTTGTGCTGAAAGATCTGGAAAAATAATTTGGCTCATGTATGAATAATTACGGTAATATGAAATGTTGCCCGAGAGATGAAATGTATCGTGTCCAGTTTTAAGGGCCATCACCAGCGACGAATTATGAACAATAATTAAACGAAAATATTGCTTTGCAAAATATATTTTCCTGGACTTAATTAATGATGATGAAATTTTTCGCAAAGCAAGAGCTGGTACAAGTGATGGCTATTTGAATGAAAGTTTACTAAATGGCAAATTTCAAAGAAAAATATCATTAAATTTCAACCTACCCAAATCAGGGGGTTTGGGTGGGTCGAAATTTGAATAAAGCCTAAACTTTCTTTCCTATCAATTACTAACAGAGCTACTCGGCATTGTCTGGGATTTTAAAAGTTTAAAATAAATCTATTGTCTACATTTATATATATATATATATATATATATATATATATATATATATATATATATATATTAATAAAAAGCTATATATTTGTTTTATTAAATTTACTCTACTGACGTATTGAGCACTTTATATTTGTTATATCGCTGTCTTATCACTGTGAAACTTGCATCAACTAACCATTGTGACCGTTTTCACCGGTAAGTCAACCTTACCACAAATACTATATATATATATATATATATATTATATATATATATATATATATGAGAAGTAAACAAACAAATAATGTGTTTGATATCGCTTTTTTAGCCGACAATGTTTTGGAGAATATGTGCTTAATTGAAGTCATACCTAATTTTTTAAATTAATTAATTTTCAAAAATTAGGTATGACTTCAATTAAGCACATATTCTCCCATATATATATATATATATATATATATATATATATATATATATGTTTATTCTTATAATTCTTTTTGTTTGTATTTTTTCTTTTATTTGCTTATTATCATGTTTTATCTTTTATTAATTTGTTTGATTTTTTTAATCATTTTTTTTTAATATTTATTTTAATATATCATTGATTTATACCCTTATACTTTTATTTAGCTTTTCTTATGGAAAATGAGGGTAAAATATTTTAACCCCCTCTCGAACAAAAATAGGGCGTTGGATTTTATTGAGCTTTGGTCTTCGCTGGTCTCCACAATTTTCCTTTATTAAGAATGAATTTATTTCAAAACTTTACCCACCGAGGTTGACGTGCCGTAAAATAAAACAAACCAAAACCAAACCTGCTCCTCCAAAAGCTCTCCCACAGCACACATGACCTTTGTTTCCAAAATAGCGATCAGCGATGAGGTTTGAGTTTAGGAAACAGATGGCGCTAAATCTGGTAAATAATGGGGATGAGATAAACATACAAAGCTACAGTCTGTTGCTTCAGCTACTGCACCTCGGCAGTGTTAACAAGTGCGTTATCCTTGAGCAAGAGGATACCTGTCCCCAGTCTTTTGCGTTTCGACTTGATTGCTTCCCTCAGTTGTCTCAATCGTGGGTAAACCTCGAATACAAATCCGGAGCCGGAGTCCCTAAGGTGGTGTGATGCTGAACTCCAGTGTTACCCAGCAACTCCTTCGACACTACCGCCGCCAAACTGCATTGGCTTATTACTTTTCCTTTGGGTCACAGCGGCAGTGTGGAGAGGGGGTATTTACTGCTTGGGCAACAGCTCATCCTTCATATCAACCCTACTACGTAGTTCCCCAAAAAAGTTGGACACTACTCCATTATCCCTCGTAGATAAAAGGATGCCAACAACAATAATAGTCAGCATCATAATCAGATCACGCTGACAGCACGGATCTCTCTCTCTCTCTCTCTCTCTCTCTCTCTCTCTCTCTCTCTCTCTCTCTCTCTCGTCACCCACCCCTATCGGTCATCGCTTCTGGCAGGTCTTTCACGCGACATCCAGAATCAGCACAGAGCTGACTGGTGTAGGTTTTTGCAGTTCGGCCTACACTGGCGTGTTCTTGTGTTGATATCCACAGGAGAACATCACTTATAAGTTCGTCCTTTTTCTAGCAGTGTCCAGTATGTTTTATTCATCATACTTTGATATTTTGCGTGATAGGAAGTAAGTGGTCATACAGCAGCTTTGGCGGGGACTGTTTCGAGTATTTGTGCAAGACAGCACGCAGCATCCTTGTGTAGTTCACATCTAGCCTTGAGTAAGTGGTGCACACATACAGTAGTACTGACACGGCTACAGCTTACGAGGCTATATCTGACCATATATAAATGGAGTTGCTTTAAAATGTATTCTTTATTCTTTGATGTTTTGTCCAATATGTCCTACTTTTTTACTTTGATGTTTTGCGTGATAGGAGGTGAGTGACCGCACAGCTGCTTTTTTTTGGGGGGTGCTTCTTCCAGGATTAGTTCAAGACATCCCGCAGCACTCATTGCCGTACTGTCCAGTAATAGTTTTCCCCCTTTTCAGGTATTCCTGATTACGCTATCACCTTGTCAACAGACACCGCCTGCTTGAACATCTTCGGGGTTTGGAGAAACAGGGTGTTTCCACTGTTTACTTTGAATCTTTTATTCAGATTCGTAGTGGTAAGCCTAGATTTAATTTTGAGAATTGTTGGAAATTTATTAGGGGTCAGGCTACCCAGCTTCACCGGCTAGCAGCAGCAGCTCCTTAGGGTCACATAAGGACACTTATAAAAGAAAGCACACTTCCTTCCTCAGCCTCTTTTACTCCTTCCACTCTTGTTAAGGCAACAAGGTGGGTCTCTCTTTTGCCCCTGCTAGGGACAAGGTGACCTGCTAGAATTCAATAAGCCTGCAACAGCTAAATGCTCTGCTTTCCAGCCCCCACATAATATGCTTAAGACTAGCACCCATTATCACGTACCCAAGAGGGTGATGAATCTGCTGCATCTAGTGTAGGAGTTTAGTGCCTTCGGCTGAAACAATTACTGCTATTAACCTTCGGATTAAGGCTACCAAGAACTTTTGTTACAAGAGGAATAGTTACGCAAGAAAATTCATCAGCAGGAATAATTCTTGCAATATAAACTCTAACATTACCAACAAACTCTGGCTTCTCTAAATTATTAAATTATCAGTAGCCTATTCCGGCCTAAACTGAACAGAACATTGAACTATACATTCACTAACCCCCATGTTTGAACCTAACGTTGTATTTGTATATATGTATTGTACACATTTAACATATATAAAAACCTTCTAGTAGCATTATATTGCCGTCGTATTATTGTTCTTTGAACCTTACCGCCTATCTTTCTCTCTGCTACACAGTTCTTCGTAAGTACCCACTAAATCCCGTTAGGCACCTATTTCTACTTTACACCCTAAATCCCGTTAGGCACCTATTTCTACTTTACACCCTACATCCCGTTAGGCATCTATTTCTACTTTATACCCTACATCCCGTTAGGCACCTATTTCTACTTTACACCCTACATCCCGTTAGGCACCTATTTCTACTTTACCCTACATCCCGTTAGGCACCTATTTCCTACTTTACACCCTAAATCCCGTTAGGCATCTATTTCTACTTACACCTAATCCCGTTAGGCACCTATTTCTACTTTACACCTAAATCCCGTTAGGCATCTATTTCTACTTTACACCCTAAATCCCGTTAGGCACCTATTTCTACTTTACACCCTACATCCCGTTAACTAAATCCCGTTAGGCACCTATTTCTACTTTACACCCTACATCCCGTTAGGCACCTATTTCTACATTATTAATTTCTTTAGAATCTTCAGGGGAAATTCTTAGGGTTAACTTGGAAATGAGTCAGAAGTGTCCTGGAAATATCAACCCTTTTCAGCTTGTGTTCTGGCATCAGCATTCTTGAGACCCATTTAGCAGATAGCTTGCTCATCCTCAAAATCTCAGCTAAAATAGTGTGGACCGAACCAGTGTTTATCAGTGGTTGAAGTTTTTAGACGATCGGGCCGAGTGTCAACTTCTATGTTGTACCTGCTCGGCTTGAATTCCGCAACCCATTTCTTCAGTTTTTGTTTACAAAAATCAGCGGAAGAACTGTTGAAAATACGTTGACCAACCAGTGCCCAAATTGATAAAAAAAAATTACTAAAAATTAGGGAATTATCTGATTTTAATAAAATTTTCAGTGTTGACTTATTAATCAACGAATTCATTCTTTTAAATTACTGAATTATTTCAATCAAACTGATTCAATGGAAATAAATCGAAATTCTTTCAAATAAATATTACCGTTTGCGACAAACATACATGCTTTCGAGGAAACCATTTATATACCTAATTAATAGATAAAATTAATTTAAATGCCTAATTTTAAGCTTTAAATTTCATATTTTTAGATTCTAAAAACAAATAATATTTAATAACTAGTCGACTTTTTTTTTTTTATCTAATAATTTTTGGAGAAAACTCAAGCCTCCGCCCTTTTAAACAAAACAAATATCAATGTATATTTTCTTCACTAAAAATAGGCAATTATATACTTGATCAATAGAGTAAAAAAAATCTCCAAAATTCTTTTTTTAGTTATAACACCCACCGATATTTTGCGCCCCCAAAATAAGGGGTATCAAAGTTAGGTGACCTGACAAAACTCAGAAAGCTTTGAAATGAAATAACTGATGCATTATAGAATTAATTCATTGATAAATCAACACTGAAAATTTCATTAAAATCGGATAATTCCCTGGTTTTTGTTAATTTTTTTTCATGGAGTAAACTTGTTTTGTAAAATACGCTTATGACAACACAATTGACAGACCCTAACTAATACACTTGGGAAAGGTATGCACCCAACTATTCTCCCTTCAGCTATGGATAAGTAGTAGGATAGACTGGGCTCTTGAACATTCGTTAGGCACCCAGTCCAGGAGATGGAAAAGCCTGAAATTAAACCTGTTAAACTCTGCTTAAAAAATTGACGATCTCACATCGTACTTTTGCGAAAACGGGGGAGGGGGGGTAAATATATGTATGTACATCCTCGAGTGCACAGTGCATTATTATCTCCTGATATAGTGCTTCTTTCTTTCTTTTCTGTTTATTTTAAATATTTGTTTTATCTTTCTTTTTTCCTTCTTCAAACAACTCACATCAGAAGTTGTCATAGCAACAATCTCTCATATTGACATACAAAAGGTGGACACATGGGAAATTTATCGTAAAGACTTCTTATATTTCAGGCGGATGGATATATATATATATATATATATATATATATATACCCAGACGACCCTAGCGACTCATGTATTCACCACTGAACAGGGTTGGTACTGCAACTGGTTGTCACGTGACTCTTATAAAATGCTGAGTTTGCCTATGGTCTGCCCCGCCCCACTCTCTCTAGATAGATAGGAACAGATAAATATGAAGCAACTCAGATAGATAGACAGATAGATAGATAAAAAAAAGTAGAGTCGTCAGGGTAGCCTAAAGTCGGTATCAGCCAAATAGCGAGGGAATCTATCCCCTTTTCAATAGCGCTAGACCAAGGAGATTGTTTTGGCACCTGGGGTGAAGCGCCACATCTACCATCAGCTCCTCACTTTACCACACAGATCCCCGAGTTGGTGACGGCCAGTATTGAACCTGGAACCTTGTGGTTTCTAGTCGGACGGTCTACCGACTGAACTAAAAGGTAGATACATTAGGTCAATTTTAGTGGGTAGGAAAGTTGTATTGTTAATCTTTCAAAGAGAAAGTGCCTTGAAAATCGGCATTCGAAATTGATTTTAAACCTACCTGGTTTTCTTAGTGTGGAATTCTAAGGAGGGTGTTCTCGTCTAGTATTCTATTAATTTCGCATTTTTCTACTTTGTCTTTTATTGCGTTTAATTTATTCTCGTTTTTTTTTTTTATTTTGTTTTTTTCCTAAATATTTTATATATTTTTCCTCCCTATTTATTTGCTTATTTTATCTAAATTTTGTTATAATTTTTAAGTTTTTAAGACTTTATTTTATTCTTTGGAGTAGTTAGATTTCATGTGGCTTAATAACATGAAAATGTAATGCGCACATACACAAGAATATATTTGGGAACTCAAAAAAAAAAAAAAAAAAAAAAAAAAAAAAACACCAAAAATAACCAGGAAAGTAAGAAAATAAAAACACCAGCTTACTACAACATACACAAATACTGCAATCTTTGTCTAGAAGAAATAAATACCTATAATAACCTTCCCAGAACAAAAAAACTGCTTAAATGAAAGGAACTCATATGCAAATTGCGGTTAAATCGAACTTAACGGACCTAAATTCCACCATCATGTCACGCCATCGAAAGAAAAAAATACCAAAAATCAGGGAATTAACTGAATTTAATGACATTTTCAGTGTTGATATATTAATGAATAAAAGATATAATACACCAGTATTATAGTTGCTGAGGGGGGAGAGTAGGGGTTTGATCAGCCCCGATTGGTCTCCTAGGGGAGGAAATCCGATGTTGAAAAACCAGAAATTTCCAATGATCCCAGGGATATAACATCACTGACCACCACCCCCCTCCATCATCCCATAGATGTATTTCACAAGGTTATTTTATTTAAAAACTTTTACATTTTTTTTAGGTCAGTTAACTTTGAACCACGTATCGTTGAGGCATAACATAGATTCTCAAAGATATGTGGTTCAAAGGTAAATGTTATATCAACACTGAAAATTTCATTAAATTCGGTTAATTCCCTGATTTTTTTCTTCTTTCGGCGGGGTGACATACAATGGTGGAATTTAGGTCCGTTAAGTTTGATTTAACCACAATTGTTATATACCCTACCTATAAACAATAATGGGTATGTCCCAATCCTCATAAATACAGATGTATTATGCTGACTGAGGAGTCTGATAGCAGTGGTTTACCTTCTTTTACGCCACTGGCAAGTATTGTATTTTGTTAATGTTATAAAGATTCCATTTCATTTCCAACCTCCATTTGGTAACCTTTGTTAGGTTACAACACAAATATAGACTTAATAAACAAAATAACCAAACCGTATCATCCGAGGCACCCCAAAAAGAGAATGCCGATGGGGCTGGGCTATTTTTGCACTGCCCTTAACCGTAAATTCGTGCATGTGAGGACCTCCTCTTAAAACCTAATCCAGGAAGTGTGGATACTCCTTCATTGTTATTACTCCCAGGTTCACATTGACCTGGAGTGATAATACCAGTTAGGGTCCCATCTAAGGGTCAAATAGATCTGATTGAAAAATTATTCGCACTCGATAGACCCGTGCACAAAAAGCTCTAAAGAAACTACACAAATATAAACATGAACGCAATTCCCTAACGTCTGGGCCCTAAAATAATCCTAGACAGTTTAACATGGCGTTAAAATCAATAAACCAAAAGATGTTTTCCAAATATTATGTATACTAGTACAAAATAAAAAACACCCTCCGGGCGATGTAAAAATAGATTTTTCAAACATATTGCCTGAGGGGTGGGAGTAAAAAATTCAATGTCAGCGAGTTTGTACCCTAAGTAAGTAAAATCATCAAATTCATTAAAGGATTAAAAAATAAAACAATTTGAAATGTAAACTTTAAATATATATTAAAATAAAACAAACTATATATAAATATATAATACAAGTCATGTATTTATTAAAACTTGCATTAAAAAACAATGAGGACTGTCTAATGTTGCATGTTCAAATTTTGAGTGTATTTATTCTATGTTAAGACGTAAGCAGTGACGTAATTTTTGTTACAGACAAAAACCGGAAGCGAATCTCCATTATTAAAAGATAATACTGAAAAATTTTTATTGGTACATAAAAATTCACTTGAATTTGTAGTGTTTCATTAGTAATTAGTTCTATGTGGTTTAAGCTCGCTCGCAGTCGTGTCTAACCCAATATAGTTAGTTCTTCCTTCTTGTGAGCTGGTAAGCTGAAAGCGAATTTAGGAAAAGAAGCGAAAGGAACAAAGATGAGGATAACTTTAGGGTAAGACTTTTATTCGTTGATTCACACTATTTCTGAGGGGAAATATTTTCCCGAGCAAGTCAATAGGTGTTTCCACTTCAAAGTCTTGGGGTAAAAAGTGTTGAGAGTCCTTTTTGGCACCAAGAATTCTTTTTTTTTTTTTCCTGCTCATGCCCCAAGGGCTCTTCCGGTCTCAGGCCTTCTTGGGAGATTGTTTTTTTTGTGTCTTTTTATTTATTTTTTATACCTAATTTAATTTTGTTTCATTTTATTTTTATCAATCACCACAAATTATTTTTATGGTTGAGTTTTACAAATTTAATAGTAACAGAAAATTTTGACGGATTTTAAAACTTAGTTCAGGAGATTGTTGTACACAACCGATAAGCTGTTAATATGTAGTCCTAATTCTTCCTGAAACTTTGAAATCCTCCCACCCAGTTGAGAAACTGAGATTATCACCCTTGTCTGCCAAAGAATTTCTGCTAATGACCACTAGATATCATTGCCAAAGCAGTGTAAGGAAGTACTAAAATCACATTCTTTTTACTGACAGGATGCCTTAAAATTACGACATTTTTTTCACCTTTTAATTTTGTTCCAATCAAAGTTTTGTGTGACAACACCAGAATAGTACACTGCATACCCTAAGCTTACTTAGCCATGGATCTGTTTCATAATACCAAATATCACTTGCTGGAAAACTTTCCAAGTAATTGTGACCTGTTAATTTTTTTTTTTTTTTAATTGAAATAGAGCACTATTCTAGAAGAGATTTAAGAGGTTGGAATTCAGAGTTTACCTGGATGCCTAACCAAGGTTAAAGAGTCCAGTCTGCCCTACTATTTACCCATAGCTGGAGGGAGAATAGTTCAATTCATACCTTTCCCAAGGGTATTAGCGCTATGTGAATTGTGGCTTTGTCCAGGAATTGAACTAGGGTCGACAAGTCCATTTCCTACAACTAACCAGTACACCACCTGTTAAATTTTATGAAAAGGAAGTAAAATAAAAAAAATCTTTTTTAAATGATTATTTCTAGGACACCCTGTTTATTTTCAAAGTCCTCTGAACTGGTTTTAATGATTTTTTGTTAAATTATCTTTTTACTTTAACAAAATCTTAAAACTAGAAACTAAACTTTATGCAAATAAGAAATTTACCGATAAGTTTATGGAAAAAAAAAGGTATTTTATCTTTTAAATTCTTTTTTAATCAATTCTATTCTTGATAATTTTTATCATAAATAAACAAATACTACTTACAAACTGTAATTTTAAAATTACACAAAATTTTTAAAAATCTGATTCATATATTAAAGTTTTCTTTCTTTGAATTTTGCTTGCTGATATTTTCTGTGTTATGATGTTCCATCAAGTCATTTTTCTGGTAAATGACATTAGGTATAATGAACCAGACCTGAGAAGGACACCCCACCAGCCAAAGAAAGCAGATACCCAGCTTGATCCAAGAAAAAAACCTTATACGAGTGAAAAGAACAAAATGCCCAATAGCAACGGACATAAATAAATATGTAAATTCTAAATTCTACTTAATTTTTTTTTGTTTGTTTTTGTTAATCCGATTCATGTATAAAAGTTATCTTTCTTTAAATTTGATTTGCTGATTTTTCGGGGAAACAACCCTTTGATGAAACAATTATTTCTGCATAATGATGTTCTGTGAAGTCAGTTTTCCGACAAGCAACATTCGGTATTATAATTTCCTCTCCTTGGCCACAAATAGGCACATCTGATAATTTCACACAACTAACAACAAAATGACTCATCTCAAATATGTAAGTTTCACACAAATTTTAAATTTTCTTAGAAACTTCATACATACATACATATGATAAGGACATTTCTACATTCACTCTTTTTGTATTGTTATTAAGTCTTCCCAGGCAATAAATATATTGTTCATTGTACATAATTGTTCTTATATACATATCTACCAACCCTCCGCATGAGCAGGATGTGACATACGGTCAATTTCTTACACAGAGTTTAACAGGTTTGAATTCAAAGTTTTCCTTCTTCTAGACTGGTTACTAGACAAGGTTAAAGAGCCCACTATGCCCTGTTATTTGCCCATAGCTGGAGGGAGAGTAGTTGGGTGCATACTTTTCCCAAGGGTATTAGTACTATGTGAAAAGTAAACATCTTCGTCCAGGATTTGAAATCGAGTCTAACCCTTACATCACGCGCCTCCATAATTGTTCTTATATATTTGAGAGAAAACAACATTACGCCAAATAATAATCCTCTGCAAAATTCTGAGGAAACTTTTTTTAAATTTGTTTCTCGCAAAAGTCTTTATATGTATACTAGACAAAACGTGACATGTTGGGTCACCCATTGAGCTCTGGGTAGATAATTAGGATTAAGGAAAACAAAAACAAAAAAAAACATTAAAATCATTTTGTAAGTTTTCTAAGAAAGGGATATTTGACCTAATCTAAATTTATTGAAAGCCAAGATGTTGAAGCTACTGGTTCGTTGCTTATGAAATCTGACATACAAAGACATTTAGCACACTCTCTACACTCAATGAAAAACTAACATATATAACGAGGAGGTAATCAAGATACAGAGAGGTGGAAAGTGATAGGCAGAATGTTAAGTAAGAGACGAGTCAGCTTTTGACTTACTTGCAAATTACGACTAATTAGAACCAATTAAAATGCAATTTTTTTTCCAAACATAACTCAATCCTGGGACTAAGGAATAATTTAGTATAACATTTGTGTCATTAAACTAAACAGTAAAAAAGCCTTTAGGACACGAACATTGATTCACTCAGTTTTAGTATAATAATAGATAATGACTTGTTTGGTTCATTAATCAGCGCTTACATTACATTTACATTCGTTCAGTTTGTACTAATGACCTTGAAAAAGACCTGAATCTATCTGTTCTACCTTCAGCTATGGGTAAATAGGACAGACTGGTATCTTTAACTGTTGGTAAGGTAACCAGTCTAGAATAAAAACTTAATTCAAACCAGCTGTATTCTACTTAAAAATTGACCTTGTACCACATCCTGTTCATAGCAGAGTTGGGTAAATACATACATTCACATTTGTTGATATTTTTCATTTCTCCTGTGGACTGCCTTGCTTTAGGAAAAAAAAGGACATCTTATAAAGATTACCTTACTTCTTAGGTTTAAATGAGAATAGTTAGGTTACTAAAACAGCTCAAGCAAATTAGATGCATCTGTAAGGAAAATTCAAACCCCCTCTTATGTCATGGGCCAGTTGGGCAAGGTATGATCCATTAACCAAAATTACTTAGGGAATGCAGCATTGTAGTAAAAGGAGAAAAAATAGTGAGGGTGGGTATATACACACACACACACACACACACACACACACACACATACAGAGTGATGTTGATAGCTTTTTGATTTAGTGCGTCCTAGGACGCACATATTTGCTTTGAATGAGTCCCCGAGAAAAATTTATGGGTCCCAACTAAAGCCATCTAACTCCTACCTTGTAACTTATCCTGTGTAATTCATTTCTAAGAAACTATGTGTGTACATTAAATGTTAAATGTTATTGACTTGTCTGTTATTTTACTACCGAATGTTCAGTGTTAGGAACTCTCCTTTAAGTAACCCAATGCTTTATAAGAATCAGAGTTTATACTTTTTTGAAGTTCTTATAAGACAACAGAGATTGGATTGTACTAATGTTATAACGGATATTTTTTAAAAAGCAAAAAAAAAAAAAAAAAAAAATCTCTTGTTCAAAATTATTTAAAAATTATGAAATCCATTTATTATCAAGCTGAAAATTTTCAAATGAAAACAGTAAGTGGACTCAGCAAAAGAGAATATTGCTTTTTTTTTCCTTTTTTTTTTATTTTTTTTTTTAGTTAAATAATTCTTTTATTACCAATAGTGAGAATGACAGTGATGGTGGCATCATGATTATATACAAAATGACGGCAAAATTCCAAAGGTCAGAAGAAAAATAAATGCCAAAGGCTTTTTTGCAGAGAAGGAATTTCTTTCTTTTTTTTAACTTTCTGATATGAAATTTTGGGATAACAAAAGATAAAGTTATGAAAAAACGTCCATGAAAAGAAAATGGATGAAATTCGATCTTTTTGTTTTGTTTTTTTAAGAGGGGTGGGAGAGAATTTCGAACATCTGAGATGTTCAGGATCAAAAGAATTATGGCAGACAGCAAAATAAAAACAAAAATTAATTTTGTTTTAAAATGCATATCGAGTTCTGGTGTCTTCCAGTTTTTTGGATACCTGAAAAAATATAAAAAAACAATAAATGAACATTTATATCTTTTGATTTAATGACATTCAAGAAATATTAATTAAAAATTCTCATAGAAATAATACTAAACTAAATTACTAAAATTCTCATTGCTTGTATACCAGTCAGGCAGTATTGTAATATTGGTCACCCTTATACAAATTAATGACCACTTTAGTTTCCTTTCTTTCTTAATACGGCCAGTTTTAGTCCCACTGGAGTGACAGCATGTAATCGATTTCTAACAACTGTTTCATTGTGCCAATCTATATATTTACAAAATTTTTAAAAACAGCACACTGTAGCGAGATTTTTATTAGAGCAATACACTTAAAAATTAAAAGAATAAAGCAATTTTCCATCCATTTTGCAAGTGAATGATAATTTTGTGAGACATGCTAAACATCATTTTTTTTACATTCCAAATTCTCAATATAACATATCAAAGAAAATGCTTATTAAAATCCTTCAATCCTTCCTCAATAGAAGTATCAATATAATTATGGATAGCCATCTATTATGAAATGCTAATTAGAATCCTTCAATCCTTCCAATTTAATAAGTTAAATGTAGAGCATTTTAATCTTATTTTAATAACAAAGGTCTCACTACAAAGTGCCAAACATGCTGAATTCCCATCATATAAATACAAAAAAATAGATCATTATAATAGAATGATATACAAAATGACCTAATTCTTCAATACTAGTTTTTTTTTTTTTGATAGACAAAGAAATTATTATTTCAAATGAAAATGACTCTTATGTCATTCAGAGATTTAATCCTCTCCCCACTACACTAAAAATAAATCCATAAATGCATTAATGTGTACACAGAACAAAAACTATGATTCCAGTTTTGTTTTGTAGACTTTGTTAATATTAAAGAAAATTCTTTCAATTTTTACTTGTAAATTAGGATTATCAATGTGAATAAAATGTTAGCTTACCTCACTGGTTGTACGATCTAAATCATCACAGACACCTTTTTGTTTCAAAACATCCATTGAATTGAACATTTCACACAAATCACCATCAATCACATTCTGGAATTTTAGAAAATAAAATAACATTGTAAAAAAATAACAATCATTATTATTATATATATATATATAAACAAACATACACATATTACACTACATAATCATTTTTACTTTTTCTTGTCTCTGAAGAGAAACTATTTTCCAATAGCTTATGCCTAAAGTACACAAAGACTTATTTTTCTCTTCAAACAATTATGTTAAAATGCGATTATGTTAAAGTGTTTTATAAATTATTAATTTCATCCTGTGTTTTTTCTTTTTTTTCTTAATACAATATTTTGATCAATATATTATGAAAGAATGAAATAACTGTATGATGCTATATAAGACTACTCTCTCCTCTATTTGCATTTAATATCTATCATAGTGATAAACTGTTAGTCTATGGCCTTTGGTCAGATTTAGCCTAGCAGATACCTCAACTTTGCATATAAGACATGGGAGATATTTTGTTAGCTATTTGGTTGGTTGGATTTTATGGCATGTCAATCCTTGGGTCATTTTATGCTGAAGATTTTTTTTTTAACTCAATTTTTTTAAAAACATTTTTTTTTAAATCTATTTAACCTAACAGGTACTACCACTCCAAGTCAGAGTGAACCTGGGAGTAATGGCAATGAATAGATTCTCCACACTCCCCAGAGCTCCAGACTTCACCACTAGATGCAGTTTAATGGCCCTCAGTCACCACCTGCTAGCAATATGATAAAAAGAGTTGAGGATTTGCCATAAGAGCAATACAATCGGGACAATAATATAGGTGCTAAGGCTTGACATGACCAGCTGATTGATCAGAAGAAGCCTCTCTGACCGTCTGTAAGTAAGTAAGGGCCAAATTGGAGTATTGCATATCATGGACTGCTCAGCAAGGGTCTAAGTGGAGTGTTTCATGTCATAGTGCTCATCCACCAGGATTCCGGCCTTAAGCATCACGGGTCACCACCTACAGCCAACAGTTGGCCCCATTGAAGGGAAGAGGGTGTCTTACGCCATGCAGAGGTGCAGTTGGCATATTCTACAGCCCCAGCCAACAGGGCTATTTGCTATTTGGGGAGGAGGGTTCTTATATGCATATATAAAAAACATATATAAGAATTTTCGCCATCTTATTTTAGATGTAGAATTCTACAATAGCAACCAAATGTCACTTCTTTTACACAACTATAGAACAAGTACTGTTTTGTTTGTTTGTTTGGTTTTGTTTTACGGCATATCAACCTCAGTGGGTCATTTAATGCCGATAAAGTTTTGAAATAAATCAATTCTTAATGGATAATACAATTTTGTTTATAAACTCATGTTTTCTATTTGACCCATAGATGGGACCCTAACAGGTACTACCACTCCAGGTCAGAGTGGACCAAGGAGCAATGGTGATAAAGGGGTGCTCCACATTCCCCAAACCTCCAAAACTGGAGCCTCACCATCAGATAGAGTTTAATGTCATTCCCAGGACATAAGTACTGTTTTGACTAGTGTAAAATTCTACATAGTCAGAAAAGAAAAAAATCTTCAGAAATGCACAATTCAGTAGTTAGTGAACAGATCCAAATCTTCCAAATGTAAAGATATTTGCATGGACATTTAAGAGAAAAATATTTGTTAAGCTAAATTAAAACTCTGTAAGGAAATTGTTACCTTGACTGGAAAATAGTATGATCTAAATGAAAGATGATCTCTGCCACAAAGTGGAGGATGTTCTGAGCGCATGTACATTTCTAAATGTTGAAAAAAATCATGATCCTGAAATAAAAGGAAATGACATTAATATAAAATCATGATCAAAAAATAACTTTTAGAAGAATTTAGATAAAAGGACTTATAAAAAATAATTCTGTTTCAAAACATATTTATTCACATTTAAAAAAAGATTGAAGATATATATATATATATATAAGTACAAATTCAATAAAATAATTTTTTTGCTTATTTAACTGCTTCATAATTTTTACAATGAAAAGGACATGAATAAACTAATAAAAACAAATATATTATTACAATGAGAGAAAGTGCAAGGAAAGAAAGTTAAAAAAACAACTTACTTCATGGGATGTAAATGGGACCAACATTCCAATACTGCCAGATAATGTGGTATAGACTAATGATTCAGAACCTCCAGGAATTAACGTTGCTTTTTGTAATGAAGTAACCACCTCACCAATATGAAAATTGGAAATGACATCAGCCTAGAAGAAATGAAAGATGCATTATTTGATGTGATGATGACTAGAAATGTACATCATGATTTTAATAATTTACAAAAAGAGACAATACTACAAGCTCCTAACCAACATTATTTCAACAATTGATAATTAAATGAGATTTCTCTTTCTCTAGAGTTGATATGAATTTCAAACAAATATATTCTAACATAGATTAAGCATTAGAAATGAGTATTAATATATAACAAACCTTTTGGGATGCACCATTCAAGAGGCCTCGATCCCACAGAGCTTTATTACCGGTTGGATCCTCATCCACTTCATCACATACATCAGGAGGTAAACGAATCTGGAAGGAAAAGAGAAAGAAACTTAAATACACTCACACATACTTTGCCTAATATCATCAATTGGTTGAAAAAGCCATGATGTAACCTAGTTTTTAATGTAAAAAGTAAGTAAAGTCGTTGGGGCGGCCTAATGTCGGTATCAGCTATGCAGCGAGGGAGTCTATCCCCTTTTCACTAACTCTAGACCAAGGAGATTATTTTTAGCGTCTGACGTGGAGCGCCACACCTACCATCAGCTCCTTACTTTACCGCACAGATCCTTGTGCTACTCATACGCTGAGTTGGCGAGGGTGGGTATCGAACTAGGAACCTTATGGTTTCTAGCCGAACGCTCTACCGACTGAGCTAACTCGGCCCTCTTAAAATGAGAACAGACATTGGAAAATTAGTGTAAATAAATTGCAAAACAATATAAGTAGTCGGTGTGGCCTAAAGTCAGTATCAGCCAGACAGCTAGGGAGTCTATCCCCCTTTTTATTAGCACTAGACCAAGGAGATTGTTTTGGCATCGGAGGTGGAGCGACACCTACCATCATCTCCTCACTTTACCACAGATCACTGTGCTACTCATACGCTGATTTGCCAAATGCCAGTATAGTCGAATGCTCTACCGATTGAGCTAAATCGGCCTTCACCAAGCCTTAAAGAACACTAAAAAAAAAACTTTTTTTAAAATAATGAACACAATGAAATTATGTTATTAACTTATTTTGCCCTTAAATATGACGACAAATACCTTACGATTAGCATAAACAACACATGGAAGAATATAACTTTTGTTAAGGCATTAAAGAATTTAAAAGATATTTTAATCTTAATTTGTAAAAAATGATAAATAAAATAAGATTATGTTATTTATTTTAAATAGTGTATATTTGTTTACAATTTTTCGATGTAAATATTTTATTGTGTTATATATGTTTTTTAATGTGTTTTTATTGTATATTAAATTCTTTTTATCTTTTATTGTTAATTCTTATGAATTTTATTAATTTTGAATATAATTTTAAGGAAAAATTTATTTCATGTTTCTTTATTATGACAGGTGATGTTGCTAAGTGATATAATGTCTAACATAGTGACATTTGCTCAGCTGAAATTAAGTTTAGATAAGTAGTATGTTTGTTTTTGTTTTACGGCATATCAACCTTGGTGGGTCATTTAATGCTGACAAAGTTTTTAAATAAATTCTTGATGGATATTCAATTTTTTTTTATAAACACATTTTTCTATTTAACCCCTAGATGGGACCCTAACAGGTACTAACACCCCGGGTCAGGGTGAACCTGGGAGTAACGATGAAGGGGTGCTCCACATTCCCCAGACCTGGAAGTTCACCATCTGGTAGAGTTTAAAGTCATTCCCAGGACATGAAGATTCTCATCTACTGCCTTCTAGCACATATAAAAACGGTTGAGGCTTAACATAAGGGCAATAAGGTTGGAACAATCATATAGGTGCTAGGGCTTGACGTGATCAGCCGATTGATCAGACCGCCAATCTAGCCTAAGTAAAGGCCAAAGTGGAGTGTTGCATGTCATGGACTGCTCAACCACCAGAATTCCGTCCTTAAACATCACAGATTAGAGAAGTGGTGTAAAGGTAAATTTGACAAAGGTCGAAATGATATAAAGTGAGGTATTAAATTTAAGATATTCAATTTTTCTTTGAGAATTTACAAAATAAAACTCTTTCACTTTAAACCTAAGTCAGTGGACCACAAAAGAACATTAATTTATGAATGAATTCTCCTTTTTAAAATTATTCCAAATAATTAAAAAAAAAGATATATAAAATTTTTTTAAATGTGTAAAATTATTTATTAATAATTTCTATACTAACCACAGTGACATTTCCAAATTTATCAGCTGTTGCTACAGTGTCATAGTCAAGGAGACAGGAACTTGTGACCCATCGAGGAGTAGTGTCGTCAGCAAACACTATCAACTGGTTTTCTTGACGTTTATAACGGACAAAATTGATGCTTTCTTGAATGTCTGATACAATAATCCGATGGCCAAGGGTTAAAATACTCATGATGAAATTTGGAATACGCTGAAATATAAATATTCTAGTTAATTTCAATACAAAACAAATGAATAAAAGAATGCATTTCTGTTATTTTTCAAGACAGACATGTCACTTAACATTGGAGACATTATCGAAATCAGAGATGTTGAAAAATATATCTTTAATATATTGTAAAAAAAATATCCATTTAAACTAAAGTGTATCAAATTTTAGGATTTTATAAAACAGTTATAAAGTCAATGGTCTGAAAATCACATTGATGTTGACTTCATGTTTTCACTACCCTTAGATATACATGCATTATCAATGAAATTGAACACTCTTTACTTATAAATAAAGCAACAAATATATATATATATATATATATATATATATATATATATATTGAATTTTTTGAAATTTTTTCGATTTTCCTCACATTTGAAACATCTTCACCTGATGAATGCATCACATGAAACCAATATGGTTGTGAATGTTCCTTTGTCACCCAATAAATAGATATGTAAAACCTATATATTTATCTTATATTATATAACAGCTCTATTTTATATTGAGCACTCCACCAATTAATACTGCCTTTGGTACACCATTCCAGCAAAAGCTGTAATAGTGACCATCTCACACTACAGTATATATATATATATATATATATATACATACATACATACATACACAGTGATACTGAAAGCTTTTTGATTTATTGCATCCTGGGACGCACATATTTGCTTTGAAGGAGTCCCCAGGAAATTTAATGGGTCCCAACTAAAGTTTCTTAATAAATTGTAGGGTTTTTATTTATGATCTAGGGGAACTAAAGCTGTCTAAATCATACCTAGTAACCTATCCTGTGTAATTCATTTCTAAGAAACTATTGAAATGTATTTACAGTTAACTTGAAATGGTGAGGGAAGAAAAAAGAAAAACACTGGGACACATGAATGCGTACTTATCAGCATCTCTCTCTCTCTCAGAAGCATTGTTACTCATTACTATTAATTTCAACAAGTATTTTTTTTTTTCATCTTTTAATTTTAGTTGTTCTGATACACACTGTCTTTGCTGGCATAGAAATAAAAACAAAAACAAATGACTAAAATTAAGAGATATAAGATATACGTTAAAATTAATAATAAAGATAAAATGTTTAGATTTATCTATTATTCAGATAAATTTGATCACAATATCAATATTCTTTTAATGAATTCTGATACATTAAACTTGTTTTTCTTACAATAAAAAGTGTGTTAGGGGAGGGGACAATGTAAATAAATCATAACTACTTGCTAAACATGTTAAATGTCCCAAAATATAAAATTAATTTATTAGCCACAGATTAACCTACATCATAACAATACATTGCATAAAAACAAAATAAATTGTAATACATCGTTAGAAAAAAAAAAAAAAAAAAAAAAAAAGAAATCTCATTCTGTACCTTATTTTCACATTTCCTGAGTAGTTTCTTTTTTCCTAAATCATAAATCCGTAAATACCGTCCAACACCGATCAGAGCTCGTCCCTGGAAAGCAGCAATAGCACCTGGCAACTCATCAACAACAGTTTTATGTACAAATTCTAACTTTTCGCCATTATTGACAAGTCTATAACAATAGATGAATCCACCACTGAGTGAACGAGGGTTAAGTACCAAATCCTTTGCTGTACCCACAAGAACATGGATGTCATCTGAAGCACAGGCAAATTTTACCAATGCAATACTAAAAAAAATTAAAATAAATAAAATAATTCCAGGGAATACATACATATATATATATATATTGCACAAATATCTAACAAAAATAATAAAATATAACCATAATATAATAATAATAATGTAGTTATATAAAACCAATTCTATTTTTAAATACATTGATGTCGCGCAATTAAAACGATCTATAGAAAATTGAAATCGAATAGAAAATGGTAATCAAATTCCTGGGTAAAGAGAAAGAAAAAATATAAAAAGAAAAGAAAAGTTTTTAAGATGATAAGCACTCAATGTATGTCAGCCAGTGACTGGTCAATGACCCCTGAACTAGATAAAAAAAAAAAACAGAAGTCCTAAATTATCTGCAGAAGAGCGGAAATGGATATGTATCTTCGCCCACCCCAGGACCACAAATGGAAGTAAAGGAAACTTCTTTTTTTCTTTTTTTTTTTCGCTGGGTGTCTCACAAGGAGTCAGACGTTTTGGGGGCTCCGGTGGGGGTGGGGGGCATGTTGACCGACCGTGAGTTGTGAGATAGTTGTAATGAATGGAATTTATAATTGAAAAGTTTGACTTTACTCTTCCTCTCTGGTGACCCCCCCCCCAAAAAAAAAACTGGAGCGAGCAAGAAATAAACAATCCCTTTGACTCTGCAACTTACTATTCTTTCATATGTTGTTTTTTTTTGTCTATGTGAATGCTGCTGCTTGTATGTGACCCACCAGCTAACCAGTCCTACTACTAGACAAACTTTAGCCTTTTATAGCGCAGTGACCACACTACACTGACAATTTTTCACCCTTTTATCATCCTACTTTTTCTTTCTCCACCCCCACCCCCTGCCTATAGCAACAAAAAGTGACCATGCATTTCCCACTATGTTTCTACAACAACTGAATTTTGACCTGTCCCTGTCGATCACTCCTTGGCAAATGACCCCCACATCTGTCAAGGGTGTGGGTTATTACATAACACAAAGACTGATTTGAAATATTGGAGCATTAAAATAAACAAATAAAAAGTAGAAAAAGAAAAATCCTTACCTGTGAGCAGCTTCATTTTGCTCCAATGCAACTTTATCCAAAGTTATTCCACTGACAGGATTGATGATTCGAATGACAGAAGCCCACATTCCAGTTCCAGCTTTGGGAGCACCAAACGTCGCTTCTGAAAGATCTTCAGACAAAAAGGCAGCAGCCATTTTAGCAGCTAACTGTTGTTCATCTTCTTGAGCAGCTTCGATCATTTCCTACAGAAAACATTAAAAAAAAAAAGTTTATTATTTACAATTAAAACAATGTTCATTTTTAATACATTTTTGATATTTCATTTAACAGATACATCTGTCCAGCCAAAATGTGTTTTTTTTTAACTGAATCTAATAATAATAAAAGGCCCATAGAGTGATATAGGTTATATAAATTTGTTTTGTTTCATTTTGAATTTGAATTACTTTAAAACTTGTAAAATTTAGAAACAATTCAGTCGGAAAAGGGTTAAAGGATCTCTAAGAGCATTTTAAGTGTTTTGCTTTAATAAAAATCTTGCTAGGGTTTGTTATTTTTTCTGGCTTATGTTTATATACAAGCAATGAGAATTTTATCAATATATAGATATTTACTGAAGTTAGAATATACTTAAAATACCAGATTGAATTTTGAAGATCCAATTTTTTGGTTTGGTTCCTTTGTTTAATGACATATCAACCTTCATGGATTATTTAATGGTAAAAGTCAGCCTTGTAGAACAGTAGTGGTACTATTTAACTCATAACTGGGGGATGAGGGTATTCATACCTTTCCCAAAGGTACTAGTCCGAAAGTGAACATAATAGTGCAACTGGAGTTTGAACTCACTTAGTCCAGCACATTAGCCACTACAACATGGGGTCTACTCCCTCATTTTTAGGACAAAAATAATCAGCAACACTAAGTAATAATCTTGTAACATTGAAATGTAAAACAAATTAGATAAACAAATGATTTCATGAGAATAAATCAAGTGTTTATCTATACACGAGATATAAATATTTACCAAACCCTCTGCACGAGTAGGTTGTGACACAAGGTCAATATCTTAAGCGGAGTTTAACAGGTTTTAATACAGAGTTTTCCTTCTCCTAGATTGGTTGCCTAACCAAGGTGAAAGAGCCCAGTCTGCCCTACTATTTACCTTTAACTGGAGGGAGAATAGTTTTCAAAAGAATAAAAGTTTTATAATTAAAAAAAAAAATGGGGACTGAATTAACAACATGAAATAACTAAAAAACGTGTCTTTCGTTTAAAGTTTTATAATAAAAATAGTTTAAAAATTGCCATTGAATTAACAACATAAAATAACTTTTTTTTTTATATTAAAATAAAAAGAAATATATATATATATATATATAAATGTTTCTTAGTTCATGTTTATTAACAAACCAATCTTTTTAAAAATCTTACAGTGAAATTCTAATGTAAAAATATTGTCTGTTAAGAAACAACTGGAAGTTTACGGTGAAAAGCAAAAGCTGTTCATTTGAAAACTGCTATCAGCCAGGGTGCCTATTGGTAACTTGGTCCATTTTTAATACCATAGTTTAGTGACATGTTACATTTAAAACTGGAATTTCAGTCGGAAAAAAGAAACGAAACTCACCTCTGCCATTTGTTGTTTACGTTGCTGTTTAGTTACTTCTGTATAAGCATTGTGATCAGTTTCGATAATAATAAGGTTATTTGATTCTTGGTGGATAACAAATTTTCTTGGTGTGTACTGCAGTGGCCATGACACTTGATTAAAAACAGCACCAAGCTTTTCAAGTGCTAAAATCCTGAAAAAGAGAAATATAAAATAAATATAATGTACACACACACACAAAAGAAACTGTTCAAAGAAAGAAAAAAAAGTATAATGAAGGGAAACTGAAGCCAATGAATTTACAATATTTGATAAGTTTATTTATCTCACTTCCATCAATATATGAAGGGAGTATATTTCCATCCTATTTATGGAATATCTTTATAATTACAAATAAAAGAAAATACTCTATAATTAGTATGTATCAGTTATCTCCCTTGAAAAATTATAATGATTGTGATAAGCATGAACATGACCTCACACAATTATTTTTTTTTCTGCTTCTACAAGGAAGGTGTTATAGGCAGATAAAGTCAGCAATATGGTGTCCAGGATTTGAACTTGGGTTGCCAATTCCATTTCCTACATTGATAAATTATGCTAAGTGAATCATTTTTATTATAATATATATATATATATATATATATATATATATATATATGAGATGCTTGCAATGCTACAATTGCCCAATAAAACAGTTTTATCAATTGTAGTGTTGTAAGCATCTCATTGAAAGTTGGTGAAGACAAAGAGAAGACTATTATTATTAAGTTTTAAAATAGGAAATTGATTTGTTCACTAAGAGTATTTTAATGTCTTTGTAGCAATAAAAATCTTAGTAGTATATGCAATTTTTGCTGTTATAAAAAAAACAGACCTTTATAATAAAACATGATGCACTTAGCATGACTTATCAATGTAGGAAATGGAATCGGCAACCCGAGTTAAATTCCTGGACAAAGCTGTTTGCATTTCACTTTGTGCTAATGCCCTTAGTAATGGCATAAATCCATCTCTTCTCATCACAACTATGAGTTTTCTAATCTTGGCAAGGCAACCAGTCTAGGAGAAAGAAAACTGAATTCAAACCAGCTTTACTCCACTTAAAAAAAAATGACTGTGTCACATCCTGTCCATGTCAAAGGGTTTGGGTAAATACATACAAATATCAGATCATTATAATATACAAGGTGTGTCAAAAAAGTGTCAAGATTTTTTTGTACTTTTTGACACCTTGTAGTCTGAAAAAATAAAATAAAATAATAACATTCATTAATTCTTCATTTCTATCTTAGTAAATACAGCTTTAAACTTGGTACTTTTTTGACACCTTGTATTCGGAAATAAATTAATGAATGGAACATTATTTTTTTCAGACTACAAGGTGTATCAAAAAGTACAAAAAGTCTCGATATTTTTTTGACACCTCTTGTATATCACTAATTATTTTTTAGTGATAGATGCAATTTTAAATAGAATACAATCAACAAATAGAGTAAGTTTGAACTTCAACTAAAACATTAAGAATAAGTATTGAAAAAACATACATGGCTTTTATTTCATTTTTTTCTCTCTCTCTTCAATTGAACACTGGGGAACATGATTTTTGTTGAATTAGATCTGACACTTGTTTTTAACTATTTTATGACCACTGAATCCAAAAATGACCCAGTTTTTCTATATCACGTCAACTTTTTGAGCTATGGGATACCCTCGATTTTTCTCAAAAAACGTAAAAATACAGCATCTAACAAATGTTTGCTTATTTTATGGAAGGTTTTAAAAATGTACATATAATGGGAAATAATAAAACATTACACTGGGCATCACAAATTTTGTTGGGCTAGATCTGACACTTGTTTTGACAAACGTTTGGATTCTGAATTCAAAAAATTCCCCATTTTTACATCAACTTTTTAAGTAACAGCATACCCTCACTTGGTCTCAAAAAATATTAAAATACTGCATGGGACAGATCTGAGCTTATTTTATAGAATGTTTTTGAAATTTACAATGGAAAATGATTAAAGAATTGCTTGACTGTAATGTTTGTACAAATTCATCTTGTTCATACAAAGGATATTGTTACTGTAAGTCAAATTATGTACAAGTTGTTAAGGTAAAAAATGACACTTAGTTTTTTTTCTATAGTGTTCAATATGTGGACAATTCCTCTTTATACATCATAGTCAGCCATCATATTTACATCCCATATACTTTGATACCATTCCTCCAAATTTTGGTGGAATCATTCATCTTGCTCATAGCTGACCACATCAAGGTTTTTCAAGAAGTTAGCAAGATGGCTATGTAGAAAATGGAATTTGATGCTCATGTTGCAATCAAGCATTTTGTGGCTATCCAATTTCAGTGTAATTTATTGCTCATGCATTTCCAAGAAATTTTTTGACAAGCTAAAGAACTTGTCAAGAACCAAGCATTCTTTTCAAATTCTGACATTATCCCAATGAAATGTTCATCTTTGATAACTTCCAGAATCTGTAGACCATCAAACACACTGGCCTTTTTTCAATTGACAGGCCAGGAAATGCCAAAATGTGGTACTTGAAACACTTGCCTTCAATTGGCAATGCTTTAATGAATTGCTTCAAGAGACCTCATTTCATGTGCAAGGTACATTTTTTTTTATGTCAACAAATGGCTCTTGTAGAATGTTGGGATCAACAGGTTTGAGGTCAGATCTTTTAGGCTAATTCCTCTCCACTCAATGCTTCTCTCAGGCTCTACTGCCCCACACTGGGATTTCAGCTGAATGAGGCACTGGACGTATAGCTGATGGTAGACTAGGATACTCAGTTTTACATTAGTTTTTCTTGTTATATGGCAAAGTTTTCATTAAACAAAAGTAACAGTCTGTGCAAAGATATTTTGGCTCTCATCAAATCATAAGTATACCAAATGCTAACTTATCACATGTTCCCTTGAACCACATCCTTAAATTCTGAACAACTGCTTTCACATTTTGTAAGGAACCGAAGACGTGTCTTAATCGACACGTTTAATTAAAAATATGCAAAATAAACTAGCTTCACAAATGCATTGATGTTTGTTCTTTGACTGGAAATCAACCTATTCATCAGATCTGAATAATTCTCCTTCATTTTCAATAAAACAATCAATGCAATCAGACTAATCCTCTTACTTACCGACAAATGATGCAATTTTGCTTATTTTGGAAGTACGCTGTAGAGAAAAAACCTGACATGATAGAAGAAAACTGACTACAGTTTTGAAAGCAGCATGCCAATATTAGTCTAAATCAAATGAAAAATCAAACTCAACAGAAATTATGTCTAAAATTGTTCCCCAGTGTAATCAAAAGAGGAGTAAATTACATTAAGAATTAAACACCTGATATAAATTAAGATAAAATATATTTTACCTACCTAAGAGTATTTGTTGAAATTGCAACAATACCTTCAGGACATTGTTCAGAAGCAAAACCAGAAGCATATTCTAGAGTTTCATAAGAAAGTGGTGTGAGATGAAATCGGTTTTGATAAGTGTAACTCAACCAGGATCGACTAGACATGGCTAAAACCTAAAATAAAGAGAAAAATTGTACAAAAATGGCATAAGTATTAAACTAAAAACAACTAATTAAAAAAAAAAATGTGTTACCAATTTATCTAGTATAATATAAATATTCAATATATTGAGTTTCGTATATGCATATATATATATATATATATATAAACAAAATTAGGTTAACAACTGATTTTATTATAGTTGTAACTTAGCTTCATGAAACTAATTTCAGAAAAATAATTTTTCTTGACTATAAAAAAAAAAAAAAAAAAAAAACAACTATATCATGAATAAATTCATGCAAATGAATAAATTAATAATATATTAATTTGTTCAAAATCCAGTTAAAAGTAAGAATCATTAATGTTAAATAAAATTATATAAAGAGATATTTTATTTCTTATATGTAATACAACATAGCAGGTATTTAAAAAGGTATTTTTCATCTATAAAATGATGACTGATTATTTTATCTTTTTGATGAATAGATGAAGAGATGATGCATTCATAAAATATCAAACAAAATTATGAATTGTATACTTACAGCTTCTGATCCTTGCATGGTAATTCTAAAAAGTTTCACAGGACGAGAACCTAAATATCTGGTCCGTGTATCTGACAGATCTCCTGTGACTGTATCTAATACTGTACGCAGTAATACACCATTCTATAAATAAATAAATAAAATTTTAAATAAATATATTCAAATAAAATGGCTACTATACTTGAACAATGAAAATTAAATATAAATATAAAACAAAAAAATTAAGGCAAAAATTCCTCTTAATCTTGACCAAGTACTTATTCATTGAATTTTTTGTTTAATGACCAACTCAAACATTTATTTAACGAGTTAACTTTTATAGTTCATTTTACATCAAAATTCTTATTTAAGTTGGTAATATTCTGATAATATTGTTGGCTATCAACTCACATGAGCAAGACCATTTCCTGTTTTTTGGGGGGTTTTTTTTGGAAACTGAGGTGGAGAGTTGCAAGTCATAGGACCACTTAGTACCTGGGTCACAGACTGCTCAGCCACTACAATCCTGTCTTCAGACATTACAGGTTATCACCCGCAGACAACAGGTAGCCCCATTTGTAGGTAGAGGTCTTACTCTTCTACAGAGGTGCAGTTGATGTATTCTACAGCCACAGCCAAGAGGGCAGCAATCATATTTGTCTGATAATTAATAAGTTATTAAATAAAATGTAACAATAAAGGATGAAAAGATGTGATAAATATACAAGAATGAAAATAAGTGTTCTGTAAAAATCAATGCCTGTTCGTTAGATTTACCTGCAAACCAATGTTCAAGAAAAGTCCACTCTGGGTGCCACCTTCCCCCGTCTCCTCAACTGCTTCTGTTCCACCCATTTCAACAATACACAAAGCTTCTGGAGGAGCAGGCAAAGCTTGCATACTTAATGGTGACAAACACTCCTGAAATACAATTGAGAAACTTATGTAAATCTAGTTTCAAACAATAAAAGATCATTTTCTAGGAAAAGTAATGAATTAAAATTTAATCTTTTTTTTTCTTTTTTTTTTTAGCATAATCATATGATTATATATGGGCTCTCTCGTTGATTTCAATGCATGAGGGTTCAACCAAAGAACAACCTACAGTGTTTTGTTTATAGTGGTGAAAGCTTGTGTTGGACCATCCACACTTTTTGACACAGTCAATAGGAAAGAATTGGTGCACAAGGAATGCCACAAACCCAATCAACGACTGACCTCAAGTTTTTCAAATTCAGAGTTTTCCATCTCCTAGACTGGTTACCTATCCAGGGTTAAAGAGTCCAGTCTGTCCTATTTTACCCATAGCTGGAGGGAGAATTCATGGATTCATATATTTCCCAAGGGTATTAGCGCTATGTGAAATGCAAACAGCCTTGTCTAGGATTTGAACTCGGGTCAACGAGTCCATTTCCCACGACTCTAACCATTATGCCACACGCCTCCATAACATGGATATACACAGTAACATACAATTCTTGAGCCTTAGTATAGCAGCTAGTCTAGAAGGAAAATTTTGAATTCACACCAGCTGTACTCCATTTGTGTCACATTCTGCCTGTGACAGAGGGGGAGAGTAAACACATAAAGGTGGTTAAAGGGAAAATTAATAATTGTACAATTCACCAAAATGAATATTTGAAGGATGATTTAACATTTTCCTGATATTTTTTAAAAAACCAATAAAATTCTCTATAGTTTCTAAATATTCAAGAATTTATTATTCTACTGCTCACTGTATTTTTTAATATTACTAAATCTACATAGATTTTTAAGACAAAGTACAAGCACATATCTTATTGTAAAAAAAAAATCTTATAAAGAAGCAAGACTGAAACTTGGTTGAAACTAAATACAATGAATGTAAGGCACTTACTGAAGGATCCAAAGAGATAATACGAACTGTATTATCTGCCAAACCAACAGCTAAGAATCGAGATCGTTGTTCGCCAGATGGTACTCTTCCAAGACCCATGCACACAACATCAGCAGACATTTCTTTTTTTTCTGTGTATTCATTCAATTGACCAGTCTAAAAAAGAAACAAAAAGAAAAATCTTTAATGAGAAATAATGGTAAATAATCAACAATTATAATGCTAGCATTCATAATATGAAAAATATTATATAGTTAATTTGCAATGATAAAACTACATGAGAATTTTCTCATCTCAATATTTAGTGTCTAGAAAAGGAAAAGATTCAAAAATGAAAGATATTGATATTCATGATACACAGTTTTGTAGAGAAACATGAGAATTTTGTTACTGAAAGTTCTGAGTCGATTCATTGCTGAAAATCAAACACTCCATAAAACAATCTTCATCTTCAGTTATAACATTTCTGTAGAGAAATCATGTGTGGTTTAGTCCTGGTTACTTAGACTTTGCAATAACTGCAATTTGTAAGAAAATAGTTTCAACCATTCTGGTATGGAATTTGTAAATCCTGACCTACACTCTTTTTATGGATTTCTATTGGCAGCTTCATAGGTAACTAACATGGGTACAGAGATGCTGATAGGCACATGTCCTGCGTCCCTGATGCACAAAAATTTTAAAGGATGTAGTAAAATCATACCCATGAGTCCCAGTGTTTTTCTTTTTTCTTCCCTCACTATTTCAAGCTAACAGTAAATACATTTCAATAGTTTCTTAGAAATGAATTACACAGGATAGGTTACAAGGCCAGAGTTAGACGGCTTTAGTTGGGACCCATAAATTTTCCCAAGGACTCATACAAAGTAAATATATGCGTCCCAGGTCACACTAAATCAAAAAGCTATCAGCATAACTGTGAGCATGTTCCAATTTTTTCACATAACTTTTACCTTACACAAATATCCTGTTGCTTCAAATTTCTTGCACCAATCATAGATGAAATGTCTTGCTGGTGGTTATTTCACAACACTAAGAAATTGTTTTGCTTAATACAAGCACATAAAATGCTTTCTCAATTCATAGGTTTTAGCACTTTAACTGACAATGGAATACATGAAGCAGCTAAAAGCATTAATAATAAACTTCAAGTATAACATGTGCCAATATCTTAGTGTCTTTTTAAAATAAATCTTTGTAACTATTTCTTTCGTATTAAATACAAGTTTCAAAATAATTCTTGAGGTTCATACAGATTTCTTTATAAAAATTAAAATAAAATTAGAAAATTCAGTATATAGAGGTTGAATAAATTATTTGTTTAGTATGATTTATCAATATTGCAATATATACATTTTTTTGTCAAATATGAACCATTAGAATTATACCTTATACATACAACAAACTTGAACTTTTTTATCCTTTAAATTTTCTTATTTAGCACTGTAAGATTTAAACCAAACAATTAATTGAAATATTACTGTATATAGATAGATTTTTATAATTTACTCTAAAAAGAGTAGAATGTACAGTGCAAGTCAAACTGAAACACAGTTTGACTTGCACTGTACATTCTACTTAAAACAAATTTACATTTCAAAGGTCAGAGTATTTAAAGCAGTTTAAAACTGAATTAAATCATAAGACTAAAATAAATAAAATGAATTCATTAAAACCAAAAACCTTTTGTACTTACAGGATCCATTTCAAAGTATACCAATTCCCCTCCTGTCAAAGCTATAACCACTTGTCGCTGATTAACAGCACATTTCACAATTGTTTTTTTGCCAGGAGTTTTCCATTCATT
Source organism: Doryteuthis pealeii (assembly GCA_023376005.1). Classification (NCBI taxonomy): domain Eukaryota; kingdom Metazoa; phylum Mollusca; class Cephalopoda; order Myopsida; family Loliginidae; genus Doryteuthis; species Doryteuthis pealeii. The sequence goes on along the minus strand of CM042138.1, from coordinate 103,484,334 downwards.
CACACGCTTATCTGCACGAATGTGACGGATACCATCAGGATAAATCTGGAAAAAAAAATCAACAAAGAATTATGGTTTATCAAACGAATCCTAAATCCTTCAATTTCTGGTCCATTTTAAAAATTAACTATATCTAATTAGAGAAAATATTTTCTGCAAGTATGAGATGATAGATTCAAAAAACTTCTGACTGCTAATAGAGTTTAACATCATTCCCAGGACATGAAGACCTTCAGCCACCGCCTTCTAGCACCCATATGATAAAAAGGGTTAGGGCTTGCCATAAGAGCAATAAGGTTGGAGCAATCATATAGGTGCTATGGCTTGACGTGACCAGCTGATTGATCGGAAGGGGCCTCTCCGACCGCCCGTCTAGCCCAAGTAAGGACCAAAGTGGAATATTGCATCATCATGGACTGCTCTAACAGGTGATTTTGGTTGCTTGGTTTGTTCAATAGCATATCTATATCTTTTCAGGTTATTTAATGCTGAATCAAGTTATTTTTATATCAAGTTGCTTACAGTACTTAAATGTTCACCCATTTAAGTATTGAATTCAGTGAGTAAGTACTTTGGGTATCAGTGAGAACACTTCCAGCATTTCCATTTAAGTTTGCCATGCTCCTCCCAGACTTGTAGCCCCAGCACTCAGGCAACATGTTGTAGTTACTCCAGATCCCTTCTTATTAATTAGTGATCAATTAAACTGAAATCTTGTCATAAAGTGACCACTTTGATAAAGTTATACAACTTTTGCATAAATGTTATAATAGAAATGAGATTGATCCTGAATAAGTCTTCACCTGATAACATTCCTATTTATTTTTACCCAGCTGCAATTTTAGTAAAAAAAATAACCCGTTGAATTTCCATTGTAACAGTTCATCATGATGATAATACTTCTATATTCAGGAAAAACTAAAGGATTCTAATGAGTTACATAGAGAATTTGGATGATAATAAATTATGTGCAGCTCGAATGCAGATGCCACAAATTTATCATCCAGTTGCTAATTGGACTGGAAATGACTTCATTCTCAAAAAAACATTTTAAATATATTACTCTAATAATATGATATGCTGTCTTTGTTGGTTTATGGTCTTATATGTATATCTTATTATAATGGAGATTATGTTACTGTCTGTAACTGAAACTACATCATCACCGATGTCACAATTTCCTTAGTTATTAAAGTTATATTCACAATGATTATGAAATAGTCATTATTTAATCTTAATTAGCATCTTATTTATTAACAATGATCTCTATTAAAGTCTAGCTGAGTTAGATTTGCTGCAAAACTGCCAATTTTATTGATGCATTTAAAATCCTAAAATATGTTATATATCTCTAAGAAATAAAGATTTCCATACTATATGGTTTGAATAATTTTAGCAAAATTAGTTTTAATAATTATTTGCTATGACTGATTTCTAATACTATCATTTAATTCTCAAATGTATTCAAAGCAATCCTATATATAATTTTATATAGAAATCAACTAAAATAACATTAAAATAAGTGTAATATTTTATATTCACGCTTATATAGTTTTATTAGTCTTTCAATCTTTCTAATTTAATACATTTCATTACATTAAAACTTAAATACTTTTGCTAGTCATATAAATGAAATCCCTCACAGGAAAAAAAAAATTGCAAGTTATCTCAGTAGAAAGTTTCAAGAGATCAAAGTTCAAATTTTATGATAGCATCAATCTCACCCCTCCCTTAACCCCATGAAGAAAACTGATGCTGTACTAAGAAATAAGAGGTAGTTAAGGTGCTACTGTGAGATTATAGGTCTTCTCATCTTCTTATGAGAGATAGAAAGAATATTACAATAACAGAGTCACTTAAATTAGATATACTAAGCTTGTGACATTCAGCTGTCAGCTTTGGAGAGAAAGAAAGAAAGGTTATTTTTTTCAATAGGCTAATTCAGCCATGTCCCGTGTCTCTTCAATAGACTGTTCAGGGTCTGGAGTTGGCTCGCTCTCCTGTTGTTCTCCCTTTCAACTATTCACCCCTTCTTTTATAATTTACCAATAATCAGCTGATTCTAATTCCATTGTATATTGTCAAATTGCTACACTGAAATTTTTAGCCAAAACAATCCAAAATTCCTCTGGCCAGTGTTTATGATTCTCCCGAAAATATTCAACCCCAGCAATTCTCTGATGGAATTTCAACAAACATTTTAAACAAATGCATTCCAAAACAATTCTTTCAAAATAATTCTTTCCTTCTTCACTCATATTTTATTTTTACTAAAACTGATCCTTTTTTTGAAGCTTAATTATCCAAGGCCCTCTAATAACATAACAATACATACCTGAACAAGAGCATCGTCACCCAATTGGGAACAAGATAATGTGGGAGTTGTACCAAGAAAACCAGAATCTGTTACTTCTTCAACAGTTTCTCCGATGGACAATACCAAAGTAGCATTCACGAAAGACACAATGATATATGCATCATATTCATCTGAAAAAATAGAATTAAATCAACACATGCCTATTTAGAATATTTTAAAATAATCAAATAAATATCAATGAAAGCACAAGTAATTACAAACACATAAAAAGTTAAAAATAATAAATCCTGCATTGAAATCAAAAGACCATACTGCACACTGACTGTAAACCAGCAAGCCAATATAATGGCTGTAAAAAGAATTTCAAAAATGTTAAGAGTAGTAAACAAAATTAGAAACATTTCAAAGAGTTCTTTATACAGCCACATTTAAAATTCTATCTTTAAAGATTATGAAAAACAACATATAATATCCAACCAAAGTTATCAGCATTGGATCTGTTACTAATTTATGGAAAAAAAAAAAAAAAAAAAAAAAAGACTACTGTCAAGATTTCATTATAATATTTGGTATAAAATAAGAATGTTACCTAATTTCAATTTATTTACTAAAATTAAATTCCAAAATTGAATCATTTAGACACAAATTGCAATTTCATTGATTATGAGTCTATTTTCAAAAGTGCAGTAAAAGGTATACAACACAATGTAGTTAATATGAAAAAAATTAATATATAAGTGCACTATTTAGTATTGATAATAGAATGCAAAAAGATGGATTAATTGTGATAAGAGATACAACAATGTTATTTGGCAATTAGAAGGAAAAGAAGACCAGCAGATGAAAAAAAAACTATAAAAAAAAAACATGGGTTTATAAAGTCAGGAACTTAATTCTTGCTGCAATGAAAGAAAGGATGTTTTAATTTATAATTCATATAATAAAAACGAACAAAATAAATGTATTGCATATATATTAATTGCTTTATTATTCTGTAAATAAAAACAACAAGAAAAAACAATGTTGTTTCTAATATTGGATGAATTAGATAAAACAATCTATCTTTGCTGGACACCAGTTCAAACTTATAACTATCAAGTTTTGTTTTATCACTAAATAAATGCAGGGGACTTAACTCATGCTGTACAGTGATTAAATTTTGTTTAGGCACTTATTCATTAACTTGGTTGAGTTTACCAGAACTCGCACTTGCCAGTATAGCTACCCAAATTAGCAAAGTATAAAAGTGTTCTCATCACAGAGAGATGAGAAAAAGAGATCTAATGATACAGACAATTTGTTCAGTTTGGGTAACCATTATTATATTATCTAAAAAAAAATTTCTTTTTAAGGATCAAATGTAATATGAAATTGATGGCCACAAAATATACATAAAAATTGTTCCTCTGTACAGAACTGAAACTTTGAGAAACCAATCCGAATTCATTCATTTTATAAGTATGGCTAATAAATAATTGCAAATATATTCTCTTAATCTTGAAAAGAAAAAAAAAAGAAAAAAAAAATAACCACATCAATTAAAATTCTCTACTCTCAGAGAAATAAAAAGAAAATAAATTAGAAAACAAATTACAGAAGACCTTTGTCTTTTCATTTCATTTATTTTTTGAAATAACTGAGAGAAATTCAAAGTGCTCAAGTATGTAATACATAACTGGATTTAATAAAAATAAAACAAAGAAAAAGGGAATGTTATTATAAAAAGCATAGAATTAGACAGTAGTTTGAATTTATTTTTGTTGTTAATAGCATGTTTAAAGCACCTAGGCGTCATATCATGGTGTAATGACTAGCAAACTAGTCTCATTAGATCCATTGCTACTGAATAGTGAGTTCAATCTTCACTGGATGCCTATACTTGCAACTTTGTGTCACATCCTACTTGGGGTGAATTATTTGGGTAAATACCTAGCATGTTTAAAAGCTTTCATTCTAATTTTTTACCTTCAATACAAATAATCAATAAATATTACAAATATTATTTAAGCATGATCTATAAAATATCAATTCAAATATGACTACAGATGATTTATGAACCAAATGGTTAATAGTGGTTCACAATGATATTGATGCTTCTATTTAGGAAAGAGTGAAAGATTTAGATTAGCATTTCATAGTTATCTTCTTTATATCAAGTTTCTTGTTAGTCTTGTTTTACGGCATATCAACCTCGGTGGGTGTTTTTAAAAATTTTGAAATAAATTAATTCTTAATGGATACTCAATTTTTTTAGAAACACATTTTTCTATTTAACTCATAGATAGGACCCTAACAGGTACTACCACTCCGGGTCAGAGTAGATCAGGGAGCAATGGTGATGAAGGGGTGCTCCATACTCCCCAGACCTCCAGAACTGGAACTTTACCATCAGATAATTTAACGTCATACCCAGGACATTCCTTTATATAAAGAATTTTTATGATTAAATCATGATATTTAGCACAAAGGCAGACGCCACAAAATTATTATTTGCAACTTCGACTGAAAATTGATTTATTTTCTAATATTTTAAAGTGTATTGCTCTAAAGAAGAAAAAAATCATTATGACGTGCCATTTTTGCTGGGTTATGTTACATACAGACATGAGAATTTTAGTAATGGCTCCCATCTCAAATTCAAATATGGCCATGACATCTTACATACAGAATCATTTTTCTTTTTTCAATTCCTTTATTTTTAACGATTTTAAAATTTATACTAATATAAAAGAGATTGAATAAAAACAAAATTTGTTTCAACAAAATTCTCACATTAACTATTTTCATCAAAATGATTAAAAATAACAAAAAGTAAAATAATTCAGACCATTTTTTAAATAATGATTTTTTACAAATATATAAATTGCTATTAATTCTACATTTTATAACTCAACAAACCTGGATTTATTTAATGGTTAACAAAATCTCCATCTTGAAATAAATTATTTTAAACAAAAATTGCTACTCAATTATATATTTTTAAAATGTGTACCCTTAACTCATCATCAACTAAGATTAATTTGAAAAATAATTCCTGGATTATCAATTTTAAAAATAGTAAAAGCTATACATCCTACGGAAAAAATTAATTTTTGAACTAACCGAATAAAAATGAATTAAAATTTTTTGGTTTGGGTGTTTTACAGCATATCAATTGTTTTGAGTATTTAATGCCGAATCAAGTCATTTTTTTTATAAACAAAGGACTAGTTGCTTACAGTACCTGCTATTGCTTAAGTGGTCACCCAATTAAGTATTGAACAGAATCATCAATGCTTAACTTTGGTGATCTAGCAGGAACCGGGTGCTTTCAGCTTGACTTGACCATAATTTAATTTTTTTTATTATTTAATACCCAAATCTAAAACCAATATGGAAAAAATGCACAGTTCAAATAACTCAACTTTTAAACTAGTCATTCAAATAAATAAATAAAATAAATAAATAATAATCATTCATAATTTTAAATGTTTATATATAATTTAAAACAGTTTTCAAAAGAAAATGTGAAAATAATTTTGACTAGATTTTAAAATCAAAATGTCCAGGTACTGAGAAAAAGTGATCAATAATTTAAATATGTATCATGCATAATTCAATATTTTGTATGTTGAAAGTTAATTTTTCTTTAATATTGGAGTAATTTAAATTAAGATATTGCAGACATCAACTAAAATAGGAAACAGGAGGCAAATAAATAACATGTCAAAATTCCAGAGAGAAATCTTATCCCATTGAAAAATATCAGAAGATACTGAAGATCCATTTAGATTGGAAAAATTGATACAATCAAATCCTGGAAAGTAAAAAGAGGAATCGGTAAGTATTTTCTGAAATATCCAAACATCCAACCAAATTGATAAAAATTTAATAATAGTTCTGTATTTTTATGTCACAAGGAAAAAAAAAACAGATGTATAATATCCGATTGAGTTTTATTTACTAGATTATTGGCATAAAAACCACACAAAACTTTCTTTTCTCCTCTTGATGTTTATTATCAGTCAAATTTTACCTTGAATCCCACAATTATCATTTTATTTATTTGAATATTTAAATTCATATTCAGCAGACTGGTCCTACATCAGTAAAAATTGACTATGGATCTCAATAAATTCACCAAAATCTTTAAAAATATTAAGATTATAATACTGAATTGTAGGGAAGTGAGGAGTAGCATTTACAAACTAATCTTACAGACTGTTGTAGTAAGTTCTATCCTCACTGGGTGGCTTTGTATGAATTGAAAGTTAAAAGATTTATACTTTAATTTCAAGCATTAGAAGTTATATAAAAGTCTGATTGTAAAACCAGTTTAAAGACACTTGAAAAAAAAAGAAAAACAATAATAACATGCCTAAAAATAGGATTATAGTCTCAAAATAAAAAAGGAGGGTTGGCTGTATAAAGAGAAAAAAAAACACAAGAAATCTTTTGATAAATAGACAGCAGGGTAGGAAGGTTTTGTTCTTTACAAATTTAGAATAAATATTCTACTTTTGATTCTTCTTAGATTTTAACAGTAGATCAGTATAAACTTGATGTGTGGGAACCTTTGGTCTTTTAAATCACCAAATTTGGTCTTCCATGTCTTTGTTAAAAGACCATTTAAAATTGTACACTTCTATTTTAGAACCTGATAGTCTAATGCTTTCTCACAAAAACGATTAAAAAAAAAAAAAAAAGAAAAAGTCATTAAAATGATAGTAATATTTTTCATTTCTTTCAAGTAGTAGATATGAATTAAATTTGCACTACCTTATTAATTTAAAGTTTAAACTTAAGATCTTGTTATAAACGAACCAAAAAATGTACCAAGTGTGGGCTTATTATTAGGGTATTTAGGGCATTTACCTTGCATTCCCATTTATGCAGGTATAAGCAATAAACCCAGCCCTGCCCCTTTAAATCAATAGAACAGGTGTTGCCTGGTGGGAAGGCCCCTGGGATCAGGCCTTTAATTCAACACTGGTCCAGTGGCCGAAGCCACAGGACCCCGCCCCGAAGAGCGGGTTATTAGTGTGGGCTTATCATTAGACAATGTGACTTTTAGCATGAAAAGGTTCCTCACTCCTGATATAACCCAATTATTATTTTACAGTCCAAATGTGTGTTCTATTATTTGATTGATATCATTTACTATTTTCATAAAAGAAAGCAAATTAGCAAAATACAAGATAATGACCACAGATAAATATTTCTACTCAATAAACAGTTTGGATTTTTGTTAATATTATTCAAGTATGAATAATATATTGTTTAAGATAGACAACATTAATCTAATAAAGATCAAATATTTATCCAGTAAAAAGGTGTTCAGAAACCTGAAATACAACAAATGAAGAGATTAACAAAAGTTTATTCTTAAGTATAAATGAAAATATTATCAAATTTAGGATTATTTATGATTAAATTGAAATAATACTATATTTGCTGTGTTTAAGATGTAGTACTTTTTTTTAAAGATAAATATTGGTTGGGAAATTCAACACTTTTCAGTATCAGTTTACAGGAACTGTTTTAGGTTTTCAAAACTATACTGTTATCCAAAGTTAATTTTACTATGAAACAGTTTTATTATTGTTGCATCATCACAAATGTTTATGTGCAATAAATTCCTAAGATTATCATATTGTTTTTATTCAAGAATTTGCATTTTTTTTCCATAATTTTTAATAAAATTATCTAATACTAGTTGTGGGTGAGGTTAGAAATAAAATTTCTTTTAAATTTAATTTAAACAAATTTAAATTTTTAAATTTAACAAATAAGGAAAACTTCTCTTTTGCCAAAAACTACAGAATTTCAAATGTGTGCCCATTCAGACAAAAGAAAACAGGAATTTTATGAAAATCCTAATTATTTTTTCATGAAATGTAAATGATTTCAATGCATCTTATACAATAGCAAATATAGCAAATGTAATTAATTTGCCTCATTTTATCAACTGAACTAAAAGTTATATCCAAACAAATGAATATTCATTTTAATAAATGACCTATAGGATATTTTGATGGAGTGGCAAAATAATTATAAACACACATGCAAATAAACAAAATCAATTGCAATTATTTTATATTGCAAAATTTATACAAATTATAAGATGTTAACATTTCATTAAAAATTGGTCAGGTTGAACATTTAATTTATTCCAGTATAAATGGAAACCTTCAAAACAATCTTATCTAAGCTTTAAGAGAATTGGACTTTGCAGTAATGAGAAATATGAAACAAATCATAAACAAAACAAAAGAGGCACACAAAAAAGGGGTATATACAAATTCAATAGAGCTGTCAAATATCTGCTGGTACATTTGTCTAGCAGTTTGAACGCTTTCAAATACAACCCCAAGCAATCTAACACAAACCTTTTCAATGATTATTATTCATTGAGTATTTATTACTGTTTCATTAACAATAAAGATGAATTGCAAAATTTATATCAATGATTTTAAGGATCAATTTCGGGGGATTTTTTTTGATCATCAAAAAAACTGATGCAAAATATTAATTAATAATCAAATTTAAATTCTTTTCAACATTGAGAAATGGTTTTCAATCTAGTTTTAGCTTCCTTTAAGAAATGCTAAAAACATCCATTCTCCAGGATTTAGTGAGGAAAAAAAAAAAAAAAAAAGAACTATGTGAATCATCTTGATATTCATGCAAAAATTACCAAAGATGGAGAGAGAAAAAAAAGCACAAATGAACCATACAAATAACAGCAAGGAAGTGTGTTCTTTTCCAGTTAGACAAAAAAAAGAACAGAAAAAAAAAACTAAAAAAACAAACACTGACATACCAACCTGATGTGAGTTCTAACCAAGACCATATTCACCATCTGAAAATAGAAAGTGTAGGCTTGGTGTTGGACATGGCCAATTGAGCCACCAGCCTATTTTATTTCAGTTCTGTTTCATTGCAAATAGAATCAAATATAAACTGACTAGACACATCAACAATGAAATTGATCAAAAGAAATTTTATTCATATAATTATGAAAAATACAAATTATAAAAAATTTGACCATTTTTATCTTCTATTCTAATTTTTTTTCTCCTAATTTTTAAATAGGTCTAACCTAAATTGTCTTGCACTTGAAATAAAGACTATCATTTTATGCTAATGAATATATTGTGTGATAAGTACTTATAATTAGTGATGCCCATTAGCTAATATCAAATCAAAACTACTTTCCTAAAAAAATATATTTTATAGCCTAACCGAACTACTCAAATAAAAACAAAAATGTTCTAAAAAAAAAAAAAAAAAAAAAGAAAAAAAAAAAATCTTGTGCATCTAATTTCTTTTTTAAACCTTTATCTATCCTAAATTGAAATAAAACCTTCCATTTTATGCTAATAGATGTATTCAGCAATAAATACTTATGATCAGTGTTGACCATTAGTTAATATTTCAAATTCTACATTCCCTTATTTATTTTTTTATTCAGGATAAATATTAGCAATGTTTAAGAAATGACAAAGTTTTTTTTTTCTAATCATTTCTTCTTTTAATACAAAACTAGATAAAACAGAAACCACAGAACTGATTTTACTTTCCCTAGAAAAATTATTTACATAATGGAATTTTTTTTTCTTCATATATCTAAAAAATATACTTTATATCATAATTGAATTATTCAAGTACAAACAAAACTAAATCTGTTAAAAAAAATTGTGCATCTAAGAATATTAACGATATTGTAAAATATCATTAATATATGAAAATATATAAATAATAATAGGAAAATATATAATAATGATATTGTAAAATATAGTCTAGTCAGAATTTTATTTGGTTTAATATTCATACTTAATATTTTGAAATCAGAACACTTCAATTTGTGTTTGTGTGTGTGTGTTATATATATATATATATATATATATATATATATATATATATTCCCATCATTTTCTAGAAATATTGAACACAGATGTTCATAATCAGAAAATATTTGATTATACAGCTATACTCAATATAATCTGATGGGACAGAATACAGGACTCAAAACCAAAAGTATGATTGAAATAGCAATATTACTAGTGAGTCAAATTTATCTTTTCAAACATGCATTCTGCAATTGAAAACACAAAATCTCAATTCTCAAAAGATTTCACCAATGAATTGAAGCGATTTCAAACAGAACTGATAATTAGAAAGAAAATACAAAAGTAATAATAATAGATTTGTATGAAAAGAGAGAATCTCCACTCAATACAAAATTGCCATCTTAACCAACAAAATATCCAATGTTGTTCAAATTCAAGGTGAAAGGAAAAAGAAAGAAAAAAAAAAATGAAAAACTCTATAACATGTGAACAGCAACAAAAATAAACACAAGCAACAGAGTAGCTTCACATGTAAATAGACATAAAAAGGAAATATTATTTGCATGATTCTATATTTAGAATTCAAAATTGTAGTGTAAATAAACATTTCAAGCAAATAATTATAAAAGTTACAAACAATCAAACTTGATTATTGGTCTTTACCTTCAATATTTTTCTTAACAGTCCATACAGCATTTGGATTACCAGGAAGTTCTGAAACAGCCATCTCAGAAACCTGAATTAAAAAGAGAAATAAAAATCAACCATTTGCTTACAATGTGAAATGAATTAATCAGGCAAAACACTTAACAATACCAGGTTTTTTTGGGGTTTTTTTTTAGTATGACCAGACCCAGCACACTGAGAGCAACCTATAGAAACACTTGAGAAGTTTTACATAATTTTACGAAGCAAACTTAGTCACGTACATGTTCTATCACCTATAGTTAGACCCATGTGGATTCAAATATCAAACTTTTAAATAAGGATCGACCTTGAATTCTAAAATTTCATAAATCCACCAATTTAAAAGTTATAATGACTTCAGATCACATCAAAGACACAAAATAATTGGCATATAACGACTTCCTCATAAAATGCTATGACACAATGCGTGGCTGCACGTGCGTAAATATATAGAGGTAGTATGAGAGTAAGACAAGCCACATATAGGTATATATGTGTGTGTATAGATTAAAGATAGTGGATCGTATGTGTGTGTGCGTATACATGTATAAATAAGTGTAGGTATGTTTAAGTATGCAATAGAAGATTTGGCCTGTGTTGGTCAAACAAAGTTTATAAAAGTAGTAAAAGAAATTCTATAGAGAAGAAAGAGAATAAAGATAAATAATTGTGATAATCCCGTTTAGGAAACAGTTGTCTGGGTTTAGGAAAAGAGGGAAGAGATAGTGATCAGCAATAAAAATTTGACCACTAGAGTAGCCCTTAGACAAAGGATTTTAAAATCCCGGGAAAACAAGAATGAATGAGATTTAGAAACGAGATTTTGGAAGGACAGTGGAAAATTTTTAAAAGTCAGTTAGTTAGAATCCAGCAGTTGACCGACACAGTTAGAACTGGGAGACCAAGGAGGAAAGTTAGAAGCCAAGACTTGGCGAGTCAGACTTTTAGGAGAGTCCAGTTGATCACAGACCAGAGTATAAGTCCTGACAGTGGACCTCCCCCCTCTAGGCCCAAAAGAACATAGGATAGCAGCAGATAGCAGTTAGGATGACTGAATGAGAATGAAGCATTGGTGCCCTGTATCTCTCTCAGACCATTTTTGAATGTTAACCCTACTCTGTCTTTGTTTGTTGCACTCTCTTTGTTTATTGTTTCCCTTTTGGCGGGTTAGCCCCAAGGACATTTTGACTATGGACACAAGTGAGGGTCCAGCTAGCAGATGACACAAGACGACGTCCAGAAAACTAGAGTCGAGAAATGAAAGATGAAAAGTTGCAGCAGATGTGCAGCAAAGAGACCGCAGAGACATCTAGGCCCGCCAAAGGTGTTACAATGCAAAACATTTCAAAAGACATATTTACTTCTAAACCATGCCGAAGAACTCTGAGTGAAGAACGTGGTCCTCTCCCACAAAGTGTATACAGCTGAGGGGTATCTTCATTTGCAAGATCAGCAATCTGAAAAATAGAAATTGAAAAAACTTTGACAAGAACATATTAAGAAAAAAATTGTTTCATGATAACTCATTTGTACGTAAAAATGTACAGCTAAACAGTAAATAAAATCTGTTTTACCGCTATGATCAATAATACTAAACAAAATATAATTGGTTTTTCAGTTGAAAAAGACTAATTCTTTTACATGTTTTATTGTAATATTGCACATTAAAATTATATAAATATATCAATTATATTCACCCATAATCACAAGAAATAATCTTTATTTCTAAACTCTAAGAATAAAACATTTGGTGGAACTTCAGATCCATTTTTCAATGAACATACATAGTGAACAGAATCCCCACCCCCAGTAAGATTTAAATAAATCAATTTTTGTTTTTAATTTGGCAGGATAATCATGACTTCAGGTGCTATCTACAGGAATCTGAAAAACATTTTTTGCAAATCCTTGAGATCAAAGCAGAGTTACTCTATTTGTTTTGTCAAAACACTTTCAGCATACAAAAATATTGATTACAAATTTTAGTATAATTTACCAAATAAAGCTTTTTCGTCAATCAATGGTTACTAAGGAGACTTTGTAGCATATTTTTAGCATACTAGGTTTTCAAAATTTCAAAGTTTTAAAGTTGTTATGTTGGCCAATTTTTAAGCAGAGTACGGCTGGTTTGTATTTAGAGTTTTTCTTTTCTTAGACTAGTTGCCTTACCAAGGCTAAAGAACTAAGAGTGTACTACTATTTACCCATAGTTGGGCAGAGGGTGGGGATAGAGAATAGATGGATTCATACCATTCCGAAGGGCATTAGTGCAAAGTGAAATGCTAACAGCCTTGTCCAAGATTTGAAATTGGGTTGCCTAGTCTAATTCCTATTCTGATGACCATTATACTATGAGTGTTTGGGGTTCATCAGATAAGCTAAACAAAACTGTATAAAGTAGTTATTTGGCTGAAAATTTCCTATGAAAAAAACAAAAAAAAAAAAAAAAAAAAAAAAAAAAGAAAGGAAAAAAAAAAAAAAAAACAAAGTGAGGACCATTTTCCATGATTTTTTTCTGGTTACTAGAAATCAAAACTTTAAAAAAAAATTATTTTTGTATTTACATTTGTAGTACAAACAATGGTCACCAAGGTCATAAACGTTAATCTCATGATGAAATTAAATTTATAATTCATTTACCACAAAAAATTTGTTTGGTGTTACTAGCGGAACATTCCACACACAGGGCAGGTTTTCAGCTAGTTTTCTTTAATAAAACTGGAACTAATAAACCAACCAAGTTTGAGCTGATATTTCTATATTACCAACAATATTTCTCCTAGTTACACAGCTAGCCAAAGTAGTTAAGTATTTAAACATTCTTTAAATTAAATTATTAAGAAGAAATGAAAGGAAAGGAAGAATGTGTCAGTTACAATTCAACAACAGACACAAAACTTTCATATACAAAGTGAAAAGAGTTTATATAATTTCTCTCATTCCAAGACAAATAATATGAGGGCAAGTCAAAAGCTTTGCAATATTTTGGTACAATTTCACAGCTCCGGATGCCTTTGCCGAGGCTGTGAAGGTGACAAACTACACTGGACTGTGAGATGCTGAGCTCGCCTGATACTCTCAGAGTGCTACTAGCTGGACAGTCTTGGAATCCATGTTTTTTTTTAGGTCTATCTAACCTTGCTTGATCATCATTGTACAATTCTTGCAACCCGAGCAAAATTTCTTGAGCCATCTGGTTATTGTACAATGATCAACTGTGCCCCCCACCTTTCACACAGCAAATGTTTTTGGTTGTTTCCATGGCTTTAGGGTCCAGTTGTAACTTGTAAAGCATTCAGAGGGTTAAACAAACATACATACAATGTTATATACCAGATTGGATATGTAAGGTTCATTATTAAATATGCTTTATCGCAAAGATCATTATAAGAATTTTAATTATTTTCTTTCTTTTTATAGATGACTCTTGTAATAGTTAATTTTTTTTTACTAAAAAGCTTTGGATATATAAGTGTGTGGCAAAGTTCCTGAATTAGACTATGCTGCATGTTTATCTGTGTGGCTTTCAAATCACACACAGAGTGAACCAGTACACAATGTGTCAGCACACCATCTACCACAATACTACCAACCACAGTGGGTACCTTTCACTGCTTGAACTGCTGTAGTCATGTGATATACATGCTGCAAACTAGTACATACCACAATATTGTACCCTAGTAATTAAAAAACAATAGAAAATTTCAATAATAGTAAAAGGTAAGGAAATTATTTTGTACCTGGCAGGACATAATTGGAGATAAACTGTCCATTTCATCTACCATTACAAGATTCTTTAATGGACGAGGAGAGAAGAAAAATGTATCTCCTTCTTCCAAAGGCATGGCACTACTGAATTCAGGTTCATCATCATCATCACCAAGATGAGCTATCTGGTAGAGGAAACTGAAAGTGAAGAAAATATTTAGAAGATAAACAAAGTTCAAGGTTGAATATATAGATTCATTATTTTTTCATGTGCACTATATCTGTATCATTTACTTCAATATTGATAGTTGAATTACTTAAGAATCAACTGATATATTAAACACAATGAGGTGTGATCAAAAAGTATCGAGACAATCTTTAATTCATAATTTAAATAAGATGTATGCACAGCCCAGCAACTTATATAATAAAGTGATTATGCTTAGACTATTGTGTGAACAAGTCAGTGTCAATTTGAGAAGAAAAAAAATGAAGCTAGCCTCAATACTTTTTGAACAAATTTTTTGTGTGAAATACAGGTATAACACGGCAAGTTCTTTTTGTTGGCGTCAACTAATTTTTAACGAAATAGGAAAAGTATAAAAGTTATTTTTGTTAGTTAAATGAAATGGTTTTGTTAAAATGGTAAAATCAAAATATTGTATAAATTTTTGATTTTACTTATTGTATTTCCAGATAGAAGCAAAGGTCACTGCAGTGACCTAAGATGATATGTTTATCAAGCTGTTAGAAGGGTAGGCTGGCAGATTGTAATCTTGACAAAGTCAACAAGTACTGAGTAGCTACAATTTTTTCTATATAAGAGACACTCTGAATTGTAAAAATTCAGTCAGAGACTGGATTGCCAGAAAGAAGCTTGTCATGACTGGCATAGGACAACACAGGATTGTGCAATTGCAGCACTTGCCATACGCACCAGACCTTTTTTTTTCGTTCCCTAAACTGAAGATTCATCACAATGGTAAGATGGGAAAACATTAATTGATGCAGAGGTGTTTTGACCAATAGAAAACTCAATGGAATAAGTATATTGAATGTCAAGGGGATTATTTGAAAAAGAAAAAAAAATGCATCATTCATTGATCATTTCTGTCTTAGTAAATACACCTTTTGTCTTAATACTTTTCAAGTACACCTCATATATATATATATATATATATATATATATATATATTGGTCACAAAACTTGATATCACAAGAGTAATAAAAATCCCCTTGTTATTCAGTAGAATAAATATCCTCTAAAAAGCTATAGAAGATTATTTAAAACATTCATTTATATTTCTTCAGACATAAAGAGTTTTTTCTTGGAACTCCTGACCTTTTCTTCTATATACTAATGCTTTTCTTTACTTCTAGTAAATTGAAAAGGCATAATTTAAACTAATTATCAACTGGAAATCCTTTTTATTTTTTTCAATACAAAACAATAAACATGTTTACTTTCTATTTATTAACACTAATATTTTCAATCAATTTTACATTGTACTGTTCATGAATTGTATTATTATCCATGTTTTCTATTTTATTTATTCAATAAAAATCAGCATGGAAAATTTAAACAGAAAAAAAAAATACATACTGATTACCAAATTCAGATGCAACAAAGAGGAATCCAGTCTTCAAAACACACATACTATTAGCCACAGGTACTGTATCAAAATATTTCAATCGGATCTCAGTCACCTAGGAAAACAAGAAAAATTCATAAAACTTACAAGTTCATTTAGTCCAAATTTTCTATTAAAATGTTAACATAATCAACTTCAATATTCAACAAACTACAACATTTTTTGAACAAGCAAGAATATAAAAGTAATGGTTATAATTAACTTTAGTTCAAAAATTTATTCAGATGAAAAAAAATTAAAGATTTCATTCAAACATTCAGAGAAATCAATTTTATATAAAAGAACAATTAATGATGTTTTTAATGCTTAAATTATTTGTTTTCCCCAATATATACTACCTGTTCCATAATAATCATTATATTGAGTGTATGAAATTTATATGCAAATTTAACAACTATTAAAAGACAAAATTAGTGTACTACTTATGGTATTATAAAACAATTTTTATAAGTATATTTACAAGAGTTTTACAGGTTTGAATAAAGAATAACTTATAGAAAAGCTTACCATATCTTCATCAGTTTCTAAGGTTATTTTGAAAATGTCTCCCTGTTCTGTTTGGGCAAGGAAAAAGAACATGGACTGTAACAAGAAAAAAAAAGAGATTAGAATTAATGATGCAATCACAAAACATCTATGTTAAATATTTTGAGGAAGAAAAGTACAATATAAAAAAGGTTCTAAAACAATATTTACCTTAGTTTTGTGAGAAGCATGACAAACAAAAATCATTCCTCTTTCAGGGTCATCAAGGTCATTCTGTGAGAATGAAAAAAAGTTTTTTTTTAAGTATAAGAAGGAGAACAAACAAACAAAGGTTTTAAAACTATGAGGGTGTGTCAAAAAGTAATGCCATTTTCTTTATTTCATGTGAAGTTTTATTTTTTTTTAATAAAACTAAGGCCTACATTGAGACCCTAACAAGGCTCAGAGTAAGACCCAATTTGCCAATCAACAATGTCTTCCTTCTGCATGACAATGCTCAACCACACACAAGCATTGGGACAAGGGAGAAAAATCGTCTTATTCGGATGGACAACTTTATCGCATCCTCTATACTCACCGGATTTAGCACCTTCAGACTATCATCTCTTGGGTCCCATGAAATAGAGTTTGAGAGGCAAACATTATTCCAGTGACGAGGAAGTGAAATCTGTAGTGAAGAAGTGGCTCAAAGAACAGTCAACAGAATTTTACGGGGCAGGGATAAATGCTCTCATTTGAAGGTGGAACATTGTTATTGAGAGAAACAGTGGCTATGTGGAGAAGTAGGAATGTGATCCACAGAGGACCAGTTTCATTTTGACATATGATACATGATACTGTGTTGGTAATTATACCAGTCCTAAACAAAATGGCATTACTTTTTCACTCACCCTCATATATTTGAATTAATGATTTCAAAAGTCTAATTTCAGCAAGTCATCTACATGTAGACCAGGTTAAAAGCACAGTAGAAGTTTTGGTAAATTAGTCAAAACCTGGATGGTTAGAAGGTCTAAAAAAGTTACATGTTAAAGTCAAACAAAATCATTTAATTACACATAAATTACAATATTTGTCACTAGTTTCATACAAGAATTGATTGAATAAAAAAAATATTTATTATTAT
This sequence comes from Doryteuthis pealeii, assembly GCA_023376005.1. Taxonomy (NCBI): domain Eukaryota; kingdom Metazoa; phylum Mollusca; class Cephalopoda; order Myopsida; family Loliginidae; genus Doryteuthis; species Doryteuthis pealeii. Next base: position 103,466,526 of record CM042138.1, on the reverse strand, counting down.
TTTATAATCACCAAGAAAATTTTCAATTCACATTCAGATTATTAAGATAGTTTGAAGTAATGTACAAGAACACTAAAAATATTGAACTGCATTTTATAATTTCATATTAGACTAAATTTTAATAATAACTTGTCACAAAAAAATGTAAGTGAAGATTTAGAAAAAATACTCTACAAAACAAAATATGCATCCACACATATTTTTGTGTAACATTTTTCTATGTCATTTTCTCTAAACTGTCTATCTCTATGCAATAAACTTTCTCGATGATGTCACAACAATAGAAATTTATGCTATGTTAAAGTTGATAAAAAATAAAAAACTATATTCATTCATAATGAATGTGGAATGTTCTAGTGACATAGTAGAAATAGAAATGTAAGCACTATTTTAAACTTGACAAATAAAATGCCAGAATAATGAAAATTTTATAAAAAGAAATGATTTTTTTTTAATAATGACATAAATATAAAACTTTATTAGTTAAGAAAACCAATAACAACTGAAAATTATGTACCCTTCTTCTTGGAATTGGACATCTTATATCAGGCTGATCTCCAAAATTTTTATATGTGATATAATTTTCTGAACAAATCAAACATCCACTTGGGCCATCACTTCCGCCAGGAACTGTAGATAAAATATGAAAAACAATTGATAAATACATCAAAAATATTTTTTGGTGTCGTTATAGTATGTGGCCTACCATTTTGATTATGTTATAGTATGTAGCCTACCTTTTTGATTCTGTTATAGCATGTGGCCTACCTTTTTTATTCTGTATAGCATGTGGCCTATCCGGTTTGAATGTGTCCTACCTCAGTAAGAGTATATTCATAGATATAAGTAGTAGGCAATTTATTGAAACTAATTATTTTTCACATATATTCAATTTCAAGAAATGTAATTCAGTCATAAGCTGTATATAGTAATTAAGAATAATTAAAAAAGAATTTATCCATAATTTATATGAATCAGAGATCTGTTTAATTCTAAAATTCTGAAATAGGATTAGGGTGAGCAGTTATTATAACATTATAATATGCTTTTTATGGTAGGCCACATACTATAAGAGAGACATTACTATAAGAGAGACATGTTTTTGTAGGCCACATACTATAAGAGAGACATGTTTTTGTAGGCCACATACTATAAGAGAGACATGTTTTTGTAGGCCACATTCAAAAGGTAGACCACATACTATAATGGTACCCATTTTTTTAATTATTATTTTGCTCGTGTAGTGTTTTAAGAAAAGAAAAAAATTCATTCTATTACATTGAATAAATATAAGATCTATGATATTAACTTGAAAAGAAGCATTCTTATACTGAAATCATTTTTTATACTTCAAGATACATAAGAAAGACTACTTGAGTAATAAAGAACTGAAATCTATCATGGAATTTTAGCCTATCATGGAAAAACACTTCCTCAAATCATACTTAAAAAGTAATCATTCTTATTAACATCCAAAAAAAGCAGGTCAGATTTCATCACTATATAACCGTTTTTACTAGGCTCTGAATTCTCATAAGATAACTGCTTAATGGTATTCATCTATATCTCATTACTCTACAATACAAGAGTGTTTTTTTTTTTAATTCTTTTCACCGTGACAGTCATTGAAATTTAAAAATCTTCCTCCTTTAATGCAATGTAACAATAATCCAAAAAGTACTTAAAATATTGTAATATAAATGTAAAACTCTTGGTCATTTACATTATCATCACTTATCTGCCTTTTTTCTTTTTTTTTCTTCTTAGAAACCATTTATGGAATTAAGTACTTAGGAGCAGCTGATGATACATCAAGAAAAATGTCACTGTCCTGACTCTTCATATTTTGGCGGGGAATAATTGGATAGCAATTCAAAACAATTTATACAAGATAATAAAAACAGTGAAAGCAATGACAAGATATCCAGAGAGAAATTCTTTTGTCCCAGATCCATTGTATTCTGGCAGTGATTCAAGATAATTGTAGATTGTGATGAAAATAGTGAAAGCAATGATTATTTTTGGAATGGCTGCTGGGATATCTCATAAGAAATTAATTTGCTCTAAATTTTCTTATTCTGCCAGCAAATCAGATCACTATTCAAAAAATGAGTAAATGGTGATAAAAGCTGATATTTGTCTGTGATTTGAAGAGATATTTTGCCAATATAATGTCACACAAAATATCTCAGTTTCAGATAGATTAGCTTTCCATTGGCAATAAAGATAAGTAATATTATCAAATTTTACACATTACTTATATTATTAACATTAAATACATTTACCAACCCCACCACGCACAAGCATTGTGTGACACATGGTCAATTTCTTAAGCAGAGTTTAACAGGTTGAATTCAGAGTTTTCCTTCTAGATTAGTCGGATCCATTATGGTTTGTCACCTTCATGACCCTGGCAAAAAGCATACAGAGCTGCCAAATTGTACCTCATGTTACCAAAATATTGCTAAACTTTTGACTCACCCTAGTATTTAAACAATTTAGACTATTATCCTCATCTTGGTTATTATGTTTTGGCTGCCTTAGATATCTACCAACCCCTCCACATGAGTAGGATGTGACACATGGTCAATTTATTAGCAGAGTTTAACTTCCTGATTTTCCTTCTCTGATTACCTAACCAGGGTTAAAGAGCCCAATCTGCCCTACTATTCATTCATAACTGGAGGGAGAATAGTTGGATGCATACCTTTCCCAAGGGTATTAGCACTATGAGAAAAGCAAACAGCTTCTTCTAAGATTTGAACTCTTAGCTTGCTGTATCCATTTGCTACAACAATAACCACTACACTACACACCTCCACTATTCTTAACATTAAAGAAAAGAAAATTGCAATTTAAAAAAGGACATTTCATCTTACCTGCAATAAGTGAGTTTGCATGCTCTTCCAACTGTTCAGAGTATTTTCGGACAACGTGATTAAGACCTAAATCCAATTCATAATATGTGAGCATCTGGTGAGTCTGTAAAGCTGATTCTCCAGTTGGATCATTGTCTGCTTCCTTTAATAGAAACAAATATGTATTTCATAGAATCATACAAAGGGATTTAACTACTAAAATCTGCCTACATTAAACAACATATACACTTGACCTTTAATGTAAAATGTACCAAACATAAAAAAAAATTAACTTTTAAAAACATTCTAATACAAGGGTGTGTCAAAGTAATGCCATTTTGTTTAGGACAGGTATAATTACCAACACAGAAACCTGTATAATGCATCAAAATGAAGCTGGTCCTCTGTGGATCACACCCCTACTTCTCCACATTGCTATTGAGAGAAATGGTGACTATGTGGAGAAGTAGGGATGTGATCCACAGAAGACCAGCTTCATTTTGATGTATGATACATGTTCCTGTGTTGGTAATTATAAACTGTCATAAACAAAATGGCATTACTTTTGGACACTTATGTTTCTTTCATATATATATATATATATATATATATTTCAGCCCTCTAACATTTTGTTATAAAATACAACATTGTAAAAGATAAAATAGAATTTCCATTTAAAAAATTTATGAATAATTTTATTATTCAGAACAAGGATGTGTATGTATTTATTTGACCATCTCCATCACAGGTAGGTTGCGGCATAAGGTCAAATTTTTTAAGCAGAGTACAGCTGGTTTGTATACAGTTTTCCTTCTCCTAGATTGGTAAACTAGCTAAAGCTTAAGAATACAATTCTTTCAAAATACAAGACAAATAAAATTACTGATTTATACTATAAATACAAAACGTTTTAATGATTTTGAAAACTTTTTAAAAACATTAATTTTCAATTTTTAAACTACTTAGATATTATTGATATTTACTTAGCTTAAAAGTATAGTAGAAGGCCACGAGTATGGGACACTCAGTGAGGATTGACATAACAGGAGTAATATAAGAGACTTGCAAACCAGTCCACCACAAAAAGGTATCCTTTAAATATTGATATTAAGTATAATTTAGTGTAATACTACAACTTGTATACCCTCTTTCAGGGCATAAAGTTACATACAATGTCAGTGATAATTCTGCAGTTTTAGAAGTAACATTTTACAGGGTAGAGTTGCAAGACTCACCTCCAGTAACTTAGTATTATCTACAAGACCAAACTGCAGGAAATAGGGATAGAAAACAGAGTTGTACCATTCTCCTAAATGAGAATGACCTGCCTTGAAAATCAGCATTCAAAATCTTTGCTTTTTTCAGTTTAAATAGCAATAGTAGTGGAGGAAAGTAAGCAACTATCTAATTCACCAAGCAGACTATTAGATCAATTTCATTATTATAGGCAAAATCTTTTTTCTTTTTAGTATATAAATTTAAATCACTTACTTCATAATCTATTTCTAAGCAAGCAAATGTTGGATTTTCAAATCCTACATCCACTCCAACCATATGATATACAAGAGTATTGGACTTGTGAGCTTCTAATGGTGAGGAGATTGTCAGGCGAGCTTGAGCATCTCTGTTCAAAATATATACCAACTTTTGTTTCTCAACTGCACCTACAAAAATGAAAAAAAAAAAAAAAGATTTAAATGACAAAGGTGAATAACAACTTATCAAAATGTAACTGCATTGAATTTTAAAAATACAAAAATAATATAAAATGGATGAGCATTTTAATGTAAACTTTGTAAGAGAATTAAAATGATTTCTTCATAAACATAGAAAAAAAGGAACTAAATTTATTTACCTGTCATGACAGCTCTCCCCTTGGGATCAACAGCTAAAAATTGGCCTGGAACAATTCTTCTGCAGCCACTTTTACCAAATGTTTCTTGATGTATCTAAGAAAAATGTAGTAAAATAAGTGTTAGTAATAACAAAATAAAACCATCTACATTATAAAAGTCAATATGGTTTTTATTTTCAAATACTAAACCTCATTAATAATAACTAAATAAAGCCTTACTATATGATTGTGTATGTTGTATCAGCTAAATAGTCAAAATATATAGTCAAATATTTTTAAAATTTTCAAGATATTTAAGATTCCTATTACACAAAACATTAATTCAAGAAAGTTCTAAACATTTGTGACAATTAAAAAGAAAATTCTTTTTTCAAATTTGCAATCATCTTTAAAATTCTTAAAGTCACATCCTAAACATGTTAAATACGTGTTATTCTAATACAAACTGTTCCATAATAGTTGCTATGTTTAGTGTATTACTTTATATGCAAATGTTTGTTTTGTTTTACGGCATATCAACCTCGCAGGGTCATTTAATGCTGATAAAGTTTTGAAATAAATTCATTAAGGGATACTCAATTTTTTTTATTAACACATTTTTCTATTTAACCCATAGATGGGACCCTAACAGGTACTACCACTCTGTATCAGAGTGGACCAGAGAGCAATGGGGATGAAGGTGTGCTCCACATTCTTCAGAACTGGAACCTCACCATCAGATAGAGTTTAACATTATTCCCAGGATATGAAGACCCTCAGCCACTCCTTCTAGCACATATGATAAAAAGGGTTGGGGCTTGGCATAAGGGCAATAGGTTTGGAACAATCATATACGTGCTAGGACTTGACGTGACCAGCTGATTGACTAGCATTCCCAGTTGATTTTTTTTTTATTTGAGATTATTGTTATTTAATCACATTTGTTATATAGAGCTCTGTAAATGGAGTTCAGAACTGTGTGAATTATGAAAATATCCCCAATGGTTCAAAAGCTATGGGAATTTAAAGCCCTAAAATTGGGGTTACAAAAGTGGACGTGATTTTGTTAAACAATATGTCAAATCGCGGTCCAATTCAAAACAAGAAATTCAGTAATTTCTTCACCATTTTTTATTCTTGGAGTAATTTTGATAAAACTTTGCATTCTTATGTAAAATTGTATGTTCTTTTTGATTCTGCACTCAAATTTTATGTATCTCCATGCTGGAATCCATTATTTGTGGAATAAGAAGTAGGAATATCAAACGTTTTTTAAAAAGTTTACCACAAGATTATTCAACATTTTCATTTAATACAGCATATATACACACATATAGTATTAATATATACAAATAACATCACTTTGGACTTTAAAATATCTTTTTAAATACCTGCTATGTTGTATTACATACAAGAAATAGAATAACTCTTTATATAATTTTATTTAACAAAGCCTGTCCTGCATGTGCAGCTTTGTTTGCGTAAGTTTTTGGTTTTTGCCAAAATTGAAAGTTTGACAAAAATCCTGATGGTATACAATCATTAAAATTTCACACATTATACATGAAAATAATTCTGAGACTGTCTTCTATTAATCATATAGTGCTCTTTTTTTTCTTATCTTATATCTTTTGAAGAAATCTGTCAACTTTGGTCTGTTGTGGTTTCACTTCCAAAGGTCAGAAAAGAAAAATACAAGTTTCTGCTTGTAGTTAAAAGTGTCTCCTAATTAAGTGTAAAATTTCAAGAATTTTGATAAAGATTAGCTACTTTCATTTTGATAAACAAATAGCATGTAAAATTTAGTCTTAAAAAAATAAAAAAGTCATATCTTATGTTTTCGGCTGTTTGAAGCAAAATATCATTTTAACTTGCTGTAAAAAATAATTAAAATGGATAAAAACACAAAATTACATATTTACAAAAGATTATTTTCTTTTCTTTCTAACCATATAAATATCTGGACCAGAAATACACAAGAAATTGCAATTTGAACCGATGGAGGTGAAAATTTGTCAATGTCCACCGATTTTACCAAACGACCTGGTAATGCTACTCTGACCAACCATATATGCAAATGTAACAACTATTATAGGACAGAGTATATTTAAACTACTTTTGGTTTTATTTTCAACTATAAATTTAAATTTAAATTGCTTGTATAAGACATTATTTATTATTTGTAAAAAGTCATGTCAAAATATACTGTGAATGTTTAGATTCAAATATTGCTACAAAGTGGCATTTGATGATATGATTAACAAAATTTTACCATAATAACTTGTCAGTTAAATTTCAACATTAAATATAAAATGTAATAGAATACAATTTAATAAATTTAGTCAGAGAACATTACTTAATATATAATTTAAAATATTCTACTCCTTGTGAACTTTTTGGATATATTTCTGTAAAACGAATTTCTGGATTTTTGATGCCAGATATATCAGAAACGGAATTATTACATGAACATTATTCCACCAGTGGGCCAGTTTAGCTCAGTGGGTAGACCATTTTCCTAAGAATCACAAAGTTCCAAGTTTGATACCAGTCCCTGCCAACTCAGCACATGAGTACCACAATTTGAGTAATCTGATCCATGTGGTAAAGCATCTGGGAGGTGACGGTAGGTGTGGTATTCTACCTCAGCAAAATCAATCTTCCTGGTCTAGCACAAGTGAAAAGGGGATAGATTCCCTTGCTGTTCAGATAATACCAACAATAGGCCACGCTGCAGTCTTTACTTATTTATTTCACCATTTAAATTCTATATATCTAAAATAAATAATACTTAAATTTTGATAGTAATAAAAAAATTAACAAAAAAATAATCTGCAAGAGGAAATTCAAATCTTTTTTTTTTTTTTTTTTTTAAACTCACATTTGCTTTAAAACTAATGTACAAAACATTTTTTTTTTCAATATCAAATTAATCCACTACAGCTATCAATTTTCATAGTCAGAATCATCAAAATATTATTGAAGTGAATGATTACTGCAATTAAGCTGGTTACTCATGGAAAGCGTCAATAGTTAATCAAAATTTTTCATAACAAAAATATACACAGGATTAAAAGAAAGAAAGAAAAAACATTAGAATGTACAAAAAAAAAAAAAAAAAAAAAAAAAAAAAAAAAAATCAAAAAAAAAATTTTCAAAACAAAATTACCTTTTCAAATGCATTTTTGGCTGGAAGATATTCCAAAATTACAATACGCCCAGAATCAGAACCAACAATTATATAGTCTGAAACAAACAAAACAAAAAAAAAAGTCATTTGATATTCAACATTTTAAGAAAATGTTTAAATTTTCTTTAAAATTTTAAATTGTTCTTATATCAAATCAGAGCTTCATACAAAAAAGTCAAAAAAATATATATCAAAGCAATGAAGTAACACCCCACACCTTATCTTCACTTCCAATACTCCGCACAGTCTGATTCTACTCATGTTGTAATAATTCAGTTTTTCTCAGTCGGTAGAGCGTCAGACTAGGAACCACAAGGTTCTGGGTTCAATACTGGCCTTCACCAACTCAACATACGAGTAGCACGGGGATCTGTGCGGTAAAGTGAGGAGCCAATGGTAGGTGTGGCGTTCCACCTTAGATGCCAAAACAATCTCCTGGATCTAGTGAAAAGGGGATAGACTCCCTTGCTGTTTAGCTGATACCGACATTAAGCCACTTACCTTTTTCAGCCAACTGTTCTATCAAATTGACAGCAGAGTTTACACTAAGGGGAAAATCCTAATGATTACTTATTTCCTCTGGGATATTTTATTTTAGTGCATCCTGGGACACAATTATTTGCTTTGAATGAGTCCCGGGAAAATTTATGGGTCCCAACTAAAGTTTCTTAATAAATTGTAGTGTTTTTATTTAGGATCTGGGAAAACAAGTAAAGCCATCTAACCCCTACCTTGTAACTTATCCCTGTGTAATTTGTTTCTAAGAAACTATTGAAATGTATTTACAGTTAGCTTGAAATGATGAAGGAAAAAAAAAGAAAAACATTGGGACACATGGATATGATTTTACTGCGTCCTTTTAGATTTTTGTGCATCAGGGTCACACAGGAACATACCTATCAGCATCTCTGGGATATCCTTCAGACACTGACATGTATCAAAAGAACAACAGAGGAATATAACCAGTATTATGTTACTATATTTTATTTTGCTGAATACAAGGTTGTCTTTATGATAATCTGGTAGATATTGTGAAGACAGTGTAAGGAATATAGAACATTATATTTACTAATAAACTGTAAATTGCCTACTATGGTAGTAACTTCATGGTAGAATACAAAAAACTACAGTACCACTAAAAGTTTTTCAGACGAGAAAAATCAGATCGAGTAATTTGGTTGATTCTACAGCATGTCAAATCTTGTTGGGTTATTTTATGCCAAAATCAGTTTAACAATTATAGTCTCTTATTACATACAGTTCAAAAATCTATCTTCATAATCATTTTAAACAGGTAAACACTTATCTCAAAGAATCTATTCAAACCAAGGAGTACTACCACTTGGTATTTATGTTACATAATTCATGGGTAGCTTATGAATTACGTAAATAGTGTAATATAAATTTTAATCAGAGTTTGTTAGAAAATTCAAATCGGAGAGTTTAGTGGAAAATTACTGCCGACTTATGATTGACAAGTGGTAACTTCTGTTTGACCCCCGGAAAACGCGCCAGTAGAAATGTGTGAGTTTTTAGTTAGTTGCAACCAGAAAATCAGTGTGAGCAGACACAGAGGTCTGCTCGGTCTGAGATGCCACTTCTCACCGCACAGTTTTGGGCTGGGGTTGTTTTAATAAAGATAAAAAAAAACAACAAAGTCTTGCTTGATTATTAACAAACAAGAAATGCACAACACCCAATCCAAACAGAAAGAAATCAACACCAGAAGAAAGCCCAACAGCAGAACCCACCAGAGTAAGAATCAGCCCAAAAAGATGGCGGCCGACAAAGTAAGAAAAAAGTAAGAACCAATATACCATCTTGTCATCATTGTCCCTACTCTGTCTAGCCATTATATACCCGACATAACGGGTATACAACATTTATAGGAGATATTTTACAAAAGTAAGAACCGATATACCATCCTGTCATCATCATCCCTACTCTGATAGATAGACTCCATAACTGTTTGGTTTGGTTTGTTTTACGGCATATCAACCTCTGTGGGTCATTTAATGCCGATAAAGTTTTGAAATAAATCAATTCTTAATGGATAATACAATTTTGTTTATCAACTCATGTTTTTCTATTTAACCCATAGATGGGACCCTAACAGGTAATACCACTCCGGGTCAGAGTGGACCAGGGAGCAATGGTGATGAACGGGTGCTCCACATTCTCCCAAAACTGGAACCTCACCATCAGATAGAGTTTAACGTCATTCCCAGGACATGTAGAACCTCAGTCACCGCCTTCTAGCACCATATGATAAAAAGGGTTGGGCTTGCCATAAGGGCAATAGGGTTGGGAAAATCATAGGTGCTAGGGCTTGACTTGACCAGCCAATTGATCGAAGGGGGCCTCTCCGACCGCCCGTCTAGCCCAAGATAGGGCCAAAGTGGAGTATTGCAAGTCATGAACTGCTCATCCACCAGGGTTCTATCCTTAAGCATCACGGGTCGCCACCCACAGCCAACAGGTGGCCCCATTGGGGGAGTCTTACCCCTCTGCAGAGGTGCATTCTAACGCCCCAGCCGACAGGGCAGTCGACATAACGGGTATACAACATTTATAGGAGTTATTTTACAAATCTAATTCTCCTTTCATCATCTCTTTACAATCTATTAAGACTTATATAAGATTAATATATAAATATGCTAAAATAGTTCGGAGAAAAGACAACACTCATTCAGTTTTGTAAGGTGAAAAGCTGAAATGTAAAGGAATCTATCTTTTTCACTAGGTAGATTTTTTTTTTTGCTGAGGTGGAGCACCATACCTACTGTCAACGCACAGATCAAATTCAAAAGTCAAAGTAATTCGATTGATGGATTTTAACAGCATGTTAACCCAGCTAAGGTTATTTTATGCCAAGAGGTTAAGGAATCACACACATAGTACATTTATATCTACATTTTTTGTTTTAGTTTAAGAGGTTCTTTAGCACACAGTTATATAATATAATAATGAAATTTATTGCGTACAGTGCTCAGATGCACCACAACTCATCAAAGTCTCATGTCTAGTACATAGAATAATGTATTAGTGTCAGGAACATGAAGTGTACAGTAATAATAATATAATATGTGTGTGGAGAGGGTATCAGGTATAGTGTTGGCAGATTACAGGAAGCATGGAGGCTTTGAAAGATGCAGTGTTTTGGCAGCCTACAATGGATGCAGGCAGTTTATTCCATGCCTCTGCAACTCTGAGCGTGAAAAAATGTTTCTGAAAGTCATGTGAGCTATGCTGTTTTCTGACTTTGTAGGCATGCCCACATGTGTTAGAAACATGGAGATCAAAAAGGTGCTCAAGGTTGCTGTTGTTAAGATGATTAATGACCTTATGAGCGTTTACCAGGTCAGTTGCCAGAGTTTCAATGAATCCATTCCCAGGGCAGCAAAACGTTCAGAATATGGGAGATGCCTGATGGAGGACATTCGTTTGGTTGCACGTCTTTGTACAGTTTCCAGGAGGTTAATGTTCTGAGCAAGATAGGGGTTCCAGACTGGTGATGCAAATTCCAAGTGTGGCTGCACCATAGCTTTATACAGCTTTAAATAGATAGCCAGTGAGCGGCTGACAAAGGTCTTGCTGAGGGATGCCAGGACACCCTCGGCCTTCCTGACAATTTTATAGATGTGCTTTGTCCAACATAAATCACTGCTGACAGTAATACCCAGATCATGTTCACAAGAAAATTCCTTGATATTAGTGTTGTGGAGGGAGTATATATATGATGGGTTTTTCCTCCCAAAATGCATGGTGGTACATTTGTCTACAGCCAGCTTGAGTTGCCAGTCAGTGATCCATTGCTGCACTGTGTCCAGATCTGTTCAGGATCTGTCTTTTTTATCTCAAGGTACAGCTTGATGTCATCGGCATACTTCAGTACTATGGTATTCCTTAAGTTAGCATCTATATCATTGATATATGCAACAAACAAAAGGGGGCCAAGAACAGATCCCTGTGGTACCCCAGATGACATCTCATATGGTGAGGAGTGTTGCCCAAGAAGTGTAACCACCTCCCTCCAGTTGATAATGAAGGACTTTAACCAGTTAAAAAGATCATTCTTCACACCCATTGCAGAGAGTTTTGCCAAAAGTCTTTTGTGCGGCACAGAATTGAAGGCCTTAGCAAACTCAAGGTAGACAACGTCCACCCATGAGCCATCATATATGATATTAAGCACATGGTCTAATGGTTACAGTCGTAGAAAATAGACTTGTCAACCCGAGTTCAAATCCTGGACAATACTGTTGTATTTCACATAGCACTAATACCCTTGGAAAAGGTATGCATCCAACTACTCTCCCTCCAGCTATGGGTAAATAGAAGAGTATACTGGGCTCTTTAACCTTGGCTAGGTAACAGTCTAGGAGAAGGAAAACTCTGAATTTAAACCTGTTAAACCCACTTAAGAAACTGACCTTGTGTCACATCCTGCTCGTGCGGAGGGGTTGGATGGTGTATGTATGTATGTGATGAGTGAGTGAGTGAGTGTGTGTATGTATTATGTATATATATATATATATATATATATATATAAAATTCACATCTAATACAAATAATTTGACTACAGATCTATTTAACCTATAAGTGTGCCTCTAAATAACTCATATAAATACCATATGAACCCTAATGAGTTCTACTACTCCATCAGATCAAATGGTTTCCAATAAATAAATAAAATTTTAAAAATCAAATAAGACTTGTTAAATGATCTAGATCTTAGTGCTGTATCATAAATGTTATGATAAATACAAATTAAACATGAAAACACTCACACTAAATTTTCTATCTACAATCTAACTACACATCCTTCAAAACTATACAGTAAAGAAAAAAGGAATATTCAGAAAGTAAGCATTATTATCTGCTCCCCCCCTCTCTTAACATGATTAAAGAAAAGAAACAGTGAAATAATTTTAAAATGAATATTAACAAAATGAAAGAATAATTACCTTTGGTTCCACCAGTCAAACGAAAAGGTAACAAGGCTCGGATGACTCCAAATATTTCTACAGTCAAAATTGTATAGACTTTACCCGTGTTAGGATCTGGACGCAAAAGTTCTATGATTTTACCCCGAGATACAATAACTTCCTGTTGTTTTGTGCCAGAGAAATTTCCATGGACAGCCTGAGTTATTCCTGTAGCTCGTTGCAAAGTCAAATTGTAAAGAAACATGGTGAAATCTGAAAGGAGAAAGATTGAAATTAATAAAATTATTGTATTAATAGAAAACATACTATGATATTGTTGTTTTTGGCTAAGTTGGTAAGGGCTGAAATATGTCTTCTTGGTAAAGGGTATTTTGATGTGGGGTGGTGCAATTAAGCCTTGTATCAGCTCTTACCAACTTAGCCAAAAACAACATCAGTATAACATCCCCCTGACAAAGGTGGGGGAATCATCATCTTAGACACCTTAGATTACAACAACAAAACATACTACACAGAGTTAAGAATAATTCATTATGGCAAAACTAGCCTCATCCTTAAAAAGTTTTGTTATTTTTACAAATTGAAAGAATAGGTCATCTTTTAAGATGTAAAAATAATTACAAATGTTTTTCCAATTACAGCCAACAATTTTTTTTCTTTTTAAAGTGATTCAGTTCAAATGAAAATGCTGCCATCATATAAACAAAAACAAATTTATGATTTATCAGCAAATTGAAATCATTCCAGTTCTATAACAACAATACAATATTTACTCAATATTGTCACAGACTTTGTTGTTAATTCTAAAATACATTGCAATAATTCAAATATCTTCAATTTTCATTTTGGTTTAAATTGAAAAAAAAAAAAAAAAAAAGTTTGTCAATAAAAAAGAAAATATTCTTGCATGCTTAAAGCAGATTTTTTATTTTCTTGTAATTAAAATTAAAAATTTCAAAAAAGGTATGTAGGGGGACCAATTTTCCGCAATCACGGAATCGTTAATCTGAAACGGAATCTGAGATTTTTAATGAAATTTTCAATAATAAATTGATTTTTGGGTTTTCAAATTTTCGTTTTAATTCTTTCAAAATTTGACTATCTCTCCGATTTTTTTGTTAAACGTTTTAATAGAATATAACATAACCTAGTTATTTCCTTTAAAATTGATTTTACAAATATGAGTTATTTTTCCTTTTAAGATCCGAAAAAGAATTAAGAGCAAAAGTTTTTACCTAAAAAAAGAAAAGTGGGTCGTAGATTTTCTGATGAAATTGATTAGTCTTATATTTTTCTAAGAAAGAGATGAAAGTCGGTCAGTCCTCATAAAGTGGAAATGGGAAGGTAGACATGTAGAAATTGGAATGGGGAGATACTAAGATCAAAAAGTTTAACAAATTCATTTCCTTGATGTATATTTACCTCATACCCCACTTGTATGGGTTAGGCACAAGGCCCTATTAATGTGGGACCACCCATAATCCGAGACTTATGGGTGGCAGGTGGAAAAATTGCATCAATCCCGTCGGCATTCCTCCTCAAGGGGGTGCGACTCAGACGCTGGGCAATAAACCCAGCCCTTCCCTTTTAAATCAAGGGGGCAGGTATTGCCTGGGGAGATAGCCCCCTGGGATCAACGCTTATAATTTAACCTTTGGCAGGTCCAGCGGCCGAAACTCACTGGACCCCGGCTGAAGCCCCGTTTGATTTTTTACAAAATTTCCAAGTAAAAGCTTCTAAACAACTTGTAACCTTGTTTTATAAATATGATGAAAGAAAAGTAAATGCTACTATCACGTGACCATACAATTTAGAAATAAAGAAAAAACTTGTATACTGGTACATCAAAATCAACATTTGATGTAGAAATAGACTGTCTTCTGTCTGAACTAGAAAATACAAAGAGGGAGAGAGTTATCTCAAATTTCCAAGATTTGTTCAGCACATCTTTTTCAAAACTGAATAAATACCTGGATGCTCACCCTGTATATAACTTTTACAAGGCATCTCGTCTGTTTGATCCTAGACATCTACCTTGTATAAGCCATGACATTGATAGTTTTGCAGCCATTAAGGACTTGCAAGATCCTTCTACTGATCTTCTTGAAGAATTCCAAATTTATGTGAATTACCAAGATGACTTACCAAAATCCTTTTTGCATCCCAGCATTTTTGAATGCAAATAAGAGTAGATTTCCCCTTCTGGAACAGATTACCAATAAGGTCATATGGATGCCTGTTACCAGCTTAGATATTGAACGTTCATTTTCTCAATATAAACATTTACTAAATAAACAACGTGAAAGTCTTACCCCTGAAAACACCAAGCAACTTATAATGTTGTATTACAATGGAGATTTAGAAAAGAGATTTGAAGATTGCTAATTTTTTTATTTGGGAAATATCCAATTTTAAATTTCATGAGTATTTCAACTTGAGATAAGTTTTTTAATTTAAATTAATATATCAAATTTGTTTTTTATATTTTGTTACAAAGATTCAATTATTATGGTTTAATTCCTGTTTTGTAAAATTTTAGTCAAAATGTTTGACTTTCTCAGATATTTATTGTTAAGATGTAAGTTATTTGCTGTTCATTCTTTAAATGTGATTTTTCTGTTAATTTTAATATTGCGAATCAATGATTATAAATCAATATGGATCCCTTTACTTAAAAACACAAAAACAATCTGAATGTGTTCTTCCTTAAAGAAGGAAGTTGATTAAAAGTTCTACCTCAAAGATAATTATGCACTGCAACATTTCATTGTTTAGTCATGTTACATATTTATTTTTACATATAATTTATTTTTGGACTTTCATTTCACAATTTCAAAAAGAATTGTAGACATTTGCTATTTCTTTATATGTAATAAAACTTTGAATTATGCTTTTGTTTTCAGTTTTAATAATTATAGCAAATTTTATTTCAATTTTTTTCACAAAATACTATAAAAATGGGAATTACCAAAAGTGGAAACGGAAAAAAACGGAATTGACTAAAAGTGGAAACGGAATTTAGAAAAATTTGAAACGGAAAATCGGGGGCCCTAGGTATGCAATGTTTAAATTTTTTTTTTTTTTTAATTATTCCTCTTAATTGATTTTTTGCAGACCATCTTTATAGTCCATAATTCTAACAGCCCACAAATATTTTCTATTTCATTCAATATTCGAAAACTATGGTATAATTTTTGTTTGAAATTCTATGATGGATTATTATTACAATTCAATGATTTTTTTTTTAATTATTATTCTTATCTCTGTTGTTTTTATCACATACTGATTGGTTAATTGTAAATCTGGTATCTAGTTTATTTACAAGATAACACATTCAATTTGAAGAACAATGGAAAATTGTGAAGCCAAAAACATGATGGTAAATATATAAAGAAATCAGATTTAATCTTCATTCTTCATGAAACTATTATCACTTAAAGTAGCTTTGCCTCTCAATTTGTTTCTACAAATATCAATATATGATCACTGACCAACAAGGATTTTTATTTTTTGTTACTTTAATTCATTTGGCACAGGATTTATAAAATAGATTTTGTTTTTGCATTCATTGAATTACTTCTATTAAGAGCTGCTCACCAATGAATACAGTACAGTGATGCTGATAGCTTTTTGATTTAATGCGTCCTATGTCCTCGGGAAAATTTATGGGTCCCAACTAAAGTTTCTTAATAAATTGTAGGGTTTTTATTTATGATCTGAGGAAACAACTAAAGCCATCTAACTCCTACCTTGTAACCTATCCTGTGTAATTCATTTCTAAGAAACTATTGAGTTAGCTTGAAATGGTGAGGGAAGAAAAAAGAAAAACACTGGGACGCATGGATATGATTTTACTGCATCCTTTTTTTTATTTTTGTGCATCAGGGACACAGGACACGTACCTATCAGCATCTCTGCAGCATATATGTTCACATAAAAAGACTTATAACCATAACCTGGTTTTGTCATGGGAACACTACTCATATAACATGACTTGGGCAGGAATAGTCTGGTGGAGTCCATCCCTCTCCAGGTCTTTTTTAAAAATCTTTTTAATTTTTGGTTCCCATATTGTATTCATCTCTATACTTGATCTATTTAAGTGGTTACTATAGCCTAACATAAGTTTTAATTAATAAAATACTTTTAGGTATTTGTCATAGTGCAATGCTTATGAAAACTGGACTCTCAAGTCATTACTAGTACATTAAATTCTCTCTGAAGGCACCACAATTATGATTTAGTGCTAGACTAAGATAAGTTCAATAAATTGTAAACTTAACCTAAAAAAACAAAAACATTAAGTATCCCTTATAACAATCTAATATATCATTTCAAAATGACTGATATGCCTTACAAATCAGTTAAAAAGATTTATCAGATTTTATCAGTTGCCAACTGTTAAAGAACATGTCTTTCAAATTAACAAAATGGTACTTATGTGATTGCCAAGAAGATAAAGCTTTTAAAAAATAAACAATCTAAGCATTTTTTTATTGAATAGATAATTAGTTTATCAACAGAGATTTTCACCAAAGGAGATATGGTTAGCAACAAGAGGAAATGAATTTGGCAAGCCAATTTCAAATACTAGATAAGGCTGTTGGCATTTTACTTCACACTAATGCCTTTAGGAAAAACATGAATCTAACTCTTCTTCCCACTTCAGCTATGAGTAAATAGTAGGGCAGACTGGGTTCTCTAGCATTAGTAGGGCATTCGATATAAAAGAAAAACTGAATTCAATCACAAGACTTTTATCAGAGGGTAGGGTATCAGGAAGAACATGTGGTTTGTAAAAAATCTGCCTCACAAACAAAACCCTGCCAAAATTTAGAGACCTGATAACAAAAGATGATGGAGATTATAATGAAGAAGAAACACACAATCTGAATATCACAGTGCTTAAAGAATATCAAAAAATTTCCAACTCAAATCAGTTTAAAATAAGGCTTCTCAAATTTTTTTACTTGATGCACCCCTTATAACCAAATTTAATTTCCATTTATCCATAAATTAATTGAATATTACATTACAAAACAAATAATTTACCCATGTTTAATACAATTTCCATAAGAAAAGATCAGTAAGCTAAATACAAATGTACCTTTAATTCTTGAATTATTTTTTAATGGATAAAATGGATTTGATGGGCACTGAGGAGATCATGAATATTAGGTTGCAGGTTAGTAAGTTTGAACCATAAATCACGACATTCTATGTTCAAAGTAGCATTCCCAGTTGATCTTTATTTTAGGTTATTGTTATCTAATCACATTAGTTATATAGAGCTCTGTAAATGGAGTTCAAAACTAAATAATGGGTTACAGCATAGAGATCCATACTTTAAGAATCATTGTCCAATTTGTCTCATAGAATGAATAATATTTCCTTCATTTGTCAAAATGATTAAATACATCTAAGCTCACTCTTAGTAATAAGATGGATATCTCTAATCAGATCCACAAAATGAGCCAAGTTTCTCACATTTCTTGATCAAATCTCTATTAATGTTTAATTGTATATATTTGATCAATTATGGAAATAAAGCAGTGTAAATGTTGAAAGCAAATCAAACTAGATTTGAATTATTTCTGAATCAAGCTTTAACCCTGATCAACATATTTTTGAATTTTTTATTGGAATAAAAAAAAAAATGAGAGCTACTTAAAAACAGTCAAAATATGATAAATAAGAATGAATAGACTGTATTTAGTTTTGGTAGCCTTTTAAACACATCACTCAATAAGTCCAGGCCTGACATATACATGGCACCACTAATGAAATATCCATATGATTTTTTATAAACTACTAACCTTCAAATGGCACATGTCAAAATTTGAGCCCAATCAGATTATTAGTTTACAAATTACAGTTATTTAAGTGAAGCCACTGTTGCAAATTTTCAAAAACAATGGAAAAATCTGAATTTCATGTGTTGATAAAGCATTGCTTTCTGATGGGAAAAAATACTGTTCAAGAAAAGCAATGACTTGATAAGTGTTATTCTGACTCTGATCCGTTGAAAACAATGGTTAAGAGGTGGTATGCTGACTTTAAACATGGTGCACAGACACAAATGATGCTGAACGCTCAGGTTGCCCAAATTCGGCAGTTGTCCCAGAAAACACCAAAAAACTCTTTTGGCCGATTGTAAATTGAAGTTGCGGGAGATAGCAGAGGAGTTGAAGATATCAGAAGGCAGTGTATTTACCATTTTGCATGAACATTTGTCAATGAGAAAGCTGTGTTCAAAGTGTGTGCCCCATTTGCTCACAGTTGATCAAAAACAACAATGAGTCGACGATTTCAGAGCATTGTTTGCAACTGTTTCAACCCAACAAAAAGGACTTTTGCGTAAATATGTGACAATGGATGAAACATAGACCCACCACTTCAATCTGGAGTCAAATGATGCGCAAGGTATTTTGTTCATCGATTACCTTGAGAAAGGAAGAAATATAATATAGCATTATTGTCCATTTGAAGGCAGAAATCGCAAAAAAAAAAAAAACAGCCACAAATGAAGAAGTCTCTTTCACAAGACAATGCACCATGTCACAAGTCAATCGCAACAATGACAAACTACATGAACTGCACTTCAAATTGCTTTCGCACCCACCCTATTCTCCAGATCTGGCCCCCAGCGACTACTGGCTGTTTGCAGAGCTCAAAAGAATGCTCCAGGAAAGAGAATTGGCTCCAATAAAAGAAGTGATATCGAAAACTGAGGCATATTTTGAGGCAAAGACTGATCGTTCTACAAAAAAGGCATTGAATTGTTAGAGAAGTGTTGAAATCAATCACCCTAGAAAGAGACTATGTTGATGAATAAAGTCAGATTTTGCCTAAAATTGTTGTTTTATTAGTTAGGCCAGGACTTATTGAGTGATGTGTTATTGCCAGGCAAGAGAGATTCAAGATTTTGAGTAAATTTAACATAGAAATACTTGTATCAACTAGATTTTTTCAGACAGTTGTCCCCATCTTTATTGTTATATACACATTTCAGACGATGTGCTCTTTAGCCTTCTTCAGGTGTTTCTTGTTGAACTCAGGAGTTTTTTATGTGTATATATAACAATCAAGAATGAGGTCAGCATTCAAAAAATCTAAATAATACAAATTATTAAGCTTCATCTAAAAAATTAAGACAAATAGAAATATTTGATAAAATCTAATTTACTCGCGTGAGTTCAGGGTATTCAATTTTAAAGTCAGTCAGTCATATTTGTGGTAGGAGTAGGTATACTAAACTAGCCTGTCAAAAGTATCAAAACAAGTTAAAACATGCAAAACAGTGAAATTTCCTTAAAAATTTTAACTTACAATATTCCAGCTCTTTCTGAGATTACTATGTAAGTAAAATTTAATCTTTTCCACTTTATGATATAATTTTTTTTCTTGTGTGAGAATTAGGTTTTATTACAGGCTTCTTTAAAGGTTGGTTCATTATTCTAATGACGAATTTTTTTTTAAAATTTTTCAAATTACAAATTTCTGGTCATCTTTTTTTAAAAAACCTTTACGCGTCTCGATGTTAATTCATGTTTTTTAAAAATAGTTCCATCGTATAGAAAAGAGGTTGTTCTTTAACGTTGTTGGCTTAATATAGCATCTAAGTTAATTTTTTATTTAAAAAATTCAAATTGATAACTTCAGTGGATAAAGAAATTCAATTCTTGAAAATATATTATTTATACCTTAATATAGATCAAGGTTTTGCCTTTCATAAACAATAGGTGCAATATTAATTCATCATTACAAATCAGTGCACATACATATAAAAAAAAATATGGGTATTCTAACAATTTTCAATTAAACATTGAAATCAGCACGCCTCATGTCAACTTTGCATGGCTGTTATTCATTTCTTTAAAAAAAAAAGAAAGAATCCAAAATAAATATACTTATTTAAGATAAACTTTATGTACATTTCATTCTTAAACTTTTGCATGTTTATTCTTTAAAGAAAAAAAAAAAGAAAAAAAAGGGCCAATTAAATTTATAGAATTTTCATTCTAGTAGTAAAATGACATTCCATCATTCATTCATATTATTTACATTACATGGCTGAAAGTTTTTAATAATAATAATTTTTATAATTCTCAAGATTTCAGCACAAATTTGAACATTTCTTTAATCAGACTAGATACATTTTTTTTTTAAATTAAAAAGAATAATTCATTTATTATCCACGTATTGTATGCACAGTTTTAAAATAATGGTAACAACCTGTTTCTTTTATTCAATTTAGTACTTTTTTATATTAGTACCTCAGTAATTAATCAATCAAAAAATATATATAATTTTATTCATGATTATATACATTTTAAAATATTTTTCAATCTATTTTGTACCACACGTCTTGGAAAAGAATTAAAAAATATATTATTCAGTTGAACTATGGTTTTATGTTCCCCGGATGTGTCCATAAGAAATTGAAATGTACAGTACATGATTTTAAAAATGCATTAAGCCTTCTTTTTTTTAACAAGGTTAAATCTTACATGATTAAATTAAAGATGTGCGTATATATATATATATATATATATATATATATATATATATATATATATGAAGTGAATGTCTGCATATTGCAATAAGGAAGGTTACCAATCTAAAATAACAAGCTATTGTTCAAATAGGTTTAATCCTGTTTGAAAATGGATTAGCAATATTTCAATACAAAAACAAAGTTATTTCTATCAGGGCGTACAACAATCCAATTTTGGAAGTACAATGTTTTCTGGTGGATATTCTAGATGAAAGATGTTGATATGTTGAATTCCATCAATATGTCTAACAAATGGATCAAAATCTTTAATGCTGGTTACACAATCCACAATTAATGTTAGGTAGTGACTGTAAAGGTTTAATTTTTTGAAAATTTCAAAGTTTTGATGTCAGTCCTTTTTGCACATTGAAAGTTGGATAACTCTGTAAATCTTCCGTTATAAAACTTATATGTTTGATATTAGAAAGAAAACAACTATTTTTTTTAATTCCTTGTCTTAACATTTGTAATGTTTCAAGCATGTATCTTTAATGAATATATTTTTTACAGCATGTTCAGTAATGTGTACTTTTTACCAATTTTTGTCCAACTGCCAATTCACTATTTTGTATCATTTCCACACTGTTTTGTAACAGAATGTGATTTTCACCTGTAATTAAAGCTAGCTGATGCCAGGATTTATTCTTTTTATATTATCTTTCTTTTACTATGACATTACATCTATAAAGATCTTTCACTCTTTAAAGCTTTAGTTATACACTGCTAAATTTGGTTTTTCATTCAGTACTCCATAAAATACAATTCCTGACAAACTTGGTTGTTAATTATGCTACTAAGATAAATTTGGTACTTTTTTTGTTTTGCAACATATATGTGCCTACACAAAAATTTTGAGTGTATATTGAAAAAAAAATCAGTTTGGGATACCTAGTTGGAGTAAAATACAATGATTTTTAAATATCTAAAAATGAGTAGCATCTGAGGATCAAATTAAATGAGAGATGCACATATATACACACAGTGATGCTGATATGTTGATAATCCTGGGACACACGGAATTGATTTGAATGAGTCCCCAAGAAATGGGTCTAAAGATTGGAGTATGAACATCTAAAAACCCCTACCTTTTACCCCATACAGTGTAATTCGTTAATATTTCAAATGCATTTACAGTTAGCTGGAAATGGTGGGGAAGAAAAAAAACAAACACTGGGATGCATGGATACGATTTTTGCGTCCTTTTAGATTTTATGCGTCAGTGATGCAGGAGGTGTACCTATCAGCATCTCTGTACACACATGCTTTAAGATCAATTTGAGCCTTACCTACAAGTGGTAAAAACCTGTACTTTTTCCTAATACAATTTTGTGTTTATGTTTTAGCTTTCAGGACTAAAAAACACAATAAGAAGAAATAGTAAATTCATAACCTCGCTAGTATTTTTTTTTTTTTTTTTTTTTTTTTTTAACTATTAGTAAACTCTTTCCCCAAAAACAAAATCTTCCACAGATTTCGTAGTTTTAGAATTAGGTGAGTGAAATGCTGAATTAAACATTCAATTCACTTAAACAATAAATATTAGCTGAACATATATAAATTCCATGATCCAATTAGTATATACAAAAAAAAGAATTTTTAATAATATTTTACTGATTTAAAACTTATATATTCCTCTTTTCATGACCTGACATTCTTCTAAGTTTGATTGCATAACTCTTGCTTCAACATTAAAAGCATATGAAAATTTTCACAATTTAAACAGAAATCCTGAGGACTTGTTAATAAGTGCTGATATTGATAGACTAACATTGCATTCCATCTTTAAATGCATCAATGATATCTGGTCAAGAAAAAATTGATGTATGCATTTTAAATATAGTTTAAATTTTTATGGAAATGAAAAATAATATCAATTGTTAGTTACAATGCCAATACTACTGTAGTATTTCTGAAATGAGTAGAGTAGTGGATGGGACAGGTGTCATGGCAAAGTTATCATGGGAGAGCTGATGTACAAAAGATTCTGTAACCTGGTTTCGGCTCTAGTAAAATCATAAATTCTTAGATATGACAGTTAGGGTTTATATAGATATTAGATGCTTTACTTTTTCAATAATGGATTATGGACCAGATTAGGTATCATTTTCATGATGCTGATACATATAATCCAGTACAGTCTGTTGCATCTTACTTGGGAGAGGAGAAATACTGCTAAGTAATCACGATTGACCCAAGAGATGTCACAAAGCAAAAAATACTCAACAGCATGACACCCCGAGGATCTAATAGGTTTTATGGAAAAATAACCATCCACCATAGTGCAAAATTGTCGGTACTTGTCCAGAATATCTTGATGAGGAAATTGTCTCAGTAACAATGATGCCCGATAGCTTTTAATTTAGTGTGGCCTGGGACACACAGATTTGATTCAAATGAGTCCCCAGGAAATTTGATGGGTTCTCAACTAAGTTTCTTAATAAATTGCAGAGTTTTTATCTATGAACAACTAAAGCTGTCT
This sequence comes from Doryteuthis pealeii, assembly GCA_023376005.1. Classification (NCBI taxonomy): domain Eukaryota; kingdom Metazoa; phylum Mollusca; class Cephalopoda; order Myopsida; family Loliginidae; genus Doryteuthis; species Doryteuthis pealeii. The sequence continues at coordinate 103,442,659 of CM042138.1, read as the reverse complement.
AACCCTAGCTTGTACCCCATACAATGTAATTAGTTTCCAAGAAAATATTGAAATGTATTTACAGTTAGCTTGAAATGGTGGGGGAAGAAAAAAAAAACACTAGGACGCAGGATATGATTTTTCTGCATCCTTTAGATTTTTGCGTCAGGACACAGGATACGTACTATCAGTATCTCTGAGTAATGCACAAAATAATTATATACGAATGTAATACCTACATTCACCATGCAAATAAGAGTAAGTTCTAGTCATTATATTAATTTTTTTTTACAATTTACATTTAAGAACCAGTTTTTTAACTCATTACAATTCATCCAACTGCTCTATTTCTTTAGTCTTTACTTCCCGTAATCACCCAAAAGGTATATAATTTTGAGACTAAAAATGTAACTGCTTCATCCAATAATTTTTTAATTTAATTTTTGTAATTTACATGTATTTGTATTTCATTGTTTATATTCAATATTTCTTTTTAAAAAACTAAAGATAAAATTCAATAGGTAACAATTGTTCTTCTACCTTGTCTCCTTGCTTATAAATAAAAACATTTATAATAAATAAAACTGATCTTTTAATATAAAACATATATTAAAATATATCTTTACTTTAAAAGCTTATTTATCTAGAGAACAACTCACAATTTAATAGTGTCTTTAATACAAGATTTATACCAGTATAACATGTGATAACACACCTTGGTATTTTATATCTTCAATTTTTAACTTCAAAATGAAAGTAATAATTTGTTTAAAAAAAGATTAAAAATTCAATTTCTACTATGTTATCAGAAAAGTTCATTACATATCATTAGGAAATTACTCACTGATAGACTCTTCTGGTAATGCAGAAATATTAGTTATACATATCAATTCCTTAATAAATGACCATGTGCCACATCCTACTGTGCAGAGGGGTGTGTATATATATATATATATATATATATATCATATTATCACTACCCTCAAAATATAATATTTAAATTAGAAAGGCCAATGAAACTAAATAAGAATGCTGATAAAATGATGGGTATATAATAATTGAAAAAACAGAACAACTGAAACTTACTCTTCCTTACTCCCGTCTTTCATATCTAAAATTTTCCTATTTAGCTAAAAAGGAAGTAAATAAAATGACAGTTATTTCTTCTTGTAATGGATTTCTTTTAAGATTTACCCGAGATGTTTGCTTATATTTATTAAGATAAAACCAAACATTAGAAATCAATAATACCAAGCACACATTATTAAAATCAATTTTTTAATATCAATATGCAAATTAGCATTCCCGTTTACACTGTAAAGCGCTATTTTGTTGTATATATAAATACAATTAACATGTTATTTATATTAATAATGTAAAACAATTTTAATTGAGGTTTAAGTAAAATCAAATCATGGAGAATGTGACGTAAATAACTAAGGGAATGTGACTTGAGTAGTGATATAGTTTCCTTACAGACAAACGCAATATCTCCATTATAATAAGATTTACCAACAGACATTTCCTCGGCGGGATATTCTGGATAAGTACAAAATATGAGCAACAATTTTAGTGTAATTCAGAGTTATTCAAATTCATTTCTTCCGCCACAATTTATTTTTTTTTGTCGTAATCACAAAATCGGTTTAGTTGCAAACAGCAAATTGCTCACGACGGGGTCTAGTACCAGTAGCTAAAAAAACTCGTTGTAGACCCTTGTGACCTTTGGTGTGTTTGTAAGTTTTGTAAATAAATAAATCATAAATAGAACTTAAATTCCTTTTTAAACAGAAAACAAACGTGTAAGTTTGTTGTTATTGTTGTTGTCTGTTTTTTTTTATATTTTCAGAATGAAATGGCGTTTAAAAATATTATGCTTATCATTTCTTGCTATATAAAAAAAAGAAAAATAAGTTTTTAAAAATTATCGGAAGTGAGATGTGTTTCCAGGGATAAATATTTCGCAAAACAATTTGTACAATTATTATAGTAACCGGAGCAGACCGATTTATTGAATAAAAAGGGAAACTAACAAGTATTGTATTTTATGCCAACGTGTAGGCTAGATGTTGAAAAGAAAAGACAATAAACATTAATCGATTTTTTTTCTATTTTTGAATTCAATCTTTTCATTTTCTGACATGTCTTAATGTATATGAATTATTAAACGAATAACAAAACAGAGTTGTAAACCAAAAAAGACTAGTCAATAAAATATAATTAATTACATTTTTTCGATTAGCAACAACATGGCTTACATTTAAAACATTCGTTAAACTGCGTTCATTGGTTATTTAGCTTCGAAAAAAAACACGAAATCCATGCATGATACTAAAAAAAATATTTTCATAACAACAATGGAAATTAGTCAATTTTCTAAACATGTAAAACAATTTAATATCATATTATCTTAATTAGATATTGATTTTTTTACGAAAATAATTTAATCAGATTTCATTTGGATTGCGGGAAATACCAATTTACAGATTTTTACAAAAGAACGTGACACCGGCAAGAAGCAACCATGTTGAATATCTCAGACACGTTAGAAACAAATGCATTTTAAGTAGAAGAACTGATAAGAATAGTAAAAATTTTTTAATTTCTTACCTTACTCGATAACACAGATGATAATGTAAAAAATTACAATAATATTAATGAAAAATAATAAATAGATGCAGACAGATAAACAAGAGATGATGCATTGAGCAATGTCGTTCAACACAGCGCCCTCTTCCGTAAAATGTGACAAGCGAATACTCCCGTTGATTTCCGAGTAGCTGTTATAATAAGACGTCACTTCCTACGAGTACACATTTCGTCTGCTTGTGAAACAGCTTGTATTCGAACAATTACAGAATCGATATCTAAAAACATCTTATCAATTAATAATGAAGATTGGGTGATTTCTGTCTGTAACCAAAACTACGTCACAGCTTACGTTCAAAAATATTCTCAATGATTGTGTGTGTCTATTAATGAATATTTAAATTATAGTCAAGAATGTTTATAGAATAGGTATAACCCAATATGGCCTAAAATGAGTTTTGACAAAATGAATTAGCCCCCCTACAGAAAATAATTTACCAAAAATCAGAGAATTATTGAATTTTTAATGAAAATTTCAGTGTTTATTTACATTTAATGATCTTTATAATCATTATTTATTTTATTTTAAAACTTTTTTTTCTGGTTCACTTACTTTGGAAGTGTAAAATATTGCGTGATTGGTTCTTGATTAATACTAATACTAGGCATCACCAAAACGTCACGTGACCAGTTTAGGACATCTTGGAATAAAACGGAAATAAATATTCCGAACTTTCTATCAAAAATCTCATAAAAAAAAACAATTTAATGATCGTACAGGGTTGTTACAAAGAAAAACAGTTAATTCAAAGATCAAATTATCTGGATTGGGAAAAATTACATCGTTATCTTAAAAAATAAATAAACCTATACGTATTACATGCGAAAGGGTAAATTTTCAGGCCACAATTTAGACAGAAAAAAATACATATTATTACCCTCTACGATTATATATCTACATATGGTTGGCTCTAAGGACATACTTTTTTTAGCCAAAATTTACTATAAAATGAATAAAATCTTAAAAACTTTAATATTAAAAATTTACTATTAAAATGAATAAAAACTTGAAAAAATTTAATATTAAATTCACAGTGAAATTGGCTTTAAAAAAAAAATGTCTTCGGGTTTTGGTATTAATTTTTAAAATCGAAAATGAAATTGAAATGAAATGAAACATTTTGAATATTTTTTCTAAGAGAAAAACTGATAAAATAATGAATATATACTTACTTTTTTTCTATTAGGTCGAAAAAGTGGAAAAATAATTTTTTACGCTAAGAAAAAACAAAACAATAGTTACTGAGAAGCGTCTCGTCTCTTTGCATAAAAAGCAAAACAAAATATGTCATTTTGCTCTTCCGTATATTCTAAGAATCACACATTACTATTCAACAATAAAAATTACAATTCTTTTAAAATATTAATATAGCATGGATTGGACCAATTTTAGTTCACCTGAATTCAAATTCATATATTTTAAATATCCGTGGAAAAATTCGATTTTTTCACGCAGAAAAAAAATTATTTAATTTATTTCACGCAGAAAAAAAAATATTTAAGCAGACAAAAGATGAAAATCCTTAAAAATTAATTTCTTAAAAAAAATTTGTTGGTTTTTTTGACAATTTAATAGAATATAGGACATACCAATTAAAAAAGCAAAAAGAAGTTTTCAAATATAATATATGACATTTTTTGCACTTTTATTTCCGATTCATTAATTTTTCCTAAAAAACTTCTGCGTTGTATGTTATACAATTTCTTTGATATAGTTATTCAGACTCTTATCTTTATAGAAAAAAAGTTTAAAGTTTTCTGACGGGTCATTTTTTTTATCTCATAAATAAAATAGGGGAGGATAGACCTTATAAAAAAATATTTCCCTAATATATTTTAGAAAAAAACTATTTCAGATATATTTACATCCAAAGTATAAATATATTTTTATGGAAATTTTCGTGAAAATCAGAATATTAATGATTTTTCATAGAATTTTTTTAAAAAACTTTTTATCGTAACTTGTTTTAGCTACGTTAAATTTCAGTTGATTTAAACCAGGTGCAAAAATGAAAACATTGTTTTTCAATCATAATTTTCATTATTTCCGTAAGCTGAAAAATTTTTTTTAAATCATCAGGAGTTTATTTAATGTTTTTCTTTTCGAATGGAAAATTTTTTTCAAGAAAATATTAATTTTTCTGCAAGTTTCATTGTGTTAAATATGGGGGGGGTAAATTTCACAGGATAAATTGGTGGTACCTACTAATACAGTAGAAATAAAAAGATAAAAGACCGAAGTTGTAAATAGAAAAGGAAAAAAAAATTTCAAGTGGAATATTTTATAAGAAACATAAGTACCGAAAATCGGAAAATAAAATGTAAAAAAAATAATAAATAAATTAAATTTTTTGGAGATTCTTTTTTACTCATTTCGATAATTATTTAATTGGCTATTATCTTATAAAAGAAAAAATTATACCATCGATATTTTTTCTGCTTAAAAAAGGGGGCCACATTTTCAATAGAGTTTTTTCTTCAAAATATACTTTGATTGACTAAAATAAGGTTTGCATTAAAATAGATATTTATTGCAAGAATCTTAAAAATTATAACATTTTAAACTTAAAAATCCGAAATTTCTATTTTAAATGAATTTTATATATTAATTTTCATAACAAAATATTTTAATTAAAGTTTGAAAATAAAAATAACTGATGCATTATCAAATCTTTAATTGATAAATTAACACTGAAAATTTCATTAAAATCGGATAATTCCCTGTTTTTGGTAAATTTTTTTTGCAATAGCGAATGTCGCATTAAATTTGTAAACAAGCCAATAAAACCACTTAAAAAGAACCAAAATGGCGTCGGCAAACAAAATTGACCAAAACAAATCGTATTAAATGTATCAAAAATAAATGCTAATGAATGAGAGATCAAACTTTTGTCAAAATGATAAGTAGTAACATAATGACCATCATTAAAAAAGAAAAATATCATTACATTAGCAATTTTATTTTTGATACATTTAATACGATTTGTTTTGGTCAATTTTGTTTGCCGACGCCTTTTGGTTCTTTTTAAGTGGTTTTATTGGCTTGTTTACAAATTTAATGCGACATTCGCTATTGCAAAAAAATTTACCAAAAATCAGGGAATTATCCGATTTTAATGAAATTTTCAGTGTTAATTTATCAATTAAAGAATTTGATAATGCATCAGTTATTTATTTCAAAACTTTAATTAAATATTTTTGTTATGAAAAATTAATATATAAAATTCATTTAAAATAGAAATATTCGGATTTAAGTTTAAAAATGTTATTTTTTAGATTCTTGAAATAAATATCTATTTAATGCAAACCTTATTTTAGTCAATCAAAGTATACATTTTGAAGAAAAACTCTATTGAAAATGTAGGCCCCCTTTTTAAGCAGAAAAAATATCGATGTATAATTTTTTCTTTTATAAGATAATAGCCAATTAAATAATTATCGAAATGAGTAAAAAAGAAATCTCCAAAAAATTAATTATTTATTATTTTTTACATTTTATTTTCCGATTTTCGGTACTTATGTTCTTATAAATATTCCACTTGAAATTTTTTTTCTTTTCTATTTACAACTTCGGTCTTTTATCTTTTATTTCTACTGTAATTAGTAGGTACCACCAATTTTATCCTGTGAAATTTACCCCCCCCCATATTTAACACAATGAAACTTGCAGAAAAATTAATATTTTCTTGAAAAAAATTTTCCATTCGAAAAAAAACATTAAATAAACTCCTGATGATTTTAAAAAAAATTTTTCAGCTTACGGAAATAATGAAAATTATGATTGAAAAACAATGTTTTCATTTTTGCACTGTTAAATCAACTGAAATTTAACGTAGCTAAAAACAAGTTACGATAAAATTTTTTTTAAAAAAAATTCTATGAAAAATCAATTAATATTTCTGATTTTCACGAAAATTTCCATAAAATATATTTATATCCTTTGGATGTAAATATATCTGAAATAGTTTTTTTCTAAAATATATTAGGGGAAATATTTTTATAAGGTCTATCCTCCCCCCTATTTTATTTTATGAGATAAAAAAAATGACCCGTCAGAAAACTTTAAAACTTTTTTTCTATAAAGATAAGAGTCTGAATAACTATATCAAAGAAATTGTATAACATACAACGCAGAAGTTTTTTTAGGAAAAATTAATGAAATCGGAAATAAAAAGTGCAAAAAAATGTCATAATATTAATATTTGAAAACTTCTTTTTGCTTTTTTAATTGGTATGTCTATATTCTATTAAATTGTCAAAAAAAACAACAAATTTTTTTTAAAGAAATTAATTTTTAAGAGATTTTCAATCTTTTGTCTGCTTAAATATTTTTTTTTTCTGCGTGAAATAAATTAAATAATTTTTTTTTCTGCGTGAAAAAATCGAATTTTTCACGGATATTTAAATATATGAATTTTAGAATTCAGGTGAACTAAAAATTGGTCCAATCCATGCTATATTAATATTTTTAAAAGAATTTGTAATTTTTATTGTTGAATAGTAATGTGTGATTCTTAGAATATACGGAAGAGCAAAACTGACATATTTGTTTTGCTTTTATGCAAAGAGACGAGACGCTTCTCAGTAACTATTGTTTGTTTTTCTTAGCGTAAAAAAATTATTTTTCAACTTTTTCGACCTAATAGAATAAAAAGTAAGTATATATTCATTATTTTATCAGTTTTTCTCTTAGAAAAAATATTCAAATTTTCATTTCATTTCATTTCATTTTCGATTTTAAAAATTAATACCAAAACCGAAGACATTTTTTTTTAAAGCCAATTTCACTGTGAAATTTTAATATTAAATTTTTTCAAGTTTTTATTCATTTTAATAGTAAATTTTAATATTAAAGTTTTTAAAGATTTTATTCATTTTAATAGTAAATTTTGGCTAAAAAAAGTATGTCCATTAGAGCCAACCATATGTAGATATATAATCGTAAGAGGGTAATAATATGTATTTTTTTCTGTCTAAATTGTGGCCTGAAAATTACCCTTTCGCATGTAATACGTATAGGTTTATTTATTTTTTAAGATAACGATGTAATTTTTCCCAATCAGATAATTTGATCTTTGAATTAACTGTTTTTCTTTGTAACAACCCTGTACGATCATTAATTGTTTTTTTATGAGATTTTTGATAAAGAAAGTTCGGAAATATTTATTTCCGTTTTATTCAAGATGTCCTAAACTGGTCACGTGACCGTTTTGGTGATGCCTAGTAATTAGTATTAATCAAGAACCAACTCACCAATATTTTACACTTCCAAAGTAAGTGACCAGAAAAAAAAAGTTTTAAAATAAAATAAATAATGTATTATAAAGATCATTAATTGATAAATAAACACTGAAAATTTCATTAAAATTCAATAATTCTCTGATTTTTGGTAAATTATTTTCTGTAGGGGGGCTAAATTCATTTTGTCAAAAACTCATTTTAGGCCAATATTGGGTATACCTATTCTATACATTCTTGACTATAATTTAAATATTCATTAATAGACACACACAATCATTGAGAATATTTGACGTAAGCTGTGACGTAGTTTTGGTTACAGACAGAAATCCACCCAATCTTCATTATTAATTGATAGATTGTTTTAGATAACGATTCTGTAAATTGTTCGAATACAAGCTGTTCACAAGCAGACGAATGTGTACCTCGTAGGAAGTGACGTCATTATTATAACAGCTACTCGGAAATCAACGGGAGATAATTCGCTTGTCACATTTTACGGAAGAGGGCGCTGTGTTGAACGACATTGCTCAATGCATCAATCTCTTGGTTTTATCTGTCTGCATCTATTTATTATTTTTCATTAATATTATTGTAATTTTTACATTATCATCTGTGTTATCGAGTAAGGTAAGAAATTAAAATATTACTATTCTTATCAGTTCTTCTACTTCAAAATGCATTTGTTTCTAACGTGTATGAAGATATTCCAACATGGTTGCTTCTTGCCGGTGTACGTTCTTTTGTAAAAATCTGTAAATTGTATTTCCCGCAATCCAAATGAAATCTGATTAAATTATTTTCGTAAAAAATCAATATCTAATTAAGATAATATGATCATTAAATTCGTTTACATGTTAGAAAATTGACTAATTTCCATTGTTGTTATGAAAATATTTTTTTAGTATCATGCATGGATTTCGTGTTTTTTTCGAAGCTAAATAACCAATGAACCCAGTTTACGAATGTTTTAAAATGTAAGCCATGTTGTTGCTAATCGAAAAAATGTAATTAATTAATATTTTATTGACTAGTCTTTTTTGGTTACAACTCTTTTTGTATTCGTTTTAATAATTCATATACATTAAGACATGTCAGAAAATGAAAAGATTGAATATGCAAAAATAGAAAAAATCGATTAATGTTTATTGTCTTTTCTTTTCAATTCTAGCCCTACACGTTGGCATAAAAATACAATACTTGTTAGTTTCCCTTTTTATTCAATAAATCGGTCTGCTCCGGTTACTATAATAAGTTGTAACAATTGTTTTGCGAAAATATTTATCCCTTGGAAACACATCTCACTTCCGATAATTTTAAAAACTTATCTTTTTTTTTATATAGCAAGAAATGATAAGCATAATATTTTTAAACGCCATTTCATTTCCTGAAAATACTAAAAAAAAACAGACAACAACAATCAACAAACTTACACGTTTGTTTTCTGTTTAAAAAGGAAATATAAGTTCTATTTATGATTTATTTATTTACAAAACTTACAACACACACAAGGTCACAAGGGTCTACAACGAGTTTTTTAGCTACTGGTACTAGACCCCGTCGTGAGCAATTTGCTGTTTGCAAATAAACCGATTTTGTGATTACGACAAAAAAAAATAAATTGTGGGCGAGAGAAATGAATTTGAATAACTCTGAATTACACTAAAATTGTTGCTCATATTTGTACTTATCCAGAATATCCCGCCGAGGAAATGTCTGTTGGTAAATCTTATTATAATGGAGATATTGCGTTTGTCTGTAAGTGAAACTATATCACTACTCAAGTCACAATTCCCTTAGTTATTTACGTCACATTCTCCATGATTTGATTTTACTTAAACCTCAATTAAAATTGTTTTACATTATTAATACTAATAACATGTAATTGTATTTATATATACAACAAAATAGCGCTTTACAGTGTAAACGGGAATGCTAATTTGCATATTGATATTAAAAAATTGATTTTAATAAATGTGTGCTTGGTATTATTGATTTCTAATTGTTTGGTTTTATCTTAATAAATATAAGCAAACATCTCGGGTAAATCTTAAAAGAAATCCATTAACAAGAAGAAATAACTGTCATTTTATTTACTTCCTATTTTAGCTAAATAGGAAAATTTAGATATGAAAGACGGGAGTAAAGGAAGAGTAAGTTTCAGTTGTTCTGTTTTTCAATTATTATATACCCCATCATTTTATCAGCATTCTTATTTAGTTTCATTGGCCTTTCTAATTTAATATTATATTTTGAGGGTAGTGATAATAATGATAATATATATATATATATATATATATACACCAACCCCTCTGCACAAGTAGGATGTGGCACATGGTCAATTTATTAAGGGAAGTTGATATGTATAACTAATATTTCTGCATTACCAGAAGAGTCTATCAGTGAGTAATTTCCCTAATGATATGTAATGAACTTTTCTGATAACATAGTAGAAATTGAATTTTTAATCTTTTTTTAAACAAATTATTACTTTCATTTTGAAGTTAAAAATTGAAGATATTAAATACCAAGGTGTGTTATCACATGTTTATACTGGTATAAAATCTTGTATTAAAGACACTATTAAATTGTGAGTTGTTCTCTAGATAAATAAGCTTTTAAAGTAAGATATATTTTAATATATGTTTATATTAAAGATCAGTTTTATTTATTATAAATGTTTTTATTTATAAGCAAGGAGACAAGGTAGAAGAACAATTGTTACCTATTGAATTTTATCTTTAGTTTTTTAAAAGAAATATTGAATATAAACAATGAAATACAAATACAATGTAATTACAAAAATTAAATTAAAAAAATTATTGGATGAAGCAGTTACATTTTTAGTCTCAAAAATTATATACCTTTTGGTGATTACGGGAAGTAAAGACTAAAGAAATAGAGCAGTTGGATGAATTGTAATGAGTTAAAAACATGGTTCTTAAATGTAAATTGTAAAAAAAAATTAATATAATGACTAGAACTTACTCTTATTTGCATGGTGAATGTAGGTATTACATTCGTATATAATTATTTTGTGCATTACTCAGAGATACTGATAGGTACGTATCCTGTGTCCCTGACGCATAAAAATCTAAAAGGATGCAGAAAAATCATATCCTGCGTCCTAGTGTTTTTTTTTCTTCCCCCACCATTTCAAGCTAACTGTAAATACATTTCAATATTTTCTTGGAAACTAATTACATTGTATGGGGTACAAGCTAGGGGTTAGACAGCTTTAGTTGTTCATAGATAAAAACTCTGCAATTTATTAAGAAACTTAGTTGAGACCCATCAAATTTCCTGGGGACTCATTTGAATCAAATCTGTGTGTCCCAGGCCACACTAAATTAAAAAGCTATCGGCATCATTGTTACTGAAGACAATTTCCTCATCAAGATATTCTGGACAAGTACCGACAAATTTTGCACTATGGATGGATGGTTATTTTCCATAAAACCTATTAGATCCTCGGGGTGTCATGCTGTTGAGTATTTTGCTTTGTGACATCTCTTGGGTCAATCGTGATTACTTAGCAGTATTCTTCTCCTCTCCAAGTAAGATGCAACAGACTGTACTGGATTATATGGTATCAGCATCATGAAATGATACCTAATCTGGTCCATAATCCATTATTGAAAAAAGTAAAAGCATCTAATATCTATATAAACCCTAACATGTCATATCTAAGAATTTATGATTTTACTAGAGCCGAAACCAGGTTACAGAATCTTTTGTACATCAGCTCTCCCCATGATAACTTTGCCATGACACCTGTCCCATCCACTACTCTACTCATTTCAGAAATACTACAGTAGTATTGGCATTGTAACTAACAATTGATTTATTTTTCATTTCCATAAAAATTTAACTATATTTAAAATGCATACATCAATTTTTCTTGACCAGATATCATTGATGCATTTAAAGATGGAATGCAATGTTAGTCTATCAATATCAGCACTTATTAACAAGTCCTCAGGATTTTCTGTTTAAATTGTGAAAATTTTCATATGCTTTTAATGTTGAAGCAAGAGTTATGCAATCTAACTTAGAAGAATGTCAGGTCATGAAAAGAGGATATTATAAAGTTTTAAATCAGTAAAATATTATTTAAAAATTCTTTTTTTTGTATATACTAATTGGATCATGGAATTTATATATGTTCAGCTAATATTTATTGTTTAAGTGAATTGAATGTTTAATTCAGCATTTCACTCACTAATTCTAAAACTACGAAATCTGTGGAAGATTTTGTTTTGGGGAAAGAGTTACTAATAGTTAAAAAAAAAAAAAAAAAAAAAAAATACTAGCGAGGTTATGAATTTACTATTTTCTTCTTATTGTGTTTTTAGTCCTGAAAGCTAAAACATAAACCACAAAATTGTATTAGGAAAAGTACAGGTTTTTACCACTTGTAGGTAAGGCTCAAATTGATCTTAAAGCATGTGTGTACAGAGATGCTGATAGGTACACCTCCTGCATCACTGACGCATAAAAATCTAAAAGGACGCCAAAAAAATCGTATCCATGCATCCCAGTGTTTTGTTTTTTTTCTTCCCCCACCATTTCCAGCTAACTGTAAATGCATTTGAATATTTTCTTGGAAACGAATTACACTGTATGGGGTAAAAGGTAGGGGTTAGCCGGCTTTAGATGTTCATAGATAAAAACTCTACAATTTATTAAGAAACTTTAGTTTTGGACCCATCAAATTTCTTGGGGACTCATTCAAATCAATTCCGTGTGTCCCAGGATTATCAACATATCAGCATCACTGTGTGTATATATGTGCATCTCTCATTTAATTTGATCCTCAGATGCTACTCATTTTTAGATATTTAAAAATCATTGTATTTTACTCCAACTAGGTATCCCAAACTGATTTTTTTTTTCAATATACACTCAAAATTTTTGTGTAGGCACATATATTGTTGCAAAACAAAAAAAGTACCAAATTTATCTTAGTAGCATAATTAACAACCAAGTTTGTCAGGAATTGTATTTTATGGAGTACTGAATGAAAAACCAAATTTAGCAGTGTATAACTAAAGCTTTAAAGAGTGAAAGATCTTTATAGATGTAATGTCATAGTAAAAGAAAGATAATATAAAAAGAATAAATCCTGGCATCAGCTAGCTTTAATTACAGGTGAAAATCACATTCTGTTACAAAACAGTGTGGAAATGATACAAAATAGTGAATTTGGCAGTTGGACAAAAAATTGGTAAAAAGTACACATTACTGAACATGCTGTAAAAATATATTCATTAAAGATACATGCTTGAAACATTACAAATGTTAAGACAAGGAATTAAAAAAATAGTTGTTTTCTTTCTAATATCAAACATATAAGTTTTATAACGGAAGATTTTACAGAGTTATCCAACTTTCAATGTGCAAAAAAGGACTGACATCAAAACTTTGAAATTTTCAAAAAATTAACCTTTACAGTCACTACCTAACATTAATTGTGGATTGTGTAACCAGCATTAAAGATTTTGATCCATTTGTTAGACATATTGATGGAATTCAACATATCAACATCTTTCATCTAGAATATCCACCAGAAAACATTGTACTTCCAAATAATTGGATGTTGTACGCCCTGATAGAAATAACTTTGTTTTTGTATTGAAATATTGCTAATCCATTTTCAAACAGGGATTAAACCTATTTGAACAATAGCTTGTTATTTTAGATTGGTAACCTTCCTTATTGCAATATGCAAGACATTCACTTCATATATATATATATATATATATATATATATATATATATATATATATATATACGCACATCTTTAATTTAATCAGTGTAAGATTTAACCTTGTTAAAAAAAAGAAGGGCTTAATGCATTTTTAAAATCATGTACTGTACATTTCAATTTCTTATGGACACATCCGGGGAACATAAACCATAGTTCAACTGAATAATATATTTTTTTAATTCTTTTCCAAGACGTGTGGTACAAAATAGATTGAAAAATATTTTAAAATGTATATAATCATGAATAAAATTTATATATATTTTTTGATTTAATTACTGAGGTACTAATATAAAAAAGTACTAAATTGAATAAAAGAAACAGGTTGTTACCATTATTTTAAAACTGTGCATACAATGTACGTGGATAAATAAATGAATTATTTCTTTTTAATTTAAAAAAAAAATGTATCTAGTCTGATTAAAGAAATGTTCAAATTTGTGCTGAAATCTTGAGAATTATAAAAATTATTATTATTAAAAACTTTCAGCCATGTAATGTAAATAATATGAATGAATGATGGGAATGTCATTTTACTACTAGAATGAAAATTCTATAAATTTAATTGGCCCTTTTTTTTTTTTTTTTTTTCTTTAAAGAATAAACATGCAAAAGTTTAAGAATGAAATGTACATAAAGTTTATCTTAAATAAGTATATTTATTTTGGATTCTTTTCTTTTTTTTTAAAGAAATGAATAACAGCCATGCAAAGTTGACATGAGCGTGCTGATTTCAATGTTTAATTGAAAATTGTTAGAATACCCATATTTTTTTTATATGTATGTGCACTGATTTGTAATGATGAATTAATATTGCACCTATTGTTTATGAAAGGCAAAACCTTGATCTATATTAAGGTATAAATAATATATTTTCAAGAATTGAATTTCTTTATCCACTGAAGTTATCAATTTGAATTTTTTTAAATAAAAATTAACTTAGATGCTATATTAAGCCAACAACGTTAAAGAACAACCTCTTTTCTATACGATGGAACTATTTTTAAAAACATGAATTAACATCGAGACGCGTAAAGGTTTTTAAAAAAAGATGACCAGAAATTTGTAATTTGAAAAAATTAAAAAAAAATTCGTCATTAGAATAATGAACCAACCTTTAAAGAAGCCTGTAATAAAACCTAATTCTCACACAAGAAAAAAAAATTATATCATAAAGTGGAAAGATTAAATTTTACTTACATAGTAATCTCAGAAAGAGCTGGAATATTGTAAGTTAAAATTTTTAAGGAAATTTCACTGTTTTGCATGTTTTAACTTGTTTTGATACTTTTGACAGGCTAGTTTAGTATACCTACTCCTACCACAAATATGACTGACTGACTTTAAAAATTGAATACCCTGAACTCACGCGAGTAAATTAGGATTTTATCAAATATTTCTATTTGTCTTAATTTTTTAGATGAAGCTTAATAATTTGTATTATTTAGATTTTTTGAATGCTGACCTCATCTTGATTGTTATATATACACATAAAAGCTCCTGAGTTCAACAAGAAACACCTGAAGAAGGCTAAAGAGCACATCGTCTGAAATGTGTATATAACAATAAAGATGGGGACAACTGTCTGAAAAATCTAGTTGATACAAGTATTTCTATGTAAATTTACTCAAAATCTTGAATCTCTCTTGCCTGGCAATAACACATCACTCAATAAGTCCTGGGCCTAACTAATAAAACAACAACTTTTAGGCAAAATCTGACTTTATTCATCAACATAGTCTCATTCTAGGGTGATTGATTTCAACACTTCTCTAACAATTCAATGCCTTTTTTGTAGAACGATCAGTCTTTGGCCTCAAAATATGCCTCAGTTTTCGATATCACTTCTTTATTGGAGCCAATTCTCTTTCCCTGGAGCATTCTTTTGAGGTCTGCAAACAGCCAGTAGTCGCTGGGGGCCAGATCTGGAGAATAGGGTGGGTGCGGAAGCAATTTGAAGTGCAGTTCATGTAGTTTTGTCATTGTTGCGATTGACTTGTGACATGGTGCATTGTCTTTGTGAAAGAGTACTTCTTCATTTGTGGCTGTTTTTTTTTTTTTTTGCGATTTCTGCCTTCAAATGGACCAATAATGCTATATTATATTTGTTCTTCCTTTCTCAAGGTAATCGATGAACAAAATACCTTGCGCATCATTTGACTCCAGATTGAAGTGGTGGGTCTATGTTTCATCCATTGTCACATATTTACGCAAGAAGTCCTTTTTGTTGGGTTGAAACAGTTGCAAACAATGCTCTGAATCGTCGACTCATTGTTGTTTTTGATCAACTGTGAGCAAATGGGGCACACACTTTGAACACAGCTTTCTCATTGACAAATGTTCATGCAAAATGGTAAATACACTGCCTTCTGATATCTTCAACTCCTCTGCTATCTCCCGCAACTTCAATTTACAATCGGCCAAAAGGAGTTTTTTGGTGTTTTCTGGGACAACTGCCGAATTTGGGCAACCTGAGCGTTCAGCATCATTTGTGTCTGTGCAACCATGTTTAAAGTCAGCATACCACCTCTTAACCATTGTTTTCAACGGATCAGAGTCAGAATAACACTTATCAAGTCATTGCTTTTCTTGAACAGTATTTTTTCCCATCAGAAAGCAATGCTTTATCAACACATGAAATTCAGATTTTTCCATTGTTTTGAAAATTTGCAACAGTGGCTTCACTTAAATAACTGTAATTTGTAAACTAATAATCTGATTGGGCTCAAATTTTGACATGTGCCATTTGAAGGTTAGTAGTTTATAAAAATCATATGGATATTTCATTAGTGGTGCCATGTATATGTCAGGCCTGGGACTTATTGAGTGATGTGTTAAAAGGCTACCAAAACTAATACAGTCTATTCATTCTTATTTATCATATTTTGACTGTTTTTAAGTAGCTCTCATTTTTTTTTTATTCCAATAAAAAATTCAAAAATATGTTGATCAGGGTTAAAGCTTGATTCAGAAATAATTCAAATCTAGTTTGATTTGCTTTCAACATTTACACTGCTTTATTTCCATAATTGATCAAATATATACAATTAAACATTAATAGAGATTTGATCAAGAAATGTGAGAAACTTGGCTCATTTTGTGGATCTGATTAGAGATATCCATCTTATTACTAAGAGTGAGCTTAGATGTATTTAATCATTTTGACAAATGAAGGAAATATTATTCATTCTATGAGACAAATTGGACAATGATTCTTAAAGTATGGATCTCTATGCTGTAACCCATTATTTAGTTTTGAACTCCATTTACAGAGCTCTATATAACTAATGTGATTAGATAACAATAACCTAAAATAAAGATCAACTGGGAATGCTACTTTGAACATAGAATGTCGTGATTTATGGTTCAAACTTACTAACCTGCAACCTAATATTCATGATCTCCTCAGTGCCCATCAAATCCATTTTATCCATTAAAAAATAATTCAAGAATTAAAGGTACATTTGTATTTAGCTTACTGATCCTTTTCTTATGGAAATTGTATTAAACATGGGTAAATTATTTATGTTTTGTAATGTAATATTCAATTAATTTATGGATAAATGGAAATTAAATTTGGTTATAAGGGGTGCATCAAGTAAAAAAATTTGAGAAGCCTTATTTTAAACTGATTTGAGTTGGAAATTTTTTGATATTCTTTAAGCACTGTGATATTCAGATTGTGTGTTTCTTCTTCATTATAATCTCCATCATCTTTTGTTATCAGGTCTCTAAATTTTGGCAGGGTTTTGTTTGTGAGGCAGATTTACAAACCACATGTTCTTCCTGATACCCTACCCTCTGATAAAAGTCTTGTGATTGAATTCAGTTTTTCTTTTATATCGAATGCCCTACTAATGCTAGAGAACCCAGTCTGCCCTACTATTTACTCATAGCTGAAGTGGGAAGAAGAGTTAGATTCATGTTTTTCCTAAAGGCATTAGTGTGAAGTAAAATGCCAACAGCCTTATCTAGTATTTGAAATTGGCTTGCCAAATTCATTTCCTCTTGTTGCTAACCATATCTCCTTTGGTGAAAATCTCTGTTGATAAACTAATTATCTATTCAATAAAAAAATGCTTAGATTGTTTATTTTTTAAAAGCTTTATCTTCTTGGCAATCACATAAGTACCATTTTGTTAATTTGAAAGACATGTTCTTTAACAGTTGGCAACTGATAAAATCTGATAAATCTTTTTAACTGATTTGTAAGGCATATCAGTCATTTTGAAATGATATATTAGATTGTTATAAGGGGATACTTAATGTTTTTGTTTTTTTAGGTTAAGTTTACAATTTATTGAACTTATCTTAGTCTAGCACTAAATCATAATTGTGGTGCCTTCAGAGAGAATTTAATGTACTAGTAATGACTTGAGAGTCCAGTTTTCATAAGCATTGCACTATGACAAATACCTAAAAAGTATTTTATTAATTTAAACTTATGTTAGGCTATAGTAACCACTTAGATAGACCAAGTATAGAGATGAATACAATATGGGAACCAAAAATTAAAAAGATTTTTAAAAAAGACCTGGAGAGGGATGGACTCCACCAGGCTATTCCTGCCCAAGTCATGTTATATGAGTAGTGTTCCCATGACAAAACCAGGTTATGGTTATAAGTCTTTTTATGTGAACATATATGCTGCAGAGATGCTGATAGGTATGTGTCATGCGTCCCTGATGCACAAAAATAAAAAAAGGATGCAATAAAATCATATCCATGTGTCCCAGTGTTTTTCTTTTTTCTTCCCTCACCATTTCAAGCTAACTCAATAGTTTCTTAGAAATGAATTACACAGGATAGGTTACAAGGTAGGAGTTAGATGGCTTTAGTTGTTTCCTCAGATCTAAAAATAAAAAACCCTACAATTTATTAAGAAACTTATTGGGACCCATAAATTTTCGAGGACATAGGACGCATTAAATCAAAAAGCTATCAGCATCACTGTACTGTATTCATTGGTGAGCAGCTCTTAATAGAAGTAATTCAATGAATGCAAAAAAAACAAAATCTATTTTTATAAATCCTGTGCCAAATGAATTAAAGTAACAAAAAATAAAAATCCTTGTTGGTCAGTGATCATATATTGATATTTGTAGAAACAAATTGAGAGGCAAAGCTACTTTAAGTGATAATAGTTTCATGAAGAATGAAGATTAAAATCTGATTTCTTTATATATTTACCATCATGTTTTTGGCTTCACAATTTTCCATTGTTCTTCAAATTGAATGTGTTATCTTGTAAATAAACTAGATACCAGATTTACAATTAACCAATCAGTATGTGATAAAAACAACAGAGATAAGAATAATAATTAAAAAAAAAAAATCATTGAATTGTAATAATAATCCATCATAGAATTTCAAACAAAAATTATACCATAGTTTTCGAATATTGAATGAAATAGAAAATATTTGTGGGCTGTTAGAATTATGGACTATAAAGATGGTCTGCAAAAAATCAATTAAGAGGAATAATTAAAAAAAAAAAAAAAATTTAAACATTGCATACCTAGGGCCCCCGATTTTCCGTTCAAATTTTTCTAAATTCCGTTTCCACTTTTAGTCAATTCCGTTTTTTTTCCGTTTCCACTTTTGGTAATTCCATTTTTATAGTATTTTGTGAAAAAAATGAAATAAAATTTGCTATAATTATTAAAACTGAAAACAAAAGCATAATTCAAAGTTTATTACATATAAAGAAATAGCAAATGTCTACAATTCTTTTTGAAATTGAAATGAAAGTCCAAAAATAAATTATATGTAAAAATAAATATGTAACATGACTAAACAATGAAAATGTTGCAGTGCATAATTATCTTTGAGGTAAACTTTTAATCAACTTCCTTCTTTAAGGAAGAACACATTCAGATTGTTTTTGTGTTTTAAGTAAAGGATCCATATTGATTTATAATCATTGATTCACAATATTAAAATTAAACAGAAAAATCACATTTAAAGAATGAACAGCAAATAACTTACATCTTAACAATAAATATCTGAGAAAGTCAAACATTTTGACTAAAATTTTACAAAACAGGAATTAAAACCATAATAATTGAATCTTTGTAACAAAATATAAAAAACAAATTTGATATATTAATTTAAATTAAAAACTTATCTCAAGTTTGAAATACTCATGAAATTTAAAATTGGATATTTCCCAAATAAAAAAATTAGCAATCTTCAAATCTCTTTTCTAAATCTCCATTGTAATACAACATTATAAGTTGCTTGGTGTTTTCAGGGGTAAGACTTTCACGTTGTTTATTTAGTAAATGTTTATATTGAGAAAATGAACGTTCAATATCTAAGCTGGTAACAGGCATCCATATGACCTTATTGTAATCTGTTCCAGAAGGGGAAATCTTCTCTTATTTGCATTCAAAAATGCTGGGATGCAAAAAGGATTTTGGTAAGTCATCTTGGTAATTCACATAAATTTGGAATTCTTCAAGAAGATCAGTAGAAGGATCTTGCAAGTCCTTAATGGCTGCAAAACTATCAATGTCATGGCTTATACAAGGTAGATGTCTAGGATCAAACAGACGAGATGCCTTGTAAAAGTTATATACAGGGTGAGCATCCAGGTATTTATTCAGTTTTTGAAAAAAGATGTGCTGAACAAATCTTGGAAAATTTGAAATAACTCTCTCCCTCTTTGTATTTTCTAGTTTCAGACAGAAGACAGTCTATTTCTACACCAAATGTTGATTTTGCTGTACCAGTATACAAGTTTTTTTTCTTTATTTCTAAATTGTATGGTCACGTGATAGTAGCATTACTTTTCTTCAATCATATTTATAAAACAAGGTTACAAGTTGTTTAGAAGCTTTTACTTGGAAATTTTGTAAAAAATCAAAACGGGGCTTCAGCCGGGGTCCAGTGAGTTTTGGCTGCTGGACCTGCCAAAGGTTAAATTATAAGCGTTGATCCCAGGGGCTATCTCCCCAGGCAATACCTGCCCCCTTGATTTAAAAGGGAAGGGCTGGGTTATTGCCCAGCGTCCTGAGTCGCACCCCCTTGAGGAGGAATGCCGACGGATTGATGCAATTTTTCCACCTGCCACCATAAGTCTCTGATTATGGGTGTCCCACATTAATAGGCCTTGTGCTAACCATACAAGTGGGTTATGAGGTAAATATACATCAAGGAAAATGAATTTGTTAAACTTTTTGATCTTAGTATCTCCCCATTTCCAATTTCATACATGTCTACCTTCCCATTTCCACTTTATGAGACGACCGACTTTCATCTCTTTCTTAGAAAAATATAAGCACTAATCAATTTCATCAGACAAATCTACGACCCACTTTCTTTTTTTTAGGTAAAAACTTTTGCTCTTAATTCCTTTTCCGAAATCTCTCTCTG
>CM042138.1:103398670-103421549 GCA_023376005.1 Doryteuthis pealeii | reverse complement strand
GAAAAGTACATTCCAGCACGAGGCATCGATTGACATTGAAACTATAGGCCGTGTTGGATATAACCCATAACAGAAAAACCCCTAAGCTTTGAGCATTCTTTGCTGCCGGTCGACACCTTCCACACAATTTCAGGACCCCGCATCTTGGTGGCGCACTAGTTTCAGCCGAGTCAACCTTTGGGCACTGTTCTTTGTAGGCAGGCACGCCGACCAAGGGAGACAACCCACCCTACCACTGATATATTTTTTTACAAGATATATTTTTTAGCTGGGATGGGGAACTGAGACATTGACATAGGTATAAACCAGAACCTGAGACGTAAATAGATAACAATTTCTTGAGACTTCACAATCTACTCTGAAAAAAAAACCCAAAAAAAAACCGCTAATTGACCGTATATTGTAATAAAAAAATCAAAGTGAATAGACTTGCTTGTTGATAATATACGTTGTACCTTTTGACATAAGTGTAGGAGAAAAAGAATTTAAAAAGATATCCAAATACAAAGAGCTAAGATCAACCTTACTTTCTTTTCAAGCTCAGAATTACTGAAACACTGAACAAACTACCTGCATCAGTTATTAGCAGTTTATTTCATTCGGAATTCAGTTTAAGTATTATAGTCTCAAATTAAATACGGCACCAAAAAGTATCTTCACAATCATCCCAAAGAGGTAAACACATCATGATTAGTTGTAACATAAATGTTTTAAGAGTCATTATGAATGTTAAGGCAGTATAATATGTTTTAATTTAAATTTTTTTTTTTTTTTTTTTTTTTAAAATCAAACTTTTGTATTAGATTTGTTTACCTGGTCATTCTTCTTACGAATGGCATATGCAGTAAAATATTTTTTAAATTAATACGTTTTATCCATATATTTTTATGTTTTACTTTAGAAAATCCGAAGTTTACTATATTTTGAATTCTAGATCTCGGCTGTTATAGTTTCATCGAAGAAATATATCTACTTGCTCCATTTTCCTGAAATTCACAAACACTATACCGGATATCCCCACTCCATATACATGCACACCATAACTCATATACTGTTCATTTTCCTGACATTTACACATTATTTTGTGTACTATACATGTACCTTTGATGAGTTATAGTTCACCTGAGCACTGTTCATAGTAATTTCATTATTTGTATTACCTAGATTTTTTTAGACTGTTGTCCTCATCTTTGTTATATATTCAATGTTTCGGCTAATGTGCCCTTCGGCCTTTTTCAGGTATTTCTTGTTGAAGTCGAGAACCTTCATGCTGTAATCGGAAGTTTTCACGGAACTTCGGACTGAACCCTTTATCTAATCCATTGAGGTAACCATGATAAGAAGGTTCCGAAGTTTGACAACACTTGAAAAAGGCCGGAGGGCAAAACTTTAATGTTGCGCAATTTATTTCCCCAGTGACAAACACATGAAAACCAAAATATTATTCTCAACCATATTTGAAATCTACGAAGGTATTACCGAAGTTTGACCATTAAAAATTTTTTTTTTTTTAAATTTAAAAAAAAAAAGTCACTTTTCTCACTAATATCAACAAATATCTTTCTTTGTAACCCCTGAAATGTTCTTAGTACCAATGAAGTAGGCAAAATAAATACTTTGCTACAAATTTCCCAGGTTATAGACAATTAAATTCGGATGAAGAAGACGACAACAACAGTTGAAGATAAAACATATTCAAAAGGGTACAAAAAGTTGCAAACTTAGTGGCGTTTGCGACAAGACTTATCTGCAGAGGGTATAGGGAGCGCTGGAATACACGTCTCGCGGTTGACTGCTCAAACACTATAAGTGACTTTTGTCATGGAATTTAATTTAGACGCCAATATCGTATATTGGTGATTCGCCCTCAGGTGCCAGGGGCAGATAATCTATCTATAATTTTTGCGATAAAACCTCATTGGATTTGTTCTTCTCAATTATCAACCTGACGATTCCTTCCCAAAAGTGGCGGGCCAAATTCGAGAAATAGGGGGCGCAGGGGCGGTCGCAAGAGCTCGTCCCGGGGCCCCTTTAAGTGGCCAATAGTTATTCAGATTTTTCAAATTCTACGTCTAGTTCAGGAATGTAGTGGCAAAAGTTAAGCAATATATTTCAATGTTATAGCAACGCAAAGGCTTTTTGGGTTAGGGCGATTTTGCGCCCCTCAGAAGCTGCGCCCTGGGGCAGCTGCCTCTCCCTGACACCCCTTTGTTCAGCTACTGCTTCCACTCACCCTTTACTACTATAAAGGAAAAAAACACGTATATCCTACTCTGCTCTATTAGGATACGTTCCGATTGGTTTGTATAATGGCATGTCAACCTTCGTGGGTTATTTAATGCCAAAGCCAACCTAATAATAATAATAATAATAATAATAATAATAATAATTAAAAACAGTCGTGGTACTATCTAACCCACAGCTGGGAGGATGAGGGGGTCCATACGTTTCCCAAGGGTATTAGTCCGAAAGTAAACGTAATAGTGGGGCTGGAGTTCGAACTCGCTTACTACGATGTCGTAGACTAACACTTTAGTCACTACGCAACGGGGACACCTCGTGTGCTCATATCAACCCGACTAGAGTTCATTTATGCCAAGAGGTTAGAGAATCCCGTACATTGTATACTCATATTTACATTTTTTGTATAATTGTTGCGTGTGACTAAAGTGTTAGTCTACGACATCGTAGTAAGCGAGTTCGAACTCCAGCCCCACTATTACGTTTACTTTCGGACTAATACCCTTGGGAACGTATGGACCCCCTCATCCTCCCAGATAGTACCACGACTGTTTTTAATTATTATTATTATTATTATTATTATTAGGTTGGCTTTGGCATTAAATAACCCACGAAGGTTGACATGCCATTATACAAACCAATCGGAACGTATCCTAATAGAGCAGAGTAGGATATACGTGTTTTTTTCCTTTATAGTAGTAAAGGGTGAGTGGAAGCAGTAGCTGAACAAAGGGGTGTCAGGGAGAGGCAGCTGCCCCAGGGCGCAGCTTCTGAGGGGCGCAAAATCGCCCTAACCCAAAAAGCCTTTGCGTTGCTATAACATTGAAATATATTGCTTAACTTTTGCCACTACATTCCTGAACTAGACGTAGAATTTGAAAAATCTGAATAACTATTGGCCACTTAAAGGGGCCCCGGGACGAGCTCTTGCGACCGCCCCTGCGCCCCCTATTTCTCGAATTTGGCCCGCCACTTTTGGGAAGGAATCGTCAGGTTGATAATTGAGAAGAACAAATCCAATGAGGTTTTATCGCAAAAATTATAGATAGATTATCTGCCCCTGGCACCTGAGGGCGAATCACCAATATACGATATTGGCGTCTAAATTAAATTCCATGACAAAAGTCACTTATAGTGTTTGAGCAGTCAACCGCGAGACGTGTATTCCAGCGCTCCCTATACCCTCTGCAGATAAGTCTTGTCGCAAACGCCACTAAGTTTGCAACTTTTTGTACCCTTTTGAATATGTTTATCTTCAACTGTTGTTGTCGTCTTCTTCATCCGAATTTAATTGTCTATAACCTGGGAAATTTGTAGCAAAGTATTTATTTTGCCTACTTCATTGGTACTAAGAACATTTCAGGGTTACAAAGAAAGATATTTGTTGATATTAGTGAGAAAAGTGACTTTTTTTTTTTAAATTTAAAAAAAAAAAAAATTTTTAATGGTCAAACTTCGGTAATACCTTCGTAGATTTCAAATATGGTTGAGAATAATATTTTGGTTTTCATGTGTTTGTCACTGGGGAAATAAATTGCGCAACATTAAAGTTTTGCCCTCCGGCCTTTTTCAAGTGTTGTCAAACTTCGGAACCTTCTTATCATGGTTACCTCAATGGATTAGATAAAGGGTTCAGTCCGAAGTTCCGTGAAAACTTCCGATTACAGCATGAAGGTTCTCGACTTCAACAAGAAATACCTGAAAAAGGCCGAAGGGCACATTAGCCGAAACATTGAATATATAACAAAGATGAGGACAACAGTCTAAAAAAATCTAGGTAATACAAATAATGAAATTACTATGAACAGTGCTCAGGTGAACTATAACTCATCAAAGGTACATGTATAGTACACAAAATAATGTGTAAATGTCAGGAAAATGAACAGTATATGAGTTATGGTGTGCATGTATATGGAGTGGGATATCCGGTATAGTGTTTGTGAATTTCAGGAAAAATGGAGCAAGTAGATATATTTCTTCGATGAAACTATAACAGCCGAGATCTAGAATTCAAAATATAGTAAACTTCGGATTTTCTAAAGTAAAACATAAAAATATATGGATAAAACGTATTAATTTAAAAAAATATTTTACTGCATATGCCATTCGTAAGAAGAATGACCAGGTAAACAAATCTAATACAAAAAGTTTGATTTTAAAAAAAAAAAAAAAAAAAAAAAAAAATTTAAATTAAAACATATTATACTGCCTTAACATTCATAATGACTCTTAAAACATTTATGTTACAACTAATCATGATGTGTTTACCTCTTTGGGATGATTGTGAAGATACTTTTTGGTGCCGTATTTAATTTGAGACTATAATACTTAAACTGAATTCCGAATGAAATAAACTGCTAATAACTGATGCAGGTAGTTTGTTCAGTGTTTCAGTAATTCTGAGCTTGAAAAGAAAGTAAGGTTGATCTTAGCTCTTTGTATTTGGATATCTTTTTAAATTCTTTTTCTCCTACACTTATGTCAAAAGGTACAACGTATATTATCAACAAGCAAGTCTATTCACTTTGATTTTTTTATTACAATATACGGTCAATTAGCGGTTTTTTTTGGGTTTTTTTTTCAGAGTAGATTGTGAAGTCTCAAGAAATTGTTATCTATTTTAGTCTCAGGTTCTGGTTTATACCTATGTCAATTCTCAGTTCCCCATCCCAGCTAAAAAATAGTATCTTGTAAAAAATATATCTATGGTAGGTGGGTTGTCTCCCTTGGTCGGCGTGCCTCTCTACAAAAGAACAGTGCCCAAAGGTTGACTCGGCTGAAATCTAGTGCGCCACCAAGAGCAGGGGCCGTGAAAATTGTGTGGAAGGTGTCGACCGGCACAAAGAAGCTCAAAGCTTAGGGGTTCTGTAAGGGTTAATCCAACACGGCTATAGTTCAATGTTCAATCGATGCCCTCTGCTGGAATGTACTTTTTCCCAAAAGTTCGAGCTTACGGGCTAGTCATGCTGAAAACACCGGTTCCCGGTAGATCACCGAAGTTAAGCAGCAATGAGCCTGTTCAATACTTAAATGGGTGACCATTTAAGCAACCGCAGGTACGTGAGCAGGGCTTATATCAAAATGACTTGATTCGGCATTAAATGACCCGAAAAGGGTTGATATGCCGTTAAACAAAACAACCAACCAACCAAATGTTCGATTGTCCAAGCCAGCAGTATTGTTTTCACATTTGATTTGATCTTTTTTTTTTTTTTTTAAATATTCAAAAAGAAAAGAAAATCCTCTTATCTTCTCTCCACTGTCGACGGGGGCTCAGAATGCACCGAATGTATTCCTTGGAAAGTGGGTAAGCACCCTTGCAAAAAAAGGGTCCTGGGTAAGACTAATCTAAAAGCTCTGCGCGAGAGTATGCCTTTATTGCTATTACCCAGAGTGGTAGTACCTTTTATGGGTCAAATAGATCCGTTGGAAAATTATTCGTATTCGATAGGAATACATGAAACCATAACTGCAAACAAATGCTTATGGATAAATAAAAACGTCTCCTGTGTGTGTGTATGTTGTATGTATTATAATATATAATATATATATATATATATATATATATATATATATATAATATATACTGCTGATGAGACCTAATACGGTTGAAACAGCTGTACGGTGTTTCCCACTCGTTATTCGCCGAGTTTGCCTGTCATGATTATTTTCAATAATTATCGAATTCTATACGATATACGCATTGTAATTGTCTTAAAAATATAAATTATATATATGTATACTTAAAAAAAAATTAAACTGTCATTTAACTATGATAAATTTATTTCGACCAAGAACTTAATGAGTCTCGTCTCATCAGATAGATTTAACAAAATACTGTTCTGTATATAATTAATTTATTAATTATTATACACTGAGCTCTCTTAGAGATTTATGAAAATCTTTGTATGAGTCTATAAGTTTGTACCTACAAAAGTATACAGTATGGATGTACAATAGGATTTCGATGATCCAAAATAAAATTATCTCTTTCTTACCAGTCATTTGGATTATCTTATCATTCACACACACACACACACACACACACACATATATATATATATATATATATATATATAATATAATATATATAAACAGGAAATGAGCTTCAAAAAGATTGTAGCGATATCTTTTGATCTCAAACAATGACAATGCATTCATAGCGGAATGCATTTCAATGACTGTAACTAGACAAGCACAATCCTATTTACGGGACTTGGACTACGCTAACCCCCACCTAAAAAGGTGTCCTGGATATGGCAACTAAACTGCATCTGATGATAAGGTTCAAGTTTTTGGGAGAGTCGAGTATCCATCTATTGTCATTACTCTCAAGAAACTACACAAAAAATGTAAATATGAACGTGATATCCGCTACTGGAACACCGACAGTAGTAGGATTGAGGTACTTACTACTCGCAAATTTCAAAAACCGGTCAGAACGGGCTCTTTAGCTTTAACCGACAACCTGCCTAAGAGGAAAAGTCCGGTACAAAACCCCCGCTGCCTAGTGGCTTTATTTCATCCTAGGAGAGTAAACCCCGAATACAAATCAGGAGCCGAGTCTCTAAGGTGGTGTGATGCTGAAATCCAGTGCTACCCAGCAACTCCTGCGACACTACCGCTGCCAAACTGCATTGGCTTCTTGCCTTTCCTTTGGAGAGGGGGATGCTGCATGAGCAACAGCTCATCCTCCATATGAACTCGCTCAGGCTACGTAGTTCTAATAACAAAAGAAAAAAAAATTGGACACTACTCCATCGTTTCTCACAGACGGAAGGGTGCCAACAAGGAACGTAATTCCCAGCCTCTAGGCAGAAAATAACTAGACTTAGTTGTTTAGGAGGAGGGGGGAAGGAGCTCTCAGTTGTTTTGACTAGCGAGAGAAATCCCATTTGGTTTGAGTTCGGTTTTCCTTCTAGAGTGGTCGTCCTATTTTACCTAACAATGGCTGGAGAGGAAAAGTTGGATTCGTACATTTCCTTATTTTATAATAATTATTAGCGCTATGAAAAATGCAAACAGTTACGTCCATCTACAATGCTAACCATTACACCACACGCCTCCAACTAGTTGACATGCCGTTAAAATCAATCATATCCCACAGTGAAGGAGCAAATCCATTACTACTGAATAGCTAGTTCGATCTTTGCTACATGCCTGATATTTGCGACCTTATCACATCCTACCGGTGGCAAACGGGTCTGGTTAATATCTAGCCCTCATTGAAAGGGCCACCACAACGCACACGCGCTGCGCATCACGCATCACGTGCTGAAGCAGACATCAAAATATGTTGCTCAATCTACTATAATCTGTTCTATTTATTAAACATTCTATTTTCTTATTGGTTAAAAATAAAACTATCAAAGCGCAGTTTTTATCTGTTAATAAAACTAGCAAATATATGCACCCGCTGGGTGCAAGTATTTAAGTTTTAATGTAATAAAATATTATATTAAATTAGAAAGGCTAATGAACCTAAATAAGAATGCAGATAAAAAGATTTGAAACGGTGGGGGGGTATAATCGAAAAATAGAACTGAAACTTACTCTTCCATCACTCCCGTCTTTCATTGATAAATTTTCCTAATTTAACTATTTAGTTAAAATGGGAAGTAAAGAATAAAATGACAGTTATTTCTTCTTGTTAATGAATTACTTTTAAGATTTATCCCCGAGAATTTTTCTCATATTCATTAAGATAAAACCAAACAATTGGAAATCAATAATACTAAGCACATATTTATTAAAATCAAATTTTCAATATCAATATGCAAATTAGCCTTCCCATTCACACTGTAAACCGCTATTTTGTTGTATATATAAATACAATTGCATGTTATTAGTATGTAAGATATAGCCAACAGTATTAATGTAAAACAATCTTATTAATAATTGAGGTTTAAATAAAAATAAAATCATGGAATATGATGTTAATAACTAAGGAAATTGTGACTTGAGTGGGTGATAGTTTCGGTTACAAACACACAATCTCCATTATAATAAGCTGTCAGTTAGCGACCCCCCCCCCCATTGTCATAGCAACTGATCCGGGTACTTAAAGCAAAACAACTCTAAATTCTCTTTCAAATCCGCTTGTCGTAACGAGTGTCCTGTCGGGTAACACTAGTTTTGATTTGGTTTCTTTGTTTAATGACGCACCAATCTTTGTGGGTGATTGAATGCCAAAGCCATCCTTGTAGAAGAACGGTAGTGGTACTATTTAACCTAGAGCTAGGGGGAAGATAATGTCGTTCATACCTTTCCCAATGGTATTAGTCCGAAAGTGAACACAATAGCGCAACTGCAGTTCAAACTCGCTTACTACGATGTCGCAATCCAGCACTTTAGCCATTGCACCACAGGGACTCTAGTTTTAATTTCCTGCCAACATTGTCTATAAAAATCTAGAGGGGAAAAAATGATATAATTTCGTAATCTAATAACTTGACCAATTCTCGTTCAGGTGATCTAGAATTTTAACATTGTAAAAACAACTTTGTGTGTAGAAACAATAACTATCTCCCTTAGCGAATGAGCGTGTCCATGGGGTGTCACATGTCTTAGAAACCCATCCTCGATCTCTTTTGCATCTCTTCTCTGAACAGTAGAAACGTTGAGGGACAGTCACTCTCTCATGGAACATTAGACACGTGTCTCTGATCACTTTTCTTACCATCATCAAACAACCCTTTTCCATTTTGTATCCACCTCCACGTACTTGTTCATAGAACAATGTGTATATTTCTGTCTGTTGTATTTTTGTGTATTCTTTTAATACTATTTGTATGTATATTATGTATAACTAGCAAATATATGCACCCTCCGGGTGCAAGTATTTAAGTTTTAATGTAATGAAATATCGTATTAAATTAGAAAGTCTAATAAGAATGCAGATAAAAAGATTTGAAACAGAGTGGGGGTATAATAGAAAAATAGAAATGAAACTTACTCTTCCATCACTGACGTCTTTCATTGCTGAATTTTACTTAGTTAACTATTTAGTTAAATTAGGAAATAAAGAATAAAATTACACTTATTGTTTCTTGTTAATGGATTTCATTTAAGATTCATTGAAGAAATGTTTGCTTATATTCATTAAATTAAAACCAAACAATTAGAAATCAATAATACTAAGCACATATTTAATAAAATCACATTTTAATATCAATATGCAAATTAGCCTTCCCGTTCACACTGCAAACCACTATTTTTTGTATATATAAATACAATAGCATGTTATTAGTATGTAGATATGGACAACACTAATAAAAATGTGAAGCAATTTTATTAATAATTGAGGTTTAAATAAAAAATAAAATCATGGAGAATGTGATGTAAATAACAAAGGGAATAGTGACTTGTATAGTAATATAGTTTCGGTTACAGACAGACAAACCCACAATCTCCATTATAATAAGATATAAATGTTTCTGTAAATGAGCCTAGATTATCTTGTCTTACCATCCGTTTATTCTATGTTAGTATATGTATTTACCCAACCCTCCACCACGAGCAAGATGTGACACTATCAATTTTAAGCGGAGTTTAGCAGGTTTGAATTTATTTTTTCTTCTAGACCGGTTGCCATACCAACGTTAGAGAGAAGTTTGCTTTACTATTGATCTATAGCTGAAGGTTAATAGAGAATAGTTAAGCTATGTAAATAGCATCTTCCATGATTTGAACCGCCCTGTCGGCTGGGGCGTTAGAATGCACCGACTGCACCTCTGCAGAGGGGTATGATTGCTCCAACCCTATTGCCCTTATGGCAAACCCCAACCCTTTTTATCATATGGGTGCTAGAAGGCGGTGGCTGAGGGTCTACATGTCCTGGGAATGTCGTTAAACTCTATCTGATGGTGAGGTTCCAGTTTTGGAGGTTTGGGGAATGTGAGGCACCCCTTCATCACCATTGCTCCCTGGTCCACTGACCCGGAGTGGTAGTACCTGTTAGGGTCCTATCTATGGGTTGAATAGAAAAACATGAGTTTATAAACAAAATTGTATTATGCATTAAGAATGAATTTATTTCACAACTTTGTCGGCATTAAATGACCCACCGAGGTTGATGTGCCGTAAAACAAATAAAATAAACAAAATAATTGCTTATGTCTCCACTCCAGTAGATGTTGCTCGCAGTAGCTACTGTAATAATACATTTCATGTATCGCACACCCATAAGAGTAGACACCCCTTCTCTCTCAACACATATTTTACGGGGGGAGGGGACTTATACGCATCATCACAAATGTATAAGCAAGGATTTTACATCAGTAGTAATATAGTCGACGCAGAGGCCTATTGTAGTTATCAACCGGACAGCGAGGGAGTCTATCCCCTTTTCACTAACGCTAGACCAGGAAGATTGTTTTTGCGTCTAAGGTGGGGCGCATATCACCTCCCCTACGTGGACTGGTATCGAACCTGGAACTTTGTGGTTTGTAGGCGGACGCTCTCCCGGCTAAGCTAAATCGAGCTCTATTCGAGTACTTGGAGATAGGGAATATATTTAGTAGAGTTCCATATCACCAAGGACAATTACCATTCATATATCCGTGATATAATTACACAAAAGGAGACGATCGTTGTCTGGCGGTCATCGTCGTAGGAAATGACAAGAATTCAAATCATAGTTTGTTTTGTTTTACGGCATATCAACCTTGGTGGGTCATTTAATGCCGATAAAGTTTTGAAATATATTAACTCTTAATGGATACACAATTTTTAAAAAATAAATACATTTTTCTATTTAACCTATAGATGGGACCCTAACAGGTACTACCACTCCGGGTCAGTGAACCAGGGAGCAATGGTGATGAAGGGGTGCTCCACATTCCCCAAACCTCCAGAACTGGAACCTCACCATCAGATAGTTTAACGTAATTCCCAGGACATGTAGACCCTCAGCCACCGCCTTCTAGTACCCATATGATAAGAAGGATTGCGGGTTGCCATAAAGGCAATAGCTTCCGTTAAAATATGCCAACCGTAACTAGATTTTCAGGTGGCCCCATTGGCGGAGTCTTACCCCTCTGCAGAGGTGCAGTCGGTACATTTTAACGCCCCAGCCGACAGGGTGGATAAGCAATTATGCTTTAAATTATATATATATATATATATATATAATGACCACAAAATGGAAGAGTGAAGCTGATATTCACTATTTTTTCAATTAAATAGTTCCATTTACGGATCCAGAACATACTATATCATTCCTTTCACCATAGCGTCACATTTATTCTGAAAATCATTCAGACTATAGTCACCAAAACATACTAGTCCCTCAATGAGTGTTTCAACTATTCCCATATGTACGTATATGTTGAGGGAGAGGAATGATATTCATTTCTAATTACAAAGAAAGAAATCCGCAATGAAATGCGGATGAACTCCTAAAAATATAATGTTACCTCGATTTACGAGGGTCCCAACTTACGATTTTTCCGAGTTACGAGCTGTCAGTCGGTCGATTTTTTGCTTTGAGTTGGGAGCTAAAATTTGAGCTTAGAGCAAGCTTCAGATATGCTTATGTTAAAAGCATTTAAGTTTCCAAATTTATTACGCCAAAGAAAAATATTACTTATAAAAAAAATAAACATTAAAACATATTACAGCACATAATTCATTACATTCTATTTTATGTTTTTATACAATACAGTGCTATTTTACTTATTTAAAAAAAAAAATTACAAAAAAAACTAGGGTGCTTTTTTTTTGGGGGGGGGCGTCTGGAACGGATTAATGGCATTTCAGTTTATTTCAATGGGGAAAACTGATTTGATATACCAGGAAATTGAGTTACGAGTGGAATTAATTAAACTCGTAAGTCAAGGTCCCATCGTATTTACAATTAAAAATATCGTTAATACGTCTCCTACGCACCCCCAATTAATATCACTGAAAAACTAGTCGAATTGTTGAAAAATGATGCGTGAGAAATAAAACAATGAAAATTCGTATCTCCGGAGAAATCAACTCGATTAGATCAGGGGTCGACAACTTTTTGGAGAGAAGTGGACAATTGGCTCTGCAGTGTCTCGGTGTGAAGGGCTATGGTATTAAATATAAGGAAAATGAATTTTCTCTGTCAAACCGCTCAGTCCAAAAAGCTGTTTTTATTTTATTTATTTATTTATTTATTTTATTTTTAGGTTTAGATAAAAAAAAATGCCTCTGATCTTTGATGGGTTAATCTGAATCGAATTATTGGACAGGGTCAGGCAAAATGATCTGACACATTTGTAGGTTAAATAAAAGGCAAATAAAGTAAAGAAACAAAAAAGTGTTTTTATTTTCGAAAAGTACATATAATGCCATTTTTTTTCTTTCATATAATGCCATTTTTTTTCTTTCATATAATGCCATTTTTTTTCTTTCATATAATGCCATTTTTTTTCTTTCATATAATGCCATTTTGTTTTGTTTCTTTATAATGCCATTGTTTTTCGTTTCTTTTTCAGTTGCTGCCATGAATTGGACTAGTGAGCATCGCGCTTTCATTGTGGAAACGTTTATCAACATCATTTTGTATGGATGCATTTGAAGATCATTGTGAAGAATTCTTCGCAAACTTCTTTCGGAAAGTCTAAGAGCTTGGGTGCGTTTAAATGTGGAACGGAGTGGAGACTGTTGAACTGAAGCTCTTACCGCTGCCACATTTTCTGGAGTTCTGGCGGTGCGAGGTCGGCCGGTTGATTTTCGTTTCAATGCAGATCCAGTAGCTCTGAAGTTGGTAACCATAACAAGATCGTGTTTCGAGCTGGTACGGGATCATGTTTACCAAGATTAAAGTGCAAACGGAACGTTCTTTGTGTTGCAGTTACAGATTCGTTTGTTTTGATAAACGTTTCCACAATGAAAGCGCGTGCTCACCAGTCCAATTCAGGCAGCAATTGAAAAAGAAACGAAAAACAATGGCATTATAAAGAAATAAAACAAAATGGCATTATATGAAAAAAAAAATGGCATATGTACTTTCCGAAAATAAAAACGCTTTTTTGTTTCTTTACTTTATTTGCCTTTTATTTAACCTACAAATGTGTCAGATCATTGTTTCTTTACTACATTTGCATTTTATTAAACCTACAAATGTGTCGGATCATTTTGTCTGACCCTGTATTTCTATTTGTTACTAATTGGACAATCAAAGTCCAGCTATTAAGTTGGTGGGCCGGACGAAAACCACACGAGGGCCGGATGTGCCCCGCGGACCGGGGGATCCCGACACCTGTACTAGATTAAAATACATAATTTTTGCCGTCAATGATCGTGATTAGTTGAATTATTGATGAAAATCTAGTTAAGGTTGGCATATTTTAACGGAATCTATGTGTGGAGCCATGAAAGCAAAGCTCCATTTCACAGTTGTCAGCGCATTCACACCCGTTATAAACTCCGATGTATATCCACTTCATCTATCTATCTATCTATAGAGAGACATCTATATATCGATATAGAGATATCTATATATAATCATTCTCTTTCTCCTCCATAACACACAGCTTACACACCTAGGTTGGTAGATACTGCGATGTTTATTCTGACCCGTGTAGTAAAAGCATACGTGTGTGAGTATTGGGGCGGGGGTTAAGTTTTCCTTCGCTTAACACTATACCCCCCCCCACACACACACTTAGTGTGTACACATGTAAATTCCTGAGGACGAGAGTAGGAAGATTAACATTTATTGATATAGATTAGGGGTCGGCTGCCCCGGCCCACGGGCTTCATTCGACCCTCGTCATTTTCGCCCGGCCTACTAACTTAACACATGAACTCTAATTATCCAATGAATGCATTCTTGGGAACAGCTGTTTTCGAGAATGAAATAAGCTAAATGTTACTTAACTCTTTGCTTACCAAATTTCCCCGACGGCTGTATTTTCTTGGTATTTTTTGACCTGCAGGATAGGGTATTTCAAAGTTCACTATTTATTCACCCCAGAACTCCTTCTATTCAAATAAAGTCATATTATCATTGTATAAAGAGTTTGTGTCATGGTCCTCCATCGAGACTCTGCATAGCTGTTTGGCCCTCTCTCTCCAAAAGAATGCCGACCCCTGATATAGATGATCTAATTCTAACCCCCCCCCATCACCTTTCTCCTACTCCCTATCCAATCAATCCCTTTTTGACAATGTTGGGATTACATCTCTCGCATAATAGGGGATGCGAAATGTAATTACCTCCAGTGTCTGCCACTAGGTGGCGTGGTCAACGTAGCATATAAAGACACAGCAAAGTCAAATCTCATGACAGAAGTGACAACACATCTATTGCGTTCCTCCTGTTCACGAACCGCGGGATCGGAGCAACGGTTCGCGTGCTCGCTCGAGCGAGCGGCGATGCCAAGCTGCCCCCGCGCGATAGCGGCTGAAAGCCTCTAAGCCGGAACCGCGACCGGTGTCGCCACGGTATTACGAAAGGCGTCCTCTTTTCGTTCCGCTGGAGCCTGCCATAGCGGTCGTCTGTCGTTAGTAGCGGCGGCTGTTGCGTTCGGCGGGGCGGTTCGCCGTCTCCGTTGGGCGTGGCTTGTCGTCGTTGCATACGGTGCGAACAGGCGGGATTTTGCCGTCGCCGTCTTGTTTCGAACCCTTCCGTGTTGCGTGAGACGAGGGATCGCTCGTAGACCACTTGACTTATTTCACGTGTAAGTCTTCATATTCTTATTTATTACTAGTTACAATTCATACTAAAGACTTTCCATTTAATTAAACGTTTCTTATCACTCATTATGTTGTATTTCCATCCTAATAATAAATAATAGGAATAAAATTGTAATTACTTTGTGAATTGTTCCAATATTTATTCTATACAAGTAAACGATATTCAACCTCCACAGTATCTCTCTATCTCTCTATCTATCTATCTCTATCTCTATCTCTCTATCTCTCTATCTCTATCTCTCTATCTATCTCTATCTCTCTATCTATCTCTATCTCTCTATCTCTATCTATCTCTATCTATCTATCTCTATCTCTCTATCTATCTCTATCTCTCTATCTATCCTCTATCTATCTCTATCTATCTCTATCTATCTCTATCTATCTATCTCTATCTATCTCTATCTATCTCTATCTAATCTCTATCTATCTCTATCTATCTCTATCTATCTATCTATCTATCTATCTATCTATCTATCTATCTCTATCTATCTCTATCTATCTCTATCTATCTATCTATCTATCTCTATCTATCTATCTCTTATCTATCTATCTATCTATCTCTATCTATCTCTATCTTCTATCTCTATCTATCTCTATCTATCTATCTCTATCTCTATCTATCTATCTCTATCTATCTATCTATCTATCTATCTATCTCTATCTCTCTATCTTCTTCTATCTATCTCTATCTATCTATCTATCTCTATCTATCTATCTTATCATCTATCTCTTATCTATCTATCTATCTCTATCTATCTATCTCTATCTATCTCTATCTATCTATCTCTATTATCTCTCAATCTATCTATCTATCTTCTCTATCTATCTATCTCTATCTATCTCTCTCTCTCTTCTTCTCTCTCTCTCTCTCTCTATATATATATAGATATATATATATAATATATATATATATATCTATCTCTGTAGATATTGCTGAAATTGCCCTGTGTATGTCTTAATTTACCTCTGTAGTCCATGGGTGGCAGCCTGTAATGCTTAAGGACTGAGCAGTCCATGACATACAACACTAAACGGGCGGTCGGAGAGGTGTTCTATCTATGCGTTAAATAGATAAAAAATGAGTTTTAAAAATGTGTTTAAAAAGAAATGTCAAAAAAATTTGAATACCCAACAAGAATTAATAAAAAAATGTTTGCTGTATAAAATAACCCAAGGAAGGGTTGACATGCCATAAAATACAACTATCCTATCCCTCCACCTCGAGCAGGGTGCCACACCCTTGTACAGTTTGTAGTTTTCTTTCTACCAGACTAGTTACTTTACCATAGCTATCAGAACACAACTGCCCTACTACTTACCTAGATGGATTCATACCGACCCAAGGGCATTAGTATTGAATGCAATAGCCTCGTTCAGGATTGAACTTGAGTTGCTGATTCTATCGTTCTTACGATCATAACCGTTACACAAGTGCGATATGAGAAACTGTCCTATGCCGAGAAAAACAGCTTTTATTGTGTGGTCTTTCTCCGCTATTTGTAATCAGACAGTAATGTCCTAAAATGTCCACCCTTGTATTAGATTCCCTATTTTTCTTTTAAAACATCATGACTTCTTTTTGGAATTGTCTGCAACACAACTCTTACACCTTGGGAGGTGCGCTTGTAATGGTTGTCGTTATAGGAATTGGAGTGACGAGTTCAAATCCTGGACGAATCTTTTTGCGTTTCACTTTACGCTAATGCTTATGGGGGGGGGAGCATGAATGCCGGATAGACTAGGTTTTTAGCCTTGGTAGGGCAACCAGTTTAGGAGAAGGAAAATTCGTTGTACTTTTCTTAAAAATTGATTTAGGGTCGCCTTCTACCGGTAATGGAGGGACTGGGTACATAAATATTTTTTGTACCCTGGTCCTATTATCTACTATCATTAAGTTTGATAGTTGCAATAGAATAACCGATATTTCGGGTAGAGCATTATTTCATCATACTCTGTAATACCATTTAATACCAAAAATAGGATGCGACCCCATCACTCATTCTACAGCCCCAGTCGACATGGCTGTAGAGTGAGAATACACTCTGCAGATGGGTGAAATCCCTCTCTTCAATATGGCCACCTGTTGGCCGTGGGTGGTGACCCGTGATGCGTAAGGACGGAATCCTAGTTAATGAGCAGTCCATGTCGTGCAACACTCCAATTTGGTCCGCACCTCGGCTGGACAGGTGGTTGGAGAGACTCCTAGTTCCTCGACTGTCCGGTCTGTCAATGTCAATGATTATCCCGACTCTATTACTCTTATTGCAAAACCCAACTTTTTTTTAATCATGTGCTAGAAGGCTAGTGTCTGAGGGTCTTTCATATTCGACACGACTTGATCTTGTTATTTTGCTAATCATTTTTTTTTTTTCTATTTTTAAATCGCATTTTTTAAAATTGAATTATTTGATGGCACAGTTATGTGGTTTTCTAGCATTCCTATCTGATACTAATCTTTAATTTGACCCATAGATGGGACCCTAACAGGCCAAAGTTGATCTGGGAACAATGGCAATGGAAGTGTATTCATACTTTCCCGAACTGGAGCCTCATCAGCAGAAGTGCAATTTAGTGTCATACCCAGCCGCTGCCCTCCGTAAAGTTATCTATTTCGTATGTCTCGCACACATTCCCCTTTAAATTTGAGTTTTTTCTCTTCAGGATCAGACAACCCAAGTTCTTAGAACATTTTTTAGTTTATCTATATATAAAAAAGGCAGTTGTGTGTATGTCCTGAGGAAACTACGAAAATACAATATTTAACGACAAAGTAAATATATATTCACATTAAATATCACCAGAGCTTGCTTTTTGTGCAAAAATGAAGATTTGATTAATATTTGAGAAGATAGTTAAAAATAAGATTTGTATACAACATTAGCACGTTATTTTATTTATTTATTTTTGCTTGAAAATATAATATTGGATTGATAAAATTAATCATATTTTTAAACAAATTGTTGAATTATTGAAATTAGAAATTTTTATATTTTTATGTGATGTCATCCCTTTATCTAGGCGAAAAGAAACTCCTGACATCTTCGTATCTTTTATTACCTAGGGATTTTTATGGAGCAATATGGGATCTGGCAAAAATAACTTTTTAAAAAATCCCCCTCTACCCAGGGCGACGCCGGGTAGCTGCTTCTAGTTTTAAAATATTCTTTAAAATACTGTGATTATTTTCTTTTATTTGCCACTATTCTTCAACCAGTTGTCATTGCGACTAGTAATAAAAAGTCAAATTCCCTTAGACACCCTAAACCGTCAGATGGTAACATACCGGTTGTCTCCTGCCCATTAGGGGATTCCATGTACCTAAACTTTTTCGGTTAAATCGAAACTTAACCGGACCTAAATTCCACCATCCACCTAAATGTCACTCCGCCGAAAGAAAAAAATAATACCAAACATCAGGGGAATTAACCGAATTTAATGAATAAAAGATATAATGCCATGAGCTATTTGAGTCAAAAACACTTTAACAATTTTTCAGATGTCAGTTAACTTTGAACCATGTAATCTTTGAGGCATATATACACAGATTCTTAAATGATACCGTGTCTACCTGTAAAATGTAAAAGTTTTTAAATAAATAGACTTTTATTCATTAATATAATCAATACTGAAAAATTTCAATTAAATTCGGTTAATTCCGCTGATATTTTTTTGTATTTTTTTCTTTCGGTGGGAGACATACGATGGCTGGAATTTAGGTCCGTTAAGTTCGATTTAACCCCCCCCGGCTTCGAAGAGTTAACGGTTAAACATGCATCAGTTGCGTCTTTGTCTACATGACAGGGGATTCCCCGCCTTTTAAAACCAATAAGTGATACTTTTATTCTATAATCAGCAGTCTCAAGAATACGACCTATAAAAATTATGGTTATTTCCTATAACTCCAACATAAAACAAAGGGGGAACCACTCTTGACTGATAAATTATTCATTTATTTATTAATCTACTAGGAAAAGAAGGCGGGGTTATGTTTAGTTTAATGGTAGCTATGTGCAAAACACGCTCATTTAATACGCCGAGGATTGTTTAAAAATATATTTTAAGAACGTCACTATAAAAATGGAAAATTAACTTGTTTAATGTTTTCTTTTACGTTTAATAATAAAGAACAATTCCAAGTTTATGATGTGTTATAAAAAAAAAAAAAACAAATTTCTCTTACAGTAAAGACCTACATTTTCGCGTTTTAGAAAGTTGTGTGACATAGGATTTATCCGGGCATCCTGAACGTGTGCACTATTTTTTTTTTATATGGACAATCGTACGTATAATAATTCCCTTGTTTCCTGAAGCAAAAACAAAATTACTAATTTAGCATTTCCTTGATGTCTCACGTTTTTAACTTGATGTACTCAACAACTCAATGCTACAGCAACAATAACATTAACTGACTACAAGAGTTTTCCTCAAAAACCAAAGCGGATATTAAATTTCGTTATCCAACCCAATTAGAAGAATGCATGACAATTTGATTCAAAACATTTTTCAAAATTTAAAAAAAAATAAAAACCGAAATATTTATGGTCATTATTTTTAGCTAGATATTTTTTATACAATAGTTTTCTTTGATTAAAAAATACGATTTGATATCCGCTAACAGAAAGTTATTTATTTTAGTTGCGGGTGGAGTCCGTGGGTTCATGCTGTAGACACGCTGCCATTAGGTCGTACTTTTGGGGCCGGAGCGCCTGGATATGTGAGATTACAATTCTTATATTTTTAAAAAATCCTGAAAAAAAAAAAAAAAAAAAAAAAAAAAAAAACTTACCGATAGACAATAGGAATTTTTAATATAAAATTCTCTTAGAAAATAATCTAACAAATTTAGAAAAAAAAAAGATACATATTTTTACTTATTTACGAGATTTAAGTTTCAATGTTTAAGATACCCTATTACCAAACCGAATTAGAAGCGATTTATTATTATTTTTTTTTTTACCCATATGTTTCGTCTAAATTTATCTTTCCAAAAATGTAAAAAATTAAAAAAAAAAAAATACTAAGATCTTGTATACGGGAGATCAATGCCGCCGAAACAAAAGAACTAACGAAACAAAAATTATTAGCCTTTTCAAATTTAGTAAGCCATTATTATTTACCAATAAAAGTCACTCTTTTATTAGCTTCATATACCCGAAAGTTTTTATTAAAATCCGATGTTTTTTTTATATTTTTAGAAAAGAATTCCTGGGCATCACCTTTTTTTTTTTTTGTTTTTTTTTTTTCTTTTTTACACATTTTTTTTTTAAAGAGCCAGGCAAGAAAATGCGACATGCCTATTTTATGGGGAAATAAATAATTTAATCCAGTCAATAGTGTTTATATTGGAGTTATAGGAAATAACCCAAAAAATTATTATCCCTATAGGGACATTTCCTATTATATACATGTATTCTTTGGTATCTTCTATTGTTTTTTGGTATTATTTCTATTAAGTCTGCTTTGTATTCTATTACTTGCATCGGGATTTGTTCAATTCTATTATACTGTTAAGAGGAAATTGGTAGTACAACCAACTAGTGTTCATCACACATACTTTTACATTTTTCGTTCCGTAGTTTTGTCACACAGCCATAGCTCGTGGTTCGCTGGAAGGCTGGTGACAGCAAGTCTCCTCAGGTCTCCAGGTACTCTTCTGAGTATTCTAGCAATCTTAACAGTTGCGTAGGTTTGGGTGGTCTAGATTCTTCCCTCTGATTTCCAATTCAACTCAAATTCTTGCCAGACCCTACCTTTGTGGCCTCATAAAAAAGACAAAAACTTAATTGTTTAGAAATTCTTTACGCTAATTTATATTTTCTTTTACGTTTTATGTAGGTCTGTCAATTTACAGAGTTTTTCATAAATGTGTAAATTGTTTCAAAAATATTTTACAAACGTCATAAAAATGGAAATGACCTTTTTACGTTCTTTTACGTTTAATACTAAATAACAATTTCAAAAGTTTGGTTTGTAAAAAAAATAGAAAAAAATATTTCTGATACATATAATGTACGTTTTACATTCTAAAATATATTTACGATACATTTTTAATCTTTGACATAGTTTAAATGTTTGGCGTGAAATAGAGCGACGTTAATTTTTCTTAGGGGAACATCGTAAGTCTGAAATCAATAAACAAATTGCTAATCATTAGCATTTTAAGTCGATGCCTTAGCTTTAATTTTTGAAAACAGCTCCAAAATTAGAATGTTTTAATTTATTGTAATATAACGGGGTTAGTATGCAAGCGTATGGTGACTAGGAAAAAGAACACACGGAATTGAGTTTCAAAGATTGTATTGGAATAAAATAACATGAGACGATGAAAGCTGAAGTCTGGATTTTTGGGATGGTAGTAGAAATGAATCTAATAAAGTTCATGTAAAAATGTCCAGGATGGCCGAGTCAGATTGTAGTGTAGGTGGAAAAGTGGGCAGATGAACCAGTGGGTATGTTAGGTGTTGGATTAGGTGGGCCAAGTCTTGTGTTTTTTAGTAAGTCGTTAGCGGTTGTATCGTCTCAGTCGGGCGTACGATATGGTATCGCTGAACGATGTGGAATTGTTCCGTTTGTTGACTGCCTGTGAGCGTCAGATTTAGGTAGAGGGTAGGTGAGGATGTAAATCGGCCGCCCTGTGATTTATGTTTGTTTTGCCGTAGGGTCGGTACCCGTTGATAATGTTGTGCAACTCTGAACGCGCGTGGTGATCCTCCGTCTGCTTTGTCCGGCTTTTTCAAGCCGACTTTATATAGTCGGCCAGGTGTGAATCCGAAATCTGATCAACGAGATGCCTTTTTTTGTTTTTTTTGGGGGGAGAGCTTTCGATTGGAAAAAATGTGGAGTTATTTACCAAAATATTTTATTTTTTTTTTTGGGCATTCCTTTGTATTTCCAGATTGAACCGGAACTTTCAAAATTGGAGCCTAATGCGCAAAAAACGTGTTAAAGTGGTCACTTTCTTTTTAGGCTACCATGGAGTAAACCTTCCAGTCAGTTGGTGTCCACAACTTAAGTTTTGTCCTTGTTGGCGAGTGCGTGTATCTTTTTATGCGGTGTGTGCGCGCGAATTGGATTGGGTAATTAGTGAATCGAGAGATAATCTATTATTGTTATGTACCAATTAATTTACAATAAAATTCTATCAGAAATATATATGAATCTTTATTAATAAATATCGTCGAAATTTGTTGTCGTTTACAAAATTCGACTCAAAGGTAACAATAAAAAAAAAATTAAAAAAAAACAATGCAAATAATATGGAATGATCACAAGGGAGCCAAAAAAGAAACGAGCAACACTCTTACTTTAAATTAGTCTATATTCAACAATTAACTACTCTACTGGTCCTGCAAAAGATTGCATAAATCTGTTGCCAGCCATTTCAGTGAATTTCCCCCCCCCCCCCCCACCAAAGAAATAATTCTCTCGAGTCTTTTTCTTCAATACTTTTTGATGTACTTATTCAGAAAAAAATGCCTGCAAATGAAATAATAATCGCTTGAAAACAGCTGTCTGGAATTAGACGAGCGTTCCTTAGAATGTAAAAGTAGCGGCCGAAATAGAATATATTATATCCCACCCAACCCTTCCCATAAAAAGCGAAGCAATTTTCTTTAATTCGCAAATGACTTTTCAAATAACTTTTTTTTAATAAAGAACTAAGGGAATCTCATTATTTTTTAGCTATATATTTTTAATACATATTTTCGCGGTTTCTTTTATTAAATAAATACGCCTTTTGCTTTCCATGAATGGGAGTATTTATCCTAAGCATTTTATAAGTTTTTAAAATCCCAAAAAAAAAAAGTAGACAACTGGAACTTTTAATATAATCATGTACTCGAATAAGCTAACGATTCAGAAAGAAAAAATGGAAAATATCTTTTATTTCCGAGACTAAATTTCAAAATAAA
This sequence comes from Doryteuthis pealeii, assembly GCA_023376005.1. NCBI lineage: Eukaryota > Metazoa > Mollusca > Cephalopoda > Myopsida > Loliginidae > Doryteuthis > Doryteuthis pealeii. Next base: position 103,398,723 of record CM042138.1, on the reverse strand, counting down.
GACGTCTACTACAATCAGTATCGATTTACATGTTCTGTCTTGACATATTTTTT
>CM042138.1:103354549-103398570 GCA_023376005.1 Doryteuthis pealeii | reverse complement strand
CACCTCATTAATAATTATTTGTAATTTTTACATTATCATCTGTGTTTATCGTAAGGTAAGAAATTCAAATATTTACTAATTCTTATCAGTTCTTCTACTCAAAATGCATTGTTTCTAAGTGTATGAAGAATTCCAACATCGTGTTACGTTCTTTTGTAACAAATCTGTAGAATTGTATTTCCGCAAATCCAAATGAAATCTGTTAAAATTTTCGTAAATATCAACTATCTTAATTAAGATAATATGATCATTAAATTCGTTACATGTTAGAAAATTGACTAATTGCCAAATTTTGTTATGAAAATATTTTTAGTATCAGTGCATGGATTTCGTGTTTTTTTTCGAAGCTAAGAATAACCAATGAACCCAGTTTACGAATGTTTTAAAATGTAAGCCATTGTTGTTGCTAATCGAAAAAAATGTAATTAATTAAGATATTTTATTGACTGCAGTGCGGTTTTTTGTTACAACTCTGTTTTGGTATTCGTTTTAATAATTCATATTAACATTTAAGACATGTCAGAAAAATGAAAGATTGGAATATGGCAAAAATAGAAAAAAATCGATTAATGTTTATTGTCTTTTCTTTTCAATTCTAGCCCTACACGTTGGCATAAAAATCAAACTTGTTAGTTCCCTTTTATTCAAATAAATCGGTCTGCCTTCGTTACCTATAATAAGTCTGTAACAATTGTTTTGCGAAAAAAATTTATCCCTTGGAAACACATCTCACTTCGATAGTGTGTGTGAGTGTGTGTTTTTATATAGCTAGAAATTGATAAGCATAATATTTTAACGCCATTTCATTTCCTGAAAATACTAAAAAAAAACAGACAAACAACAATCGAAACAAACTTACACGTTCTGTTTAAAAAGAATATAATTCTATTTATGATTTATTTACAAAACTTTACAACACACACAAGGGTCACAAGGCGTCTACACCGCTCTCCTTTCCTCCACTGTACTTAGACCCCCCCAATCATGAGCCAATTGCCTGTTGCAAAAAACCGTTTTTGTGATTACGACAAAAAAAAATAAATTGTGGGCGAGAGAAGAAATGAATTGAATAACTCGAAATTACACTAAAATTGTTGCTCATATTTTACTTACCAGATATCCCGCCGAGGAAATGATCTGTGGTAAACTTAATTATTAATGAGATATTGGCGTTTGTCTGTAACTGAAACTATATCACTAATTCAAGTCACAATTCCCTTAATTATTTTACGTCACATTCTCCATGATTTTTATTTTAATTAACCTCAATTAAAATGTTTTACATTATTAATACTAAATAACATGTAATTGTATTTATATATACAACAAAATAGCGCTTTACAGTGTAAACGGGAATGCTATTTGCATATTGATATTTAAAAAATTTTGATTTTAATAAATGTGTGCTTGGTATTATTGATTTCTAATTGTTTGGTTTTATCTTTAATAAATAATAAGCAAAATCTCGGGTAAATCATAAAAGAAATCCGATAACAAAGAAAGAAATAAACTGTCATTTTATTTACTTCCTATTTAGCTAAAAGGAAAAATTTAGATATGAAAGACGGGAGTAAAGGAAGAGAAGTTTTCAGTTCTGTTTTCAATTATTATATACCCCATCATTTATACAGCATTCTTATTTATTCATTAGCCTTTCTATTTAATATTATATTTTGAGGGGTAGTGATAATAATGTTATAGTATATATATAGTATATATATATTATATTTATATAACCCCCCTGAGTGGCACATGGTCAATTTATTAGGAAGTGATATGTATAACTAATATTTCTGCATTACCAGAAAGTCTATCAGTGGAGTAATTCTCCCTATTGATATAAATGAAACTTTCTGATAACATAGTAGAAATGGAATTTTTTTAATCTTTTTTTAAACAATTATTCTTTCATTTTGAAGTTAAAAATTGAACGATATTTAAATACCAAGTGTTATTATCCATGTTTATACTGATAAAATCTTGTATTAAAAGACCACTATTTAATTGTGAGTTGGCTTCTCTAGATAAATAAGCTTTTAAAAGTAAGATATATTTTAAGATATGTTTATATAAAAGATCAGTTTGTATTTATTATAATGTTTTTTATTTATAAAGCAAGGAGACAAAGTAGAAGAACAATTGTTACCTATTGAATTTTATCTTTAGTTTTTTTAAAAGAAATATTGATTATAACAATGAAAATACAATACATGTAATTACAAAAATTAAATTGAAAATATTGGACGAAGGCAGTTACATTTTTTAGTCTCAAAAAATTATTATACCTTTTTTGGGTGATTACGGGAGTAAAACTAAAGAAATTAAAGCAGATGGATGAATTTGTATGAGTTAAAAACATGGTTCTTAAATGAAATTGTTAAAAAAAAATTAATATAATGACTAGAACTTACTCTTATTGCATGGTGAATGTAGGTATTACATTCGGGTATATAATTATTTTGTGCATACTCAGAGATACTGTAGGTACGTATCCTGTTCCGATGCAGAAAATTCATATCCATGCGTCCTTAGTGTTTTTTTTTTCTTCCCCCACATTTAAAGCTAACTGTAAATACAATTTGAATATTTCTTGGAACTATTACATTGTATGGGTTAGACGTTTAGTTGTTCATAGATAAAAAACTCTGCAATTTATAAGAACTTAGTTGGACCCATTCAATTTTCCTGGGCGATCATTTAATCAAATCTGTGGTGGCAGACACACTAAATTAAAAAGCCTATCAGATCATTGTTACTGAAGACAATTTCCTTCAAGATTATTCTGGACAAGTTACCGACAAATTTTGCACTTATGGATGGATGTTATTTTCCATAAAACCTATTAGATCCTCGGGGTCTGCTGTTGAGTATTTGCTTTGGTGACATCTCTGGTCAACGTGATATTAGCAGTATCTTTCTTCCTCTCCAAGTAAGATGCAACAGACTGTACTGGATTATATGGTATTTTTCAGCATCATAAAAATATCCCTATCTGATCCAATAATCCATTATTGAAAAAAGTAAAAGCCATCTAATATCTATATTTAAAAACCTAACAGTCAATCTAAGAATTATATTTACTAGAGCGAAAACCAGGTTACAGAATTCTTTAATAGCTCTCCCATGATAATTGCCATGACACCTGTCCCATCACTCTCTACTCATTCAGAAATACTTACAGTGTATTGCATTGTAAACTAACCAATTGATTTATTTTCATTTCCATAAAAATTTAACTATATTAAATGCATACATCAATTTTCTTGACCAGATATCATTGATGCATTTAAAGATGGAAGCAATGTTAGCTCAATATCACACAAACAAGTCCTCGAGGAATTTTCTGTTTAAATTGTGAAAATTTTCATATGCTTTTAAGTGTTGAAGCAAGAGTTATGCAATCTAACTTAGAAGAATGTCAGTCATGAAAGAGGATATTATAAGTTTTAAATATTCAGGAAATATTATTTAAAATTCGTTTTTTTGTATATCTAATTGGATCATGGAATTATATATGTTCACTAATATGATTGTTAGTGAATTGAATGTTTAATTCAGCATTAATGTCCACTCACAAATTCTAAAACTACGAAATCTGTGGAAGAATTTGTTTGGGAAAGAGTTACTAAAGGTAAAAAAAAAAAAAAAAAAGAAATACTAGCGAGGTATGAATTTCTATTTTCTTCTTATTGTGTTTTTAGTCCTGAAAGCTAAAACATAAACCACAAAATTGTATTTAGAAAAGTACAGGTTTTTACCACTATGTTAGGTAAGGCTCAAATTGATCTTAAAGCATGTGTGTACAGAGATGCTGATAGGTACGCGCCTCCTGCATCATGACGCATAAATAATCTTAAAAGGACGCCAAAAAAATCGTATCCATGCCATTCCCAGTGTTTTGTTTTTTTTCTTCCCCACCATTTCCAGCTAATGTTAAATGCATTTTGCGAATATTTTCTTGGAAACGAATTACACTGTATGGGGTAAAAGGTAGGGGTTAGCCGGCTTTAGATCATATATAAAAACTCGACAATTTATTTAAAGAAACTTTAGTTTTTGGGACCCATCAAATTTTCTTGGTCGGACTCATTCAATTCAATTCCGTGTGTCCCAGGATTATCTAAAAATGAGCAGCATCTGAGGATCAAATTAATGAGAGATGCACATATATACACACAGTTGATGCTGATATGTTGAATAATCCTGGGACACACGGAATTGATTTGAATGAGTCCCAAGAAATTTGATGGTCAAAAACTAAAGTTTCTTAATAAAATTGTAGAGTTTTATCATTGAACATCTAAAAGCCGGCTAACCCCTACCTTTTACCCCATACAGTGTAATTCGTTTCCCAAGAAAAATATTCAAATGCATTTACAGTTAGCTGGAAATGGTGGTGGGAAGAAAAAAAACAAAACACTGGGATGCATGGATACGATTTTTTGGCGTCCTTTTAGATTTTTATGCGTCAGTGATGCAGGAGGCGTACCTATCAGCATCTCTGTACACACATGCTTTAAGATCAATTTGAGCCTACCTACAAGTGGTAAAAAACCTGTACTTTTCCTAATACAATTTGTGGTTTATGTTTTAGCTTTCAGGGACTAAAACACAATAAGAAGAAAATGTAAATTCATAACCTCGCTATATTTTTTTTTTTTTTTTTTTTTTTAACTATTAGTAACTCTTTCCCCAAAACAAATCTTCCACAGATTTCGTTAGTTTTTAGAATTAGTGAGTGAAATGCTGAATTAAACATTCAATTCACTTAACAAATAAATATTAGCTGAACATATATAAATTCCATGATCCAATTAGTATATACAAAAAAAAGAATTTTTAAATAATATTTACTGATTAAAACTTTATAATATTCCTCTTCATGACCTGACATTCTTCTAAGTTAGATTGCATAACTCTTGCTTCAACATTAAAAGCATATGAAAATTTTCACAATTTAAACAGAAAATCCTGAGGACTTGTTAATAAGTGCTGATATTGATAGACTAACATTGCATTCCATCTTTAAATGCATCAATGATATCTGGTCAAGAAAAGATGTATGCATTTTAAATATAGTTAAATTTTTATGGAAATGAAAAAAATCAATTGTTAGTTACAATGCCAATACTACTGTAGTATTTCTGAAATGAGTAGAGTAGTGGATGGACAGGTGTCATGGCAAAGTTATCATGGGGAGAGCTGATGTACAAAAGATTCTGTAACCTGGTTTCGGCTCTAGTAAAATCATAAATTCTAGATATGACATGTTAGGTTTATATAGAATTAGATGCTTTTACTTTTTCAATAATGGATTATGGATCAGATTAGGGATCATTTCATGATGCTGATACCATATAATCCAGTACAGTCTGTTGCATCTTACTTGGAGAGGAGAAGAATACTGCTAAGTAATCACGATTGACCCAAGAGATGTCACAAAGCAAAATACTCAACAGCATGACACCCCGAGGATCTAATAGGTTTTATGGAAAATAACCATCCATCCATAGTGCAAAATTTGTCGGTACTTGTCCAGAATATCTTGAGGAAATTGTCTTCAGTAACAATGATGCTGATAGCTTTTTAATTTAGTGTGTCCTGGGACACACAGATTTGATTTAAATGAGTCCCCAGGAAATTTGATGGGTCTCAACTAAGTTTCTTAATAAATTGCAGAGTTTTTATCTATGAACAACTAAAGCTGTCTAACCCCATACAATGTAATTAGTTTCCAAGAAAATATTCAAATGTATTTACAGTTAGCTTAAAATGGTGGGGGAAGAAAAAAAACACTAGGACGCATGGATATGATTTTTCTGCATCAGGGACACAGGATACGTACCTATCAGTATCTCTGAGTAATGCACAAAATAATTATATACGAATGTAATACCTACATTCACCATGCAAATAAGAGTAAGTTCTAGTCATTATATTAATTTTTTTTTACAATTTACATTTAAGAACCATGTTTTTAACTCATTACAATTCATCCATCTGCTTTATTTCTTTAGTCTTTACTTCCCGTAATCACCAAAAAGGTATATAATTTTTGAGACTAAAAATGTAACTGCTTCGTCCAATAATTTTTCTAATTTAATTTTTGTAATTACATTGTAATTGTATTCATTGTTTATATTCAATATTTCTTTTAAAAAAACTAAAGATAAAATTCAATAGGTAACAATTGTTCTTCTACTTGTCTCCTTGCTTATAAATAAACATTTATAATAAATAAACTGATCTTTAATATAAACATATATTAAATATATCTTACTTTAAAAGCTTATTTATCTAGAGAACAACTCACAATTTAATAGTGTCTTTAATACAAGATTTATACAGTATAAACATGTGATAATACACCTTGGTATTTAATATCTTCAATTTTTAACTTCAAAATGAAAGTAATAATTTGTTTAAAAAAAGATTAAAAATTCCATTTCTACTATGTTATCAGAAAAGTTCATTATATATCATTAGGGAAATTACTCACTGATAGACTCTTCTGGTAATGCAGAAATATTAGTTATACATATCAACTTCCCTTAATAAATTGACCATGTGCCACATCAGGGGGGGTGTATATATATATATATATATATATATATATATATATATAATCATTATTATCACTACCCTCAAAATATAATATTAAATTAGAAAGGCTAATGAAACTAAATAAGAATGCTGATAAAATGATGGGGTATATAATAATTGAAAAACAGAACTGAAACTTACTCTTCCTTTACTCCCGTCTTTCATATCTAAATTTTCCTATTTAGCTAAAATAGGAAGTAAATAAAATGACAGTTATTTCTTCTTGTTAATGGATTTCTTTTATGATTTACCCGAGATTTTTGCTTATATTTATTAAGATAAAACCAAACAATTAGAAATCAATAATACCAAGCACACATTTATTAAAATCAATTTTTTAATATCAATATGCAAATTAGCATTCCCGTTTACACTGTAAAGCGCTATTTTGTTGTATATATAAATACAATTACATGTTATTAGTATTAATAATGTAAAACAATTTTAATTGAGGTTTAAGTAAAATAAAATCATGGAGAATGTGACGTAAATAACTAAGGGAATTGTGACTTGAGTAGTGATATAGTTTCAGTTACAGACAAACGCAATATCTCCATTATAATAAGATTTACCAACAGACATTTCCTCGGCGGGATATTCTGGATAAGTACAAATATGAGCAACAATTTTAGTGTAATTCAGAGTTATTCAAATTCATTTCTCTCGCCCACAATTTATTTTTTTTGTCGTAATCACAAAATCGGTTTATTTGCAAACAGCAAATTGCTCACGATGGGGTCTAGTACCAGTGGCTAAAAAAACTCGTTGTAGACCCTTGTGACCTTGTGTGTGTTGTAAGTTTTGTAAATAAATAAATCATAAATAGAACTTATATTTCCTTTTTAAACAGAAAACAAACGTGTAAGTTTGTTGATTGTTGTTGTCTGTTTTTTTTTAGTATTTTCAGGAAATGAAATGGCGTTTAAAAATATTATGCTTATCATTTCTTGCTATATAAAAAAAAAAGATAAGTTTTTAAAATTATCGGAAGTGAGATGTGTTTCCAAGGGATAAATATTTTCGCAAAACAATTGTTACAACTTATTATAGTAACCGGAGCAGACCGATTTATTGAATAAAAAGGGAAACTAACAAGTATTGTATTTTTATGCCAACGTGTAGGGCTAGAATTGAAAAGAAAAGACAATAAACATTAATCGATTTTTTTCTATTTTTGCATATTCAATCTTTTCATTTTCTGACATGTCTTAATGTATATGAATTATTAAAACGAATACAAAACAGAGTTGTAACCAAAAAAGACTAGTCAATAAAATATTAATTAATTACATTTTTTCGATTAGCAACAACATGGCTTACATTTTAAAACATTCGTAAACTGGGTTCATTGGTTATTTAGCTTCGAAAAAAAACACGAAATCCATGCATGATACTAAAAAAAATATTTTCATAACAACAATGGAAATTAGTCAATTTTCTAACATGTAAACGAATTTAATGATCATATTATCTTAATTAGATATTGATTTTTTACGAAAATAATTTAATCAGATTTCATTTGGATTGCGGGAAATACAATTTACAGATTTTTACAAAAGAACGTACACCGGCAAGAAGCAACCATGTTGGAATATCTTCATACACGTTAGAAACAAATGCATTTTGAAGTAGAAGAACTGATAAGAATAGTAAAATATTTTAATTTCTTACCTTACTCGATAACACAGATGATAATGTAAAAATTACAATAATATTAATGAAAAATAATAAATAGATGCAGACAGATAAAACCAAGAGATTGATGCATTGAGCAATGTCGTTCAACACAGCGCCCTCTTCCGTAAAATGTGACAAGCGAATTATCTCCCGTTGATTTCCGAGTAGCTGTTATAATAATGACGTCACTTCCTACGAGGTACACATTCGTCTGCTTGTGAACAGCTTGTATTCGAACAATTTACAGAATCGATTATCTAAAACAATCTATCAATTAATAATGAAGATTGGGTGGATTTCTGTCTGTAACCAAAACTACGTCACAGCTTACGTCAAAATATTCTCAATGGTTGTGTGTGTCTATTAATGAATATTTAAATTATAGTCAAGAATGTATAGAATAGGTATACCCAATATTGGCCTAAAATGAGTTTTTGACAAAATGAATTTAGCCCCCCTACAGAAAATAATTTCCAAAAATCAGAGAATTATCGAATTTTAATGAAATTTTCAGTGTTTATTTATCAATTAATGATCTTTATAATACATTATTTATTTTATTTTAAAACTTTTTTTTTTCTGGTCACTTAATTTTTACCCCCTTTTTGGAAGTGTAAAATATTGGTGAGTTGGTTCTTGATTAATACTAATTACTAGGCATCACCAAAACGGTCATGTGACCAGTTTAGGACATCTTGAATAAAACGGAAATAAATATTTCCGAACTTTCTTTATCAAAAATCTCATAAAAAAACAATTAATGATCGTACAGGGTTGTTACAAAGAAAAACAGTTAATTCAAAGATCAAATTATCTGATTGGGAAAAATTACATCGTTATCTTAAAAAATAAATAAACCTATACGTATTACATGCGAAAGGGTAATTTTCAGGCCACAATTTAGACAGAAAAAAATACATATTATCACCCTCTTACGATTATATATCTACATATGGTTGGCTCTAATGGACATACTTTTTTTAGCCAAAATTTACTATTAAAATGAATAAAATCTTTAAAAACTTTAATATTAAAATTTACTATTAAAATGAATAAAAACTTGAAAAAATTTAATATTAAAATTTCACAGTGAAATTGGCTTTAAAAAAAAATGTCTTCGGTTTTGGTATTAATTTTTAAAATCGAAAATGAAATGAAATGAAATGAAAATTTGAATATTTTTTGAGAAAAACTGATAAAATAATCAATATATACTTACTTTTTATTCTATTAGGTCGAAAAAGTTGAAAAATAATTTTTTTACGCTAAGAAAAACAAACAATAGTTACTGAGAAGCGTCTCGTCTCTTTGCATAAAAGCAAAACAAATATGTCAGTTTTGCTCTTCCGTATATTCTAAGAATCACACATTACTATTCAACAATAAAAATTACAAATTCTTTTTAAAAATATTAATATAGCATGGATTGGACCAATTTTTAGTTCACCTGAATTCTAAAATTCATATATTTAAATATCCGTGAAAAAATTCGATTTTTTCACGCAGAAAAAAAAATTATTTAATTTATTTCACGCAGAAAAAAAAATATTTAAGCACACAAAAGATTGAAAATCTCTTAAAAATTAATTTCTTTAAAAAAAATTTGTTGTTTTTTTTGACAATTTAATAGAATATAGAACATACCAATTAAAAAAGCAAAAAGAAGTTTTCAAATATTAATATTATGACATTTTTTTGCACTTTTTATTTCCGATTTCATTAATTTTTCCTAAAAAAACTTCTGCGTTGTATGTTATACAATTTCTTTGATATAGTTATTCAGACTCTTATCTTTATAGAAAAAAAGTTTTAAAGTTTTCTGACGGGTCATTTTTTTTATCTCATAAAATAAAATAGGGGGGAGGATAGACCTTATAAAAAAAATATTTCCCCTAATATATTTTAGAAAAAAACTATTTCAGATATATTTACATCCAAAGGATATAAATATATTTTATGGAAATTTTCGTGAAAATCAGAATATTAATTGATTTTTCATAGAATTTTTTAAAAAAAACTTTTATCGTAACTTGTTTTTAGCTACGTTAAATTTCAGTTGATTTAACAGTGCAAAAATGAAAACATTGTTTTTCAATCATAATTTTCATTATTTCCGTAAGCTGAAAAATTTTTTTTAAATCATCAGGAGTTTATTTAATGTTTTTTCTTTCGAATGGAAAATTTTTTTCAAGAAAATATTAATTTTTCTGCAAGTTTCATTGTGTTAAATATGGGGGGGGGGGTAAATTTCACAGGATAAAATTGGTGGTACCTACTAATTACAGTAGAAATAAAAAGATAAAAGACCGAAGTTGTAAATAGAAAAGAAAAAAAAATTTCAAGTGGAATATTTTATAAGAACATAAGTACCGAAAATCGGAAAATAAAATGTAAAAAAATAATAAATAATTAATTTTTTGGAGATTTCTTTTTTACTCATTTCGATAATTATTTAATTGGCTATTATCTTATAAAAGAAAAAATTATACATCGATATTTTTTCTGCTTAAAAAGGGGGCCTACATTTTCAATAGAGTTTTTCTTCAAAATGTATACTTTGATTGACTAAAATAAGGTTTGCATTAAATAGATATTTATTTCAAGAATCTAAAAATATAACATTTTAAACTTAAAATCCGAATATTTCTATTTTAAATGAATTTTATATATTAATTTTTCATAACAAAAATATTTAATTAAAGTTTTGAAATAAAATAACTGATGCATTATCAAATTCTTTAATTGATAAATCAACACTGAAAATTTCATTAAAATCGGATAATTCCCTGATTTTTGGTAAATTTTTTTGCAATAGCGAATGTCGCATTAAATTTGTAAACAAGCCAATAAAACCACTTAAAAAGAACCAAAATGGCGTCGGCAAACAAAATTGACCAAAACAAATCGTATTAAATATATCAAAAATAAATTGCTAATGTAATGATATTTTTCTTTTTTTAATGATGGTCATTATGTTACTACTTATCATTTTAGACAAAAGTTTGACCTTAAATAATAGATTTGATTAATTTTAATTCGCTTTTAAAATTCATAGCAGACGACAAATTGAGTATTGCTAGTATAGAATAAAAACAAACCTTTTATCTGCACTCAAAATTTGAGTAAGCAATTTTTGAAATTCTTTTTAATGTAACAAGAAGTTAGAAATAAATAAATACCTACGATTTTGTGTAAAACTTATGTGAAAAATATTCAAAATAATTATTAAATTAATAATTAATAGATGTACACAACATTTTATTTGAGGGGGGAAGAACTAAGTTTCCAGCTCAGATTTTTTTTTTTTTTTTTTTTTTTTTTTTTACTCTTTTAATAAATGTGATGATTTTACTTACTTATGATACAAACCCTCTGACATTGAATTTTTAACCCCCCCCCCAGGCAATATCTTTCAAAAATTAATTTTTACACTGCCCTGAGGGTGTTATTTTTGTTGCTAGTAATAATAATCTACTTGTGTCTTCAAAAACAAATAAGGACGATATTTGAGTAATTTTGTATGGGAGCTGCATAAGAATGCTGCGTGCAGTCTTGAATAAGTCGTGGAAACAGCACCCCACAAGGAAACAGCTGTACGGTCACCTCACAAACTATCCGAGTGAGACGGACGAGGCATGCAGGACACTGCTGGAGAAGCAAGGATGAACTCATAAGCAACGTTCTCCTGTGGAAGCCAACACATGGACATGCAAGTGTGGGGCGCCCTGCAAGGACCTACATTGACCAGTTATGTGAAGATGCTGGCTGCTCCACAGAGGAGCTTCCAGGTGTAATGAATGATAGGGAAGGTTGGCGAAAGATTGTCATCGATACCCGTGCTGCATGCGTGACATGATCATGATGATGTAATCTAATTGTACATACATATGCGTTTCCTTCTTTATGTTCAGTATTTCTTAAAAACTAAAATTTTGTATGTTAATTGATCATCTATCTTGTCTCCTTGCTTATAAATGAAAGCATTTATAATAAACTAACAGCGGCTACCCGGCGTCACCTGGGTAGAGGTGGGGGTAAAAAAAAAGGTAGTCTCGCAGACCCATTATTGTTGAATCACGAGTTGGATCTTCGCAGGATGTCCCATTGAAATCCTTATGTAAAAAAGGTAGTCTCGCAGACCCATTATTGTTGAATCACGAGTTGGATCTTCGCAGGATGTCCCATTGAAATCCTTATGTAAAAAAGACCTTGCATTGATCCAGACACTCTGAAAAGAAAAATTTGTAGTGGTATGATAAGAAGCAAACTGGAAGTTAACGCATTGAAAGCAGAAATAAAATGACGAAAGTAAGCAATCTGCGCATAGGATCAGCGCAGGTATAAAGCAAAAATAGAAATAATGAAAATGATAATTTTGGACCAATCAAAGGCCTTCGCACCTAAACAGAAGTTTTTTAAAAATATAGAATCTGGAGCCTATGTTGGATATATATAACGGAGGGTATTCGAGTAGAAGTTCAGAGAGACTGACACATGTTGGACAAATCCACGTCACTGAACTTAAAACTATTTGCCTGCCATTGAAGGTACAAACTTATCTTACTCTCTCTAAAATTCCACTGCTGATATAGATGTGTAGTAATGAGCCAAACTTATCTGACTCAAAGCGTTTTAGATGCCTGGCCTGCAAAATTCTCCCTGGCAGGCAAAGGAATGTGGTACGCCATTATGCCCACTCTGAGTAAGAGGTGATAAGAGGTTGGAGGGGGAGAATGGACTTTTTGCGGGGAGTTGTGGGTGACTTCCAATAGTGCTGTAGGGACCTGAACTCTCCTGTGCGTTTTGGGGACTGGAAGGAGAAAGAGTTAGTGTCCCTTGTGACGTGGTGAGGGAGAAATGAAAAATGTCGTCTCGGATTTGATATGAACGTGCGAACCTCATAGAAACGAGCTCTTGTCTCAGTCCCTTGTGACTGAAGGAACTTTTCCCTCAGTGAGAGAGTAACAACTTAACTGTAAGTACTGTCTCTAAGTACTTTGGTTCTGATCGTCTATCATCTATCTTGGTCTGGTTTTTCTTCTAAGTTCTGGTCTTCTTGGGATTCCAGGTCTGGTTTCTGTTGGGGATCTCTCGTTATCAGAAGCCCTGTGTCATTGTTAGTTTTTAGGTAATAAACACAAGACTTCGATTCACGTTGATGTTACTTTATTCCAAATTCCCAACCCAGACAATCTGTGCAGATGAGGCTTACATGTTGCTAGCTCAGCTTCTAAGTTCTAACTGACTCTTACTTACTTAGTATCCTTAAACCGGAAGAGGGCCTTCTATCGGGGTTCCGGTTCTCACGATTCATCCCCAGAACGCAAGGTCAGAGTGAGGTCAAACGCTGTCACTCACTCTCAAGGCCATCAGCTATACTAATTGCCATTATGATTTCTACAATACCTTATAAAAGCATTAGGGATCCACTAACTATGTAACATTAGAATGCAAAGAAAATTCCATGCTGTCATCATTTAAATTTCATCTTTTAATTATCTTCACAAATATAAATCAAATCTTAATTATTTTTTGTTCAAAAAGCAAGATCTGGTAATAGTGAATGTGCATATATATGTACTTTGTGATTAATTGTTTTATTTTCTTAGTTTCCTCTGGACATACACACCAACTGCTCTTTATATATGTATAGATAGATGAGACAAATCTTTGATATATACATATATTTAGATATATCTTACTTTAAAAGTTAATGTATCTACAGAACCAATCACAATTAAATAGTTCCTTTAACCTTTTGATATTTTATACCAGTATAAACATATGGTAATACACCTTGATAATCAGTATCTTTAATTTTTAACTTCTAAATGAAAGTAATAATTTTTAAAAAGATTACAGAAAATTCCATTTCTACTATTTCATCACTATATGTAGATAGGTGATTTACTTTCACTATGCTGTGGACTCTTCTGGTAATGTAGAAAATTGTTACACATGCATACACATATACATGTGAAAAATAGATGGAAATTAATCCGACAGTATGAAATTTAACATTTTTGAAAAAACAAATGATGTTTATAATTGCTGACAGAAATCTGTTTCGACCGCTTCAATAGATCAGTCATCATCAAAGCAACATATGAGAGAAAGCGTTCTGTTTGTACCCTGTCTTCTAACGGTTGTTTCATCCCATCTTTCTCTCATTTGTTGCTCTTGATGATGACCGATCTATTGAAGCGGTCGAAACAGATTTCTGTCAGCAATTATAAACATCATTTGTTTTTTCAAAAACGTTAAATTTCACATATACATGTGTACGCTGCACATGTATAGATACATGCATACTAATACATATATATATATATATATATATATATATATAGAGAGAGAGAGAGAGAGAGAGAGAGAGAGAGAAAGGTGACATAGGTGGTGTAATGGTTATCATCATAGGAAATGGACATGGCAAACAGAGTTCAATTTCTAGACTATTTCACTAATTATTATTATTATTATTATTATTATTATTATTATTGAAATAGATCACTAATTAGGACTGAGCTTATTCTAGTACTAACCACCCCAAGTGGAGTTTAACAGGTTTGAATTCAGAGTTTTCCTTCTCTTAGACTGGTTGCCTAACCAGGGCTAAAGAGCCTAGTCTGCCCTACTATTTACCCATAGCTGGAGGGAGAGTAGTTGGATTCATACCTTTCCCAAGGATATTAGTGCTATGTGAACTGTAGCGCTCATCCTGGTTTTGAACTTTGGTCAACGAGTCCATTTCCTATGACTCTAACCATTACACTATGCACCTCCAACTAATGCCCTTAGGAAAGACATGTATCTAACTCTTCTCCCCCCAAACAATGTGAAAACAGTAAAGCAGACAGGGATTTCTAGCCTTTATAGTGTTGTTCAGAGAATCTCTAACACACAGGTCATTCAAAAAGTGTGGCTACCTCTACACAAACCTTCACCACTATAAATAAATCCCTTTTTGTCATTCATCTAGATCAGTGGTTCTCAACCTGGGTCCATATGGACCCCCAGGGACCGTATAACATTTTCTGGGACCCAGGCAAGTAAAATGTATTTAACTATAAAAATACAATGGGATTTTTAAACAACAAATGGCTATGTGGGGGGGGGGCACCAAGAGTAAAATAGGATTAAAAGGGGGTCAATAGGTAAAAAAAGGTTGAGAACCATTGATCTAGATAAAATATCAAACTATGTGAAAGAAAAATGAGGCATGAAAAACCCGGTAGAGCAAAACAAAATCACCACATCCTATCAGAATGTATTTAACAGTATAAGGTGTTAGAGATGCTATGCATTCTGGCTGGCTTGTTTAACTCTTAACGTCCTATATTCAACCTGGCTGGAAGTCACATTTGTTTTCCTAATCTGCCCAAATGATAGCTTTTGTTTAAATGTAATATTAAACATATTTAGAAGTATTTGTTTTAAGGGAATTAACAGGTAATTTTAAATGAAAATGCCATTTTTAGCCATTTATTGATAAATCCTTATAAGACTTGAAACATTCTCAACAGGATGTTAAGAGTTAAGTAAAAAGGAGTGTGTAATCTTGTTTGACCTATATATAGTCAGGATATAGACTTGATCCTTTCTGGACTTTCTGAAGCCTCATTTCCATTCTCCTATATTAAGTTTTATTAAGAAGAGGTTTTTATGTGCATTGTTATAGGCCCTGCATTTCAAACCCAGTTCAGATGAAAGATGGGCAAAGGATAGTTTGTTACATTTGAATTTATGTTCCATGCATTGATAACTATACAGAGAAAGTGAAAAAGAAGAAAAGAAGTTTTCATGAGTAACTGTCAGAAATGCTGGATAAAATTGAAGACACAGAAGATGTTCTTATTCTATCTATTTACCCAACCCCTTCACGATAGGCAGGATGCAATACAAGGTTAATGTTTTAGTTGAGTAAAACTGGTTTGAATTCAGAGTTTTCCTTCTTTTAGACTGTTTACCATACCAAGGTTAAAGAGCCCAGTCTACTCTGCTATTTACTATAACCATTGCACCACATGCCTCCATTTTCATTCAAGGAGATTTTAACAGGAGAGCAGACAACAAGAGAGGATAACCATTATCATCATAGTAAGTGGACTTGGTGAGCCAAGTTCAAATCAGCTCTGCAGAGGGGTAAGACCCCCCCCCAAAAAAAATGGGACCATCTGTTGGCAGCGGGTGGTGACCAGTGATGCTTAAGAGCAGAATTCTGATGCTTGAGCTGTCCATATGACTTGCAACACTCCCCTTTGGCTCTTACTCGGGCTAGATGGTTGGACAGAGAGGCCCCCTCTAATCTATTGCTTGGTCACATCAAGCCCTAGCACCTATATGATTATCTGTCCAACCATATTGCTCTTATAACAAACCCCCCCAACCCTTTTTATCATATATGTGCTAGAGGGTGTTGGCTGAGGGTATTAATGTCCTGGGTATGATGTTAAACAGCATCTAGTGATGAGGTTCCAGTTCTGGAGCTCTGGGGAGTGTGGAGTACCCCTTCATTGCCATTACTCCCAGGTCCACCTTGGCCCTGAGCAAACCTAATAGAGGTAATACAATAACAGAATAGAAGAATACAAAGAAGAGCTTCTACATATGTACATAGAATTAATGTACTAATAGAATGAGTCTTTTATAGTTAAAGTTTTGAGGCGGCTAGTATTAAAGTAAAGTATAAAACTAACGTGTAGACCATGTTCTTGTGTGCCATACTGCACAAGCTCGGGGGCTCAAAACCCCCTGATCTGTGGATGGAAAATTCAGCTGGTGCTTGTTCTTCTCTTGAGGATAGAAGGTGAAAAGGGGACCTTTGACTTTGGCCCCTCCACTTTTATAAGGCTGCTTGCAATGCCACCTAGTGTCTAACAGAAGAAACTATGGGGCTACGTTATGTTCATTGGTGCTGGTATCTTGTCCCCAATAAAACTGGTTGTTTCTTCTTCTGGGCTGGTAATTTGAAATGGAACTTAAGGAACAAAAAGGAACGAGAAAGGAAAGAAACAAAGGCAGAAGGTGGCTTTATGACTTAGGCTTTTTTGGCCAGGTCATAGTGGCCTGTAGTAAGGGAAAATCTCCCTGGCTAATAGGACCAACTAGACCCAATTACAGCCTCATTTAGAATGACCGAGGTATCCTTTTGGGGGTAGTGAGTCAGTCCTTTTTGTCGGACATGCACAAAGGGGTTCTTCTGGTCAAGGCCCCATGGGAGTTTTGTTGTTCTTTTTATTTTGTTTTTATTTTCGTTTTTTTTTTCATTTTAATCCCCACAAACTGTAGCAAGTAAGGAATGTGATCCTTACATAGCAATATCTCATCTATAGAAAGCAAAGTCAATATATTTATAGGAAATGCATGAATTGCTATAGACAGGTTATCAGTCATATATAAATTTTATCTCTCAGATAAAATAAAGTGGGAATTCTTCCAAGCTGTAGCCATATTGATATTACTGAATGACTGCACCACTTGGAGGACTTTAATGAAATGCTTAAAGAAAAAGCTAGATGTGAACTACATAAGAATGCTGCATGCTGTTTTGAACAAATCCTGGCACCCTACAAAACAGCAGCTATATGGCTGTTAGGAAGCGCGTAGTGTAATGGTTAAAGTCATGGGAAATGGACTCATCGCCACGAGTTCAAATCCTAGATGTGGTAACTGCATTTTCACTTAGCGCTAATACCCTTGGGAAAGGTATGAATCCAATTCTCCCTCCAGCTATGGGTAAATAGCAGGGCAGACCGGGCTCTTTAACCTTGGTTAGGCAACCGGTCTAGGAGAAGGAAAACTCTGAATTCAAACCTGTTGAACTCCGCTTAATAAATTGACCTTGTGTCACATCCTGCTCATGAGGAGGGGTTGGTAAATATATATATGGCTGTTGCATCCACCTGACTATTACGCTTGCAAATGGCTTTCCGTCAATTGCATTAGCTTTCATTCATTTGCATAATTTGTGCATAAAGACACACAAACTGCAGATAGTGTTTTCATAAGTTTTATTTCCACACAGTGCAGCCATGAAAACTTGTTAGCACCTTATCGGGGTCGGTTTTGAGTGACCATTTCTTAGTACCTCTACTAAGAATGCGATGACAAATGAACACCCAAAAATCCCGTATTTTACTGGAAGCCAAGAAAAATTTGCGACTGATACCTACAGTTGCCAGATTCGGAAAGAAAGCTTCTTTGCCAGTTCCGAATTACCCTGCCTAAGATCAAATTCCTATGCCGAATTTGAGCCTTACAAAACTTTCATTTTCACTATTAAAATCTTTTTTTTTTCACTGTCTACTGCAGTGTTCTATTACAAATAACTACACAAGGCAAACAATCTTCCTCCTATCTCCAAAAATGCATTTACATCTACTTTTAAGGGATTTTAAACTAACAAACTATTTTTCTAAGGAAAATGTTAAAATGGTGCCAAGGTAGCTGGGTACTCACAGGATAGGAGAAGGAAGGGGCGTAAGACAAACCTGTTAACTAAAATAGTCCAAAAAATGGTAAATGCTGGCGGCAGACACAATGGCAACTTATCAAACAAACCATCCAAGTAAGATTACCAAAACATTTTGGGCACTGCTGGAGAAGCAAGATCAAACTCATAAGTGACATTCTTGAAAATCATTTTGTAAGGCATTATTTGAAATAACCATGGTAATCACTTTCCCAACTGCAAAAGTCTACTGACAAAGTCTTTCCACCTGCAACAATATTACAGCAGTCTTCAATCAATCCACCAAAGTTTACTCGTTTCTTGTCCAGTACACATCTGTGATCTCGTTAGCAAGATCAAACTCAACTGCCCCTCGGTGTGGGAAGGCAGGCCTTAAATAATAATTAACTGCCCTGACCAAGATCCAACATCTGGGCCAATCACACCTAATGCTGTTGATCACAATGTAGAAATTTGCATACGTGCCAATGAGGGTAAGTAGTCTGACTTCGAGCCACGACTCATGATCAGGAGGTTGCGAGTTCAATCTCTGTAGTTACCCACTACACTTCCCTCTGATCTCCTCATTTTGCATGCTAGATACGTTTGTGCTCGCTTTGAGCTCCCTTGTAAGTAATTTCTCTCACTACAATTCTCTTAAGGACTCCTACACATGGATGCACCAGTGTTGACCGATCAACAAAGACTTACAACAGTTATATGTGCACACTAGGAATCCATACTGTCAGCACGACATAATGATTTGTAAACTTACCTAACTCTTGTCTCTAAGACACCTGCTAAAATTATCATTATATATTAGCAAATATATGCACCCTCCGGGTGCAAGTATTTAAGTTTTAATGTAATAAAATATTGTATCAAATTAGAAATGCTAATGAAACTAAATAAGAAAGCAGATAAAAATATTTGAAACAGAGAGGGGCATAATAAAAAATAAAGAACAACTGAAACTTACTCTTCTCTCACTCCCGTCTTTCATTGCTAAATTTTCCTAATTTAACTATTTAGTTAAAATAGGAAGTAAAGAATAAAATTACTGTTATTTTTTCTTGTTAATGAATTTCTTTTAAGATTTATCCCTGAGATTTTAGATAATATTCATTAAGATAAAACCAGACAATTAGAAATCAGTAATACTAAGCACATATTTATTAAAATCAGATTTTTAATATCAATATGCAAATTAGCCTTCCCATTCACACTGTAAACTGCTATTTTGTTGTATATATAAATACAATTGTATGTTATTAATATGTAGATATTACCAACAGTATTAATAATGTGAAACAATTTTATTAATAATTGAGGTTTAAATAAAAGTAAAATCCTGTAGAATGTGATGTAAATAACTAAGGAAATTGTTACTTGAATAGTAATATAGTTTCGGTTACAGACAGAAAAACACACAATCTCCATTATAATAAGATATATATATATATATATGTTATATGGTAGGATATCCGTAAAAGCGTATGGTTTGCAAGGAAGAATAATGGACAAGATTAATTTGATAAAAATCGTTTATTGAAATAACGAGTGTGAAAATTGTTGTTGTCGCCGTAGATAACGGTAGTAGTTCTCTGGAGTGGCCGAGGGGTCGGTGAGGTGTGGGTATCGTATGATACGTCGGAATCTCTCTTGGCCTGGTGCAAGGCGAGGTGGTAGAAGTTGAGTTGATACGGTCACTTGGTGTAGGGACCAAGTCAGGAATATCTCAGTGGAATAGTGATGGTCAGGGAAGGTAGTAGTGGCCGAGGGAGTTGAGTTCGTCTCGGTAGGATACTGTTGTAAGTGGATACGGTCACTTGGTGCGGGAAATAAGTCAGGAATATCTCAGCGAGTTGTAGCGGGTAGCGCTAGTGGTCAGGGGGGTAAGGATGTCGCCTGGCTACGGTGAGGTGTTGAAGTAAGGCTGAGTGTCCGGGTGGGCGAGGGCGTGCGTGGTGGTGGTGCGTAGCAGTTCCTTGATCCTCTCGTCTGGTGATATTCTCGGTTCCAGGCGTCCGTCCAACTGCCGATTCTCAAAATACCCGAGCTTATATGCTGGTAGATGGGCTCCAGAATGCTTTTGGGGTTTTTAGCGGGAGAGTTTTTTATTGGCTGAAAATCCGGATTCCTTACAATATTATTTTTTGTTTATTTTGGAATTCCTCTCAAGCGTAACTCAATCCGAGCCTATGCGCAGAACTGCGTCGAATTGGTCACTTCGTGAGAGGGTACCATTGAGTTCACTTCCGTTTGTTGCCTCCGACTTGAGTTTTGATGTTTTATGCTAGCGAGGTGTATTTTGTGAGTAAGCATTGTGAATCATAAGAGATATCTTCTCTCTGATATAACATATATATATATATATATTGTGACATAATACAAGTATGTCAACCTGTGGATGTAATGAAAATAACATACCTCGAAACTCAAAGCGTGCACGGACGAGTCTGGCTTGCAGGGTCATCGCGGGAAAGAAATATGGCTGCTGTAAGCACTATATTTAACGATGGGCGATCTCGAACCAGGGAGAATGGGATTGCACGTATGCAAATTCTCTCGAGATCGGGCGTGCATATAAGCATACGGCGACGGCCAGTTGGGAGCATCAAACGATTACGTACGACGACTACAAAAAAAGCTGGCAGTAGCATTTTGGCTCTTGCGACGGGTGGACGAGGCATTTCGAGATAGATTTTGATTGTTGGTGAGCAGAGTGCAGCACAGTTGGGAGAACATTATTACTAGTAGAAATAGCCCTCTACAAAATTCTAGATGGCCGAGCAAAGAGATCATTCAACACTGTTTTAAAAAAAAAATCCTATTTCCCAATCTGTTATAAACTGGGAAGAGGAAATTGTCTCATCATGATTAATACTATCTCATTGTTGAATGATGATTTTAACTCTCCCCGTTCCACTAGCAGAAACGGCAAACATAAATATGTAACTGTATTGACCTAATATTGACAGTATATGACTGAAGTTGTAAGAATGCTGGCAACCCCTGGGTTTCACACCCCTAGAAGAGACAGCGGTTTAGACTGTTACTATGACGACTGACCTTAGATTCCCGCCACAAGAATCTGCACAGTTGGAGAAATTCTATTGTCAGGAGCAGACATGTTGGCTTTAATCTCCCATATTTTGCCATCACTCAAGACAAAGTGACAGAACGGATTTTGGATACTCTGAGAATACAGTGGTGTCAACGACTACATATTTTTAACTATAGCTAAAGAGAAAAATGTTCTATCATTGAATGTTGGGCATCTGATTAAAGAAAAGAAAAACAATTGTGAAAACGCCTATCCCGCTGAAAATACAATAAACTTTATTTTGTTTAAATCCTCCTAAAGACTCTGACGAATGTCTGGTACATATATAAAAAAAAGAAACAAAAAGACATTCTTTCTTTCATACTACCAATGATATCACAGTGAGTTGAATCTCTCCTTTATTTTGTTTATGTCTCTTTAAGATTGGTTAATTGTTGAATGTTTTTGAATCGCTTATTCGCGCATATATGATAAAATAGATACTTATTCAATATCCCCCCTATCCCTATTCACTATCCTTTTTTTTGTTGTTTTCCTTTTTCTATTCCTTCATTGTCTGTATATTTGTAAATAAAATTGTTGCTATCACCGAGGCCTTGTCTTATTGTCTTTCGTTGTCTGGCAGACGCGTTCTGTATTATTCTCTCGTATACATATCGAAGTGTGAGAAGGAAAATTCTCTGTCCCTTGTGTTTTTTTATTTAGATATATATTTTTTTTACACTTGGGATCTCTTGCTTTTACATTTTTATTATTATTATCGTTACGCCAGCGCTCTTGTCCCAGACAAGGCCTAAGTCTGAATGTCTGAGAGATTCTCTTCAAGGTTGGTAGGTCAATATTAAACAAACATGTTTTTTATTTTTTTTTATTTTTTACTTTAAAAGTATATATAACTAATGCTTGTGACATTACAATTTTGATATTAATTGAGGAATAAAAAGTGAAATTAATTTTGAGGACTTCATTTTCTTTATAATCAGAAAGAATATTCACTCATGTGGGGATTAAAATAAAATTAAAATTAAAGAATTTTAAAAAATAACAAACTCCCATGAGTCTTCACCAGAAGAACCCTCTGCACATGTACGGGGAAAAGGACCCACTTCCGGCCTTGAAGAGAATCTCTCGGACATTCAGACTTAGGCCTTGTCTGGGACAAGACACCACTACTGGCTAGAGAGAATTTTCCCTGTCATGAGGTGGATATGACTCGTGAATAAAGCCTAAATCATAAAACCACCTACTGTCTTTGTCTTTTCTTTTTTTCTTCCTTGAATTCCTTCCTTTTAGCGCAACCACCAAAGTGAGATGGGTTTAAAAGCAAACCCTAGGAACACGCACCAGGAATAACCACAGCCACCATTTAAACCTTAAAACACAAAACCTCTTGCCAACCTGTAGGCATCCAGCCCCGTTGGTGGGTCTTTAGAATAAACCGATCGCACCTCTATAGAGAAGTAAGACCCTCCCTCCCCTAATGGGCCACCTGTTGACTGTGGGTGGCAACCTGTGATGCTTAAAGACAGAACCCTGGTGGATGAGCAGTCCATGACATGTATCACTCCACTTTGGCCCTTATTTAGGCAAGACTCCCGGTTGGACAGGCTTCCTCCGATCAGTCAGCTGGTCACATCAAGCCCTAGCACCTATATGATTGTCCCAACCCTATTGCTCTTATGGCAAGCCCCATCCCTTTTTATCATATATGTGTTAGGGTTTATTGTTTTAAGCATGGTGTTAAACGTTATCTGACGGTGAAGTTCCAATTCTGGAGAATATGGGGAAGCCCTTTAAAAAAATGGCTTAAAAATGTTTTTTTGTTTTTTAAATTGAGTACCCATCAAGAATGAATAAAACAGAATGTCTTCACCATATAATATTCCAACAAGGGTTGACATGCAGTAAAACCCAACCACCCAACCAAACACTCAGACATCTCAGCTGAGTAAAAAAAACTTCAAAAAAA
This sequence comes from Doryteuthis pealeii, assembly GCA_023376005.1. NCBI lineage: Eukaryota > Metazoa > Mollusca > Cephalopoda > Myopsida > Loliginidae > Doryteuthis > Doryteuthis pealeii. Next base: position 103,374,804 of record CM042138.1, on the reverse strand, counting down.
ATTTTTATCGACTTTTGATGTTTTAAAAAGTAAAAAGAATCCCAGTTCGAATTTCCTTGGATGGCCCCTTCGTGGTTTTGTACAAGATTAAGCTAAGCTGAATAAATACTCATTACTATAATTTATATGTTGTATTTCTATTTGCAGAGTATTGACGTGAACCAAGTTTTGCTTTAAGGGATCTGATTTCACCAGCGAAAGAAAACAAAATAATTCTTGAGGACCGACCGGAAGTATGTTTCATTTAGCGCATGCGCAATTGTTTTCCAACATACCATGTGAAGAACACAACGTGCTTTTAACAGCGGCTTATATCACAATAGAGGACTAAAAATGAGTTACTGTCGAGAAGAAGGTAAACTGGCTTCCGTAACTTTTTTTTCCCCAAAATATTAAACAAACACGTTTTGAGCAAGAAATAGATTTTTATTAGATCACTATGTTATGATGAACTTGTCGTGTGACCTTGTAAATACCGATATGACTGAACAACTTTTATGCCGGTGTCAATCCATTTTATGACCTTAGTTAACTGGAGGTGAATTACCGAATTAAACTTTCTTGTTTGTTATTCTGTCTATTGGATTTTAGTGTTTATTAATAATTTTTTTAATCCGATTTTTGTGAAAGATTATAATATTTGATTCCAGATGTATTTAATTTTTTTAATACACCTTTTTCTCTTGTGTCGTACTTAGATTTTCACCCCAGTTTGTTTCTCATTTCGCCGATTCTGTGACCGAAAGAATAAGAATAGATAAAAAGAATTTTTCTTTTTTAAAGCGACAAACTAGTCCACCCCCTCTAAACTTTTATTTCATAACATTCGTTACTTTTGTGATTATTTTCGTGGTTGTAATGTACACTATTTTTTAATTGTTTTTTTTTTTTACTTTATTTCCGTAGCTTTTTTCACCTTCGCCTTTTCGGGTTTTATTTATGTAAGGAAAAGAACGTAAAATGTTTTTAACTCATTTAATGGAATACTCTAAGAAATTCTTGTATTTTAAGTTAATTTAAAGCAGGAAATTTGTTCTTTATTTCAAAAAAAGCTCTCAAGATTTTTACTCAACTTTACGTTACTAAAACAGTATCGAACAACGATCACCTGTGGGCAGCAGTCAATTAGAATTTTCTATCGGGTCGTGTAACCATTGTATGAATGAGTTAAATAATTTTAAAGATTCATAAAGATGAATTTCAGAAAAAAACCGCCCATGTGGGAGACACACACATGGGTCACTTCCCTATTGACTGTTGCTCTTATTTTACAAGCCAATGAAAAACACTCGACTTCTTTTTTAAATTCATGTAATGTATTTATTAATTTCAAGAAAACGATCTTTAAATAAGAATTTAATTTTTTTTTTAATTAATATTTTGAAGGAGAAATACTTTTTTATGCAGGGGTTAGCTATAAACAGGTACTACACTATGTACAGTGTGTGTACATTGTACACGAAGTTCGTTTTTCTTGAAGCCGATATTCGACCAAGTCTGACAAAATGTTTTTTGAAAATTGCTCAATTCACTGTTGGGTTTTTAAAGCTCCTTGATAATTATTACACGACTTTCTTATAAGACCAGTTCGTTAATGTAAAGGAGTTCGATCCTTCTCTGTTGCTGTCTCAAGTTTTAGAATATGACAACAGGCCGGGAGTTTTGGACACCTGGTGAGAATCGATCTCACTAACAATAGTCCGCTAATCAAGCTGAGGTGCCCTGCTATCTGTCGATTTAAACTTTTGGCTTTTTTTTTTTTTTTTTTTTCAAAAAATGTTTAATATAAAATATAGATAAAAATAGCTTTATAAGAATAATCAAAAATTTTAATTATAATGTTTTTTTTCTTTCTTCTTGAATCGTAAATTGTAGGTGTGTTAAAAAACACACCCACAAAAAAATTAATTGTAATTATGTTTAAAACTCAGTTTATTTACCCAACCCCTCCGCTATGTGTAGGATGTGACACAAGGTCACTTTTTATAACTCAGTTTGTGTCAAGTTCATTGAAAAAAGGTTTTAAGGTCTTTCAAATCGAGTTAATTAGTACTTAGGATAAAGGTTTATAGTAAAATTTACTATTTTTTTAAACGGATTCATTTACTAAGTAAATGAATCCGTTTAAAAGAAAATCTAATATTTTTATCGGAACGCACTTGTTACATAAGATTTGGAGTTACTTAAAGAATGTGACGTCACAACCATGAAAGAATCTTAACTTAAACTTAATTATTTCGTGACTATTTAAAAATATTGTTTTAGTTTTAATCAATCAATTAATCAATCGTTCATTCATTATTTTGTGATGGTATTTCGGGACTGTACTTGTTGCTTCTTCTTTTCGATTACGTTACACGTTGTGAAATTTGAAATTATGCTCCGGGGAATCCCCTCATCTTCATACCACATTTACTTAAAGATGAAAGATTTTCTTCTGACCATTCGAATGTCGAAAGATTGTTAAAATTTTATGTTAGGCTGGTCGGCACTATCGTAAAACGTTTTATGGTGGTGCCGGGCTGGTACAATGGTGGAACTATCTTTTTATATAATCATTTTATGTGAAGTCTCCCAACCTACCTTCTTTCATAGCTGCCGAACATCTAGGGAACCATAATCCAACTCGGGTTTTCGTACCGGGGTTAAATCAGTTAATAAAAGTTTGGTTCCAGAGTCCATTCCTCACTTATCAGACACCCCTCCCCACATTAAAGGGGTATGGGTTGGGTTTATTGCCCTGTACCTGAGGTGCCCCTAGAGAAATCCTAACAATTTTTACAACCGTCCCGCGACAGGTTCGCTTTCTGCGGAGCATCCTACAGTAAATTGATTTTATGTCACATTCTAGCCTTAATTTATTCAATTAAAGTGAATTATTATTTTGTTTTGTTTTTTAATTTTTATTTATTTACTATTAGGATTAAAGAAAAGAATCAAAGCAGAATGCCCAATTCATTCAATGAGAAAAGTGTCCAAGTTTTTATTAAGAAAAGGAAGTGTATGTAGTAGCAAGGGGTTTAATGTTTTAAGGTTTAAAAGATGGCTGTGGCTATTCTTGGTGCGTGTTTCTTAGGGTTTGCTTTTAACCCCATCTTATTTGATGGTCACGTTGAAAAGGAAAGAATTCAAGGAAAAGACAAAGACAAAAGGTTGTTTTATGATTTAGACTTTATTTGTGAGTCACAGCCACCACATGGCAAGTGAATTTTTCCCTGGCCAGTAGTAGTATCTTGTCCAAGTTAAGGCCTAAGTCCTAATGGCCGAGAGATTCTCTTCGTGGTTGTAAGTGGGTCCTTTTTTTCGCACATGTGCGGAGGGTTCTTCCGGTGAAGGTTCATGGGAGTTTTTTTAATTTTATTTTAATCCACACATGTGTGTACGGGCTGATTTTGCTCGGTGTTTGTGTGTGTGAAGGGTTGAAGAAAATCCGTGTTTTGATCCCCACAATTTAAATGTATATGACTACAGAAATGTAGTTTCCGTAGAAAACAAAAGAAGATAAAATTATAAAAGAAACAACTTTATATACAAGATATTACAATTCATATAGTGATAGTCAATTGTTCTTTTAGTGATGTTGCCGACTGTATGTGTCTGTACATATTTGTGCATTTGGACTTGTCAAATTTGTAGCAGTTTTGATAAAACAATGTCTGTGATTGAAACTTGTTGTTGTTGAGCGGGAGAGAGAGAGAGAAAATAGGAAACGAAAAATAGACGGACCTGTTGAGTCGTATTTTATGTCTTCGGACAGCATCCTCTCTCCATTGTGTCAAGTTATGGGAGCATCCGCTCCCACTCTGTCAAGTTGGGAAGAGCATAAGCTCCTCACTGTAGTTTTTCAGCTCTATGGGCCTTTTTATAATTTTCTTTTGTCTACATGATCATTAAGTTAAATTTAATATTGGAATTTTCAAATATAAGCTGTTTTCTAATGACGTAAATATCGGATGATTTTGTTACAATCCGATGGCGTACATATTTTCAATGGAATTTAAACCATTGTTTATATTGTTGCTAAAATATTTCTAAACTAATATTTATTCGATTATCTATTGTTTACATAATGCTAAACTCATATAATTGTAAAATTACTTGTTTCAGAAACTTAATTATTTTAATGTATCCAATTCCACATGTACATAAATAGGGGGCCAAACTCCCCGTGTGTGTGTGTGTGTGTGAAAAGCTTACTTTCATCATTCTTTTTTTCAAAGAAGAAAAATGAATTTGCTAGTTTCATAATGACTGCATAAAATAAAGAATCAGCACTTAGTCTCTGAACAACTAAGAAAAATGTTTTAATTTCTTTTTTTCAATAAAGTTACTAACTGGGGAATAAGAACAAAAATGGATATAAAATCCAACAATGTAATTAAGTATAAAGTTTTTGAAAAAACAAAATTAAGTCAAAGATTGACTTACAGAAAGCTGACCTTAAAGCGTTTCGGTTTTATTTATTTATTTGAAAAATATGTAACATTTGTCGGACTTTCTATTTCTGGGATTATTTCATCATCAACTATTTGAATGTGATCGTTTACATTGGATGATATTTCATTTTTACATTTTTCTTGCATTTTGAGTGCTGAAATTGAGCCTTTTAACATCGTCTCACAGGCTTTTGTTCGTTTTATACCAATTTCTTTTCACGATTTAAAATTATTAACCAAGTTGAGCCCCGTTGCTGGTTTGATTAAAAACAAAACGCTTTAGCGTCGGCTTTTCTGTTCTTTGACTTAATTTTGTTTATTCAAAAACTTTATACTTAATAACTGGGGAATAAAGACAAATTTAACCTACTTTATTTCCCTCCTCCAGAAATTTATACATAACTACACAATCCATGAACCTGAATTTCCCATTGTAAAAGCAGTACATAATGATATTGATGCTTCTATTCAAGAATTAAAGGATTCTTATTTGTAGATATTTACTTTATATCAAGTATTTGAATGATAAAAATAATGTCATTTGGCACGAATACAGATTTCACAAAATGATCATTTTCTTGCAAATTGAATGAGAAATTACTTTTTTCTTTAAAAGCATTTGAAATCTATTGCTCTACTAAAACTCTTGCTATGATGTGCCATTTTTGTTGGATTATAAAGTAATTAGATTGGCCTAAAGTCAGTATCAGCCAGACAGCGAGGGAGTCTATCCCCCTTTTCACTAGTGCTAGACCAAGGAGATTGTTTTAGTGTCTGAGGTGGAGTGCCACTTCTACCATCAGCTCCTCACTTTACTGCACAGAACCCTGTGCTACTCATATGCTGAGTTGGCGAGGGCCAGTATTGAACCCGGAACCTTATGGCGTCTAGTTGAACACTCTATGACTGAGCTAAAGTTGCCTACATGTATACATACATATATATTATATACAAGGTGGGTTAAAAAAAGTATTGAGACTGAAGCTGCATCTATTAAAATAGAAAAGAACAATCGATTAAATGTTAATTTTCTCCAAAATATTCCCCTTGGCGTTCAACATACTTATTCCACTGAGTTTTCCATTGGTTAAAGCACCTCTAAAAGTCCTCTTTGATATGGTGGTAAGTCTCAAATTGTCACTGACTTGTCTAGACATAATTTTATTATATAAGTTGCTCAGCTCTGTACATGTCCTCAAAATTTAAAAAAATCTCTATTTGATATTTTTAATCATATATCACACGTATGTACAGACACAAAACCCGGGAATGAACCAGGGACCTTCAGATTATCAGATAGTCTAAGTCGTTGTACTTGCTTTGCTCTCCCAGCAGTTCTCATCTTCTCACTAGCACTATCCAAATATATCTTCTCTTCCACTCGTTTCGACAGCCAAAATGCTACTGCAGACTTTCTCCCCGATCTCGGAGGGCAGGTCTCTAAATATCCCATTGCTGTGTTTCATCCAGGCTCCTTACTCTGAATTGCATGTTCGACATTCATCAGCATGCGTCAATCCTCACGACGAGACTTTACATATGGGTTACTCTGCACTGCCCGTGCAGAATTTCACCAGTATTTCAGCAACAAAGAGGTGACAAGTTCAATTTCCGTGGTCACTCGCCACACTCCTCCCCCTCGCACAGGCCACACATATCTGGACTCGTTTCATTCACGGGGCTGGGAATCTGCTCGACCACAATCCTCCCTGATCTCTGAATCACATAAACTACAGTGCAGAGCAGGTCTGCTACTTTAGTCTGCTACTTCGTCTAAGCGGGACACACTCAATGGTATCTTCATCTTCGGTTGTATCATCGGATGTGTCTCTCTCGGTGATATCGTCGTCCTTGGTTGTGTCATCGGATGTGTCTCTGGGCCCATTCTGGCCACACTCATGATCGCTCTCAGATGCTGCTGAATCCTCCCACGTCAAATCCTCATACAGCCTTGGTGCTTCATCGTCAGAGGAAGTAATGCGGCAACTAGTGGCGTCTGCTCCATGCAGAAGACGAACATCCTTTATGTGGTAGGGTGTCCCGTCGACAAGGACCGAATGTGGGTTGTAGACATTAGTTATCTGTCCCTTTCCAAACTGAGTCGTACATCAGGATCTTAACCTAGAATCGTTCCCATCAAAGAGGGGTATCAACTTGGGGTCGAAGGCCATAATGCCGAAATAGCTTTTGAGTATAAACGTCTGCATTGGCTGTGTAAGCATCCACATGCGCATTCAGTTCGCGATAGTCCACGACTGGCTGAACCTTCTGTTTGTTTGCACAGGCCACACATATCCGGACTCATTTCATTCGCGGGGGCTGGGAATCTGCTCAACTACATATATATATATATATATATATGAAAATGAAGATGACTTACTTTATAACTCTTGCCTAAGGAGTTGGCAATAGGAAACACTGTTTACAGTTACACTTTTTTCAAGGAAATCAATAGTGATGGGTTCTTTCACATCCCAGAAAACTGTCAACATAGCCTTTTTTACTGACCACTGTGTTTGGAACTTTTTCTTTACCAGTGTCAGTGTGTTTTCACTTCATGGACTCTCTTTTTGGCTCTAGCTTGGAATGTTAAACCTGAGTTTAGCCTAATCGTAAATATCTTTTCTTTTTTTTACTAAAACATGCTTCATATGCATTACACATACTTTTGTAAATGTCACACGGTTTGTACTTCTCAGCCACCATAAATTTGATGACAGACCTCTGTTCAAGCTTGGAGCCTTTTGTTTGATTTGACTCCATTTTGCCTCAAAATAAATATTTGTGGGATTAAAATAATTTTTACTATGAACCAATTCCAAACAATGTAAACCCTGTCAGCTGGGGCTTTAGAATACACTGACTGCACCTCTACAGAAGGGTAAGATCCCTCCTTCCAAATAGAGTCACCTGTCGGCCGTAGGTGGCGACCTGTGATGCTTAAGGACAGAACCATGGTGGGTAAGCAGTCCATGACCTGCAACACTCCACTTTGTTTCCTTACTAGACGGTTGGTCAGAGAGGCCCCCTCCGATCAATCGACTGGTAACGTCAAGCCCTAGCATCTATATGATTGTTCAGACCCTATTGCCCTTACACACTTCCCTTTGGCTCTTACTTAGGCTAGATAGGATCCAATTGGTTGGTCACATCAAGCCCTAGCACCTATATGATTGTCCCAACCATAATTCCCTTATGACAAGTCCCAACCAAGAAGTATATATTAAAAAGGATTGGGGCTTGCCATAATGGCAATAGGGTTGGGACAATCATGTAGATGCTAGGGCTTGACGTGACCAGCTGATTGATTGAAGAGGGCCTCTCCGACCACTTGTCTAATGGAGTGTTGCATGTCATGGACTGCTCATCCAACAGGATTCCTCCTTAAGCATGATGGATTGCCACCCACAACCAACAGGTGACCACATTAGAGGGTTTTTCACCCTTTGCAGAGGTGCAGTCGATCTATTCTACTGCTCCAGCTGACAGGGTGTGTCATATCTTGAAAATGAAAATGTTTTAAATTCTGTTTTATATTTTGATGAACTTTGGACTCATGAAAATCATTTTCCTTTTTTTCTTAGGAAAAGACAGAATAGTCTTTATGACTAGAGAAGACTATGAAAAACCAAGCAAAGCCTTAGTAACAACCAAAAGTGATGATGATGATGATGAGGAACCAGGTAAGAAAATTAGTCCATATTATTAATTTTGGTTTGAATTGACGTGTTTTTAAAGTGCTTACCCTTCCAAAGATGCTGATAGGTATGCATCCTGTATCCCTGATATAAAGTAAAATCATATCCATGCATTTCAGTGTTTTTCTTTTTCCTCTCCCACCATTTCAAGCTAACTGTAAATACATTTCAATATTTTCTTTGGGCTAGACGGGTGGTCAGAGAGGCCCCCTCTGATCGATCGGCTAGTCACATCAAGCCCTAGCACCTATATGATTGCCGCAACCCTTATCATATGGGTGCTAGAAGGCGGTGGCTGAAGGTCTACATGTCCTGGGAATGGCGTTAAACTCTATCCGATGGTGAGGTTCCAGTTCTGGAGGTTTGGGGAATGTGGAGCACCCTTTCATCACCATTGCTCCCTGGTCCACTCTGACCTGGAGTGATAGTACCTGTTAGGGTCCCATCTATGGGTTAAATAGAAAAATGTATGTATTAAAAAAAATTGAGTATCTATTAAGAGTGAATTTATTTCAAAACTTTGTCGGCATTAAATGACCCACTGAGGTTGATATGCCGTAAAACAAACCCAACCAAATCAATATTTTCTTAGAAATGAATTACACCAGATATGGTACAAAGTAGGGGTTAGATGACTTTAGTTGTTTCATCAAAGAAAACTTTCCTGTCACCTTTCCACAGTTCATAAATAAAAACTCCATAATTTATTAAGAAACTTCAGTTGGGACCCATCAAATTTCCCTGGATTCAATCAAATCCATGCATCCCAGGACATACTAAATTAAAAAGCTATCAGCATCACTGCACTTCTAACCATCACTTGTAGGTGTTATTGAATTAAACTTCTATGTAACTTTCAAAAAATACTGTAATTAGTTGTGTATAATACACACCCTAACATTCAGCTATGAAATTCTAGAAAGATATTTCTCATGTACACATTGATTTTTTGGAATTTGTAACAACTAAATTGAAACTAAATCTAACCTTTGTTTAACTGTTTATCCAATAGTGACTAAAAATTATAAGGTATTATGTTTCAAAATTCCAAATTTACACAGTTTTTAGTGAAAAAAAACTAGAATAAGTTCACAGGAAAATGTAACAAACTTTTGATAAAAAATAGGTTTACCATAGAAGAAACAAAATATAAACAAACATGCACTTTAGTTGCTCTTTATCTGTAGTGGTATAAAACAGAATTGTTTGTTATACATTAGTTAGTTTGGACCATACATATAATTTTCATTCATGCCATCCCAATTATAGGGTGATGTTGGAAAAGAAAAGTTAATATTTAGTTCTCGTGTATAATACGCACCCCAAAGTTTTGTGTACACAAATAATTATGATAAACAGATTTTCAATATGCATCTTATGTCAGAAAAAGGATCACTTAGCAGCTATCATGTCTGGAATGTGTCAGAGAAAAGGAGAAAAGTTAAAAGGACAAATCAACCTTGAAATTTGGCTTTGTTTAATATGGTAACAGACTTTTAAAAACATTATTTATTTTCATTTTTTATTGCTGTAAGCATGGTTATTTTATACCAATGTCAGTTTCACAATTATGGTCCTCAATTATATACAGTACAAAAATGTATCTTCACAAGTATTTTAAACATGTAAACTTTTCATACTTAATTGCAATATCAATGTTTTTAGAGCCAATATGGGACCCTAATAAACACTACCACTCCAGATCAGGAAGGGACTCTAACAGGAGACTTGCTTAGCAGCTATGGGTAAAATAATAGGGCAGACCGGGGTTCTTTAACCTTGGTAAGGCAACCAATCTAGGCAAAGGAAAACTGAATTCAAACCAGCTTACTCCACTTTTAAATTGTCCTTGTGTCACATCCTACTTATAGCAGAGGGGTTGGGTAAATGCATACCACTCCCAAGTTCTCTCTGACCTGGGAGTACTAGTAACAAAGGGGTGATTCCATACTCCCTAAAGCTTCATAACTTGAGCCTCACCACTTTAGTATCACCCTCGGGACCCTCTGATGATGAGGCCCTGCTGTATAATATTAGCATTCCAGTTGATTTTTTTTGAGGTTATTGTTATTTAATCACATTAGTTATATAGAGCTCTGTAAATGGAGTTCAGAACTGTTTGAATTATACAAATATTCCCAGTGGTTCAAGAGTTATGAGAATTTAAAGCCCCGAAATTGGGGGTACAAAAGTGGACATGATTTTGTTTAAAAAAATGTAAAATCGCGGACCAATTCAAAACAAGAAATTTAGTCATTTCTTCATCATTCCTTTATTATTTTAAAAATTTCACACATTATATATGAAAATAATTCTGAGACTGTCTTCTATTAATTATATAGTGCTCGTTTTTTTCTTAACATATATTTTTTGAAGAAATCTCTGTCAACTTTGGTCTGTTGTGGTTTTGCTTCTAAAGGTAGGAAAAGAAGAAAAAACAAGTTTTTGCTTGTAGTTAAAAGTGTCTCCTAATTAAGTGTAAAATTTCAAAAATATTGATAAAGATTAGCCACTTTGATTTTACATAAAAAGGAACAGAAAATTTGACCGCAGAAAAAATTCATATAACACATTTTTGGCTGTTTGAAGACAAAATACTGTTTTAACTCGCTGTAAAAAATAATTCAATGCATAAAAACACATAAAAGTTACATATTTAGAAAGATTTTTTTTCTTTCCAACCATAGAAATATTTTAAAAATTGGACCAGAAATAAGCGATAAATTATTATTCAAACTGATACGCTCTGAATTACGATGCCTGTTGAGAGACTGTTTACGTTTGGAAGACAAGTAAATTTGAGTTTTTTTCCAAAATTCAAAGTCTCGAAGCCAAACCCTGATGATGTAACATTTACATTTCACACATTATATATGAAAATAATTCTGAGACTGTCTTCTATTAGTTATATAGTGTTTCTTTTTTTTTTGCTTATCTTATACTTTTTGAAGAAATCTCTGTCAACTTTGGCCTGTTGTGGTTTTGCTCACAAATGTCGGAAAAGAAAAAAACAAGTTTCTGCTTGTAGTTAAAAGTGTCTCCTATTTATGTGTAAAATTTCAAGAATAGTAATAAAGAGTAACCACTTTGATTTTGAAAAACAAAATAGCATGTAAAATTTAGTCTAAAAAAAAAGTCATATTTTATATTTTTGGCTGTTCGAAGCAAAATACCATTTTAACTTGCTGTAAAAAATAATTTAATGGATAAAAACACATAAAAATTACATATTTAGAAAGATTATTAACCTTTAGGAAAATAGAATTATGTTTAAAACCACTACTGAGTTTAGGGTTATATTTTTTAAAAATGATATTTTAAATGTAAACAAAATAAAACAATTCCTAAACTAAACAAATATTATGATATGCAAATTCTTAGCTTATCATTAAAATTAATTTCTCTTACTCCTCTTTTCCCTCCTGGTGTTCCTAAAATCTTTTTAGTCTAGTCATGGACTGGGTACTTCTGCTAGTGTATATATATATATATATATATATATATATATATATATGTGTGTGTATGTGTGTGTGTCATTCACAGATACCATGTTTCATCTCATCAGTGTGGCTAGATTTAACAGCTACTTCTAGCTGGGTGCGAAACCTGACTGAATTTTCATCAGTCCAGTTTCTTACTTCTCGGGTGTCAGTAGCCATTAGTAAGAGGCAAGGATTTAACTGATAAGTACATACATCTGTAGATGTATGTTACTATCACTAGAGAACTCAAGTCTGTAGACAACAGATGGGTATTGCCTTATGCTAAGTGGTGAAAGTTGACTACCAGGTATTGGGAGCATATAATAGTCATCCACAGACATTTCATATATATATATATATATATAAAGCCCATGTTTCTCATTGATAACTGTCTTCATTATTTAATTTAAAAAAACAACTAATCATCAATAATGTTCTATGTAAAAGTATTAAGTCTTGGCTAGCAACCTGGCTTATGTTTAATCAACGCTACAGAAACCACAACAGATTCATACTCCCAGGGGATCCCGAGATGGGGGGAGCATGAGATCCCCAAATTGATTGACATTATGGAAACGAACACAGGTTTGAACACACGGACAGCGAGATTGGCATGCCCATGCGGGAAAATGAACGTGGACTAAAGATCCATCAGGCCAGAACAAAATGTCAAGTCAAAATACCCAATCAGCAGCGCACAGGAGTTACTCCTGGTGAGACGAAGGAGATGCAGGGCTGGGAGGCATACCACAGTGCCCAGTCACTCCAAGCAGAAGGAATTTTGACCAAAACATTTAGAAAAATCAAATGGCCAAGAGCTGCTGACAGAGACACTTGGCTGGAGTTTGACACTAACATTGGCGAATTAACAAAGATTGCATTAAGGGGCGCAGTTGAATCACACCTTTTGATGTTGTCTAAGATTATTATAAGTTATGCTGAGGTACAATATGGATATGTAGAGGCAAAGGAAAGATCCAGAAGAAAGGAAAATAGAAGAGAAGCAAAAATCAAGCAATTCAGATCAGAATTGAAAAACAAGGCTTCTCAATTGTAATTACTTACATTCCTTTCTGTCTCACATATCCATGCAATGTTTTGGGGTTGTTTTTTTTTTTTTGTTGTTTTTTTTTTTTTTTTACTTCTCCATAAAAGTTTACACCAAGAGTATCATCCCTGCTATGCCAATGTATTATTTTTTTTAAATATGTCTGAGCCATGCAATCCTGATTATAAAAACTACTCTGAACGATGTTTGGCTGTAGAATTAGCCAACCAGATGTAAAGAGACCGAGGACTGCGTTGTCATACTCTATTTAAAACCATTTTTCTGTTGGTGTTGAACAAAAAGGCAGCGAGTTAGAGTTTGATCAACTCTAACGGGGTCTGACTGGCGGAGGGGGGTATTATGTTGGAAGACCTGAAACCCCACCCCCACCCCCCCATGAAACCAGTTAATAACATAACTGACAACACTGCCCTGCGCTGATTAGTCAGTCATATCTCGAACATTCTGCAATTTAAATTATTTTTCTTAAGCTGAAATGTTTAAGTACTTCTTTTTTTTTTCTTTTTTTTTTTAACTTTGTGTTAAAAAAAAAAAAGTACTTATACATTTTAGCTTAAAAAGAATAATTTAAATTGCAGAACATTATTGATGATTAGTGTGCCAAAATATTTTTGTTGCTTTTAAAGTATGCTCTTTGTAAGATAAGATTGGGACTTTTGTCATAACCTAAGTTATTTAACAGTGTTTGACTTTTCATCTTTTATCTAACAAGTTTTCAAAGGAGATTAAAATGAGATTAAATTATTTCACTTGAAAAATCATTGTCATTATTCTTTACAGTATGAATATACAGTGTTAAATAGTCTCTTATTACTTCTGTTGTCTTCTATGTTCTTTTCTTCTCCTAACTTTTACTGGGCTGTATCTGAGTTCTCTGTGTTCTTCATTAGAGGGTGTTGTCTTTTTCTTGTTCTGAGTTCCATTTCTATTCTTGTTTAATCAGAAACATGGATACATATTCTTTGTGTACACACCTTGTTATTTCATTCCTGATCCCATCTTAACCATGTGCGCGTTAAGAGGAATCAGCTCAGCAGATGCAACATGCATCTCGTAACTACGAGCGCTAATCCGACTTTTAGTTAATTAACTCTCAATCTCACTTTCCCAATCCCATCTGACTTCCTAAACCAATCAGAGAGGCCTGCTTGGATGACTCTGGGGTTAAGGTTTAAATCTAACTACACTTCATTACAAAAATGATAGGCTGTGCCTATTCATTATGTAATGCACTAGATTAAAAAGCTATCAGCATCACTGCATATGTATCATTATTTATTTTTTGTAAATGCTAGTCTTTAAAACTTTTTGACAATTTAGGTGAAATATGTTTGTAACAAATCTAATATTCTTTTCTTTTTCTTTTTTCTCCAGGTTTAATTCTTAAGGATGGTACCATTAACTGGAATTGTCCATGTCTTGGTGGCATGGCTTCTGGACCTTGTGGCATTCCATTTCGAGAAGCTTTCTCTTGTTTTCACTACAGCAATGCTGAACCAAAGGGGTCAGATTGCTTTGAACCCTTCAAACAAATGCAAGATTGTATGGGTGAATATCCTGAGCTTTATCCCAAGGATGATGATAGTTCTAAGGATCCTTTGGCAATGCTCCTGACAAACCAGATGAGAAAGTATTATCAGAAACTAACAGTTCTGAGTCTGCCACAGAAACGGATACTAGTGCAGCAGAAGTAAAACCTCTGAAGCCGCACCTGCTGAAAATAGTACTGAAGAAACTACTGCAAAAAACTACCGAGGAAAATACGGAAAAAGCTACTGAAGAAACTACTGCAAAAGCTACCGAGGAAACTACTGAAAAAAGCACCGAGGAAACTACTGAAAAAGTTACTGAGGAAAATACTGCCGAAGCAACATCTTGACCTGGTAGTTTGTTAGTTGAGTGAATTTTTAATTGAATGTGCTCTCAGGAATTGATTTGAATGAAAGAACTGTCCTTGGTTATTCCACTGAAGGGTTTGCCAAGATTTCTGCTTCCATTTCTTCTCCCTCAATGCTGCGCTCATTTTAAAAATCTTTTTTTTTTTCTCATTTCCAAGTTTGAAGAACGAATACTTGGTTATAATTAATTAACAAAAATTATTTTAAAAATCAGTGGAAATTAAAGATTTAGCCACAAAAAAATCTCACTCCTCTGTTTCTGTGTATGAGTAAGTGAAATATACTAATGATGAAAGAAAATATTAATCAAATTTGATGATAATGATTGACTATGCTTCAACTAAAAATAAAAGGCACTATTAATACTAGTGTAAAATCAATAACAACAAACATGACATGGTCAGATATATTGAGAAACAGAATAAGAGATGGGTTTATAGGTTTGATTTGAACTTCCCCAAAATAATTGGCTTCTTTAATAAGCTGGTGAGTTTAACCAGGCTTCTCTAAGCCGAAAAGCACATGAGTTTGAGTCTCACTGAGGGTTTACACTTTATTATTATTTCCAATTGGTGCTGTTCCTTGTTATCATAGAATGATGGCCTGTGAGAGTTGTGACTAAAAAGGCAACTAAAAATTAGAAGAGGGAAGAAAATACTTGTTAAAATTAATGATAGTTTATCTTTTATTTTGTTATAAAACCTGATTTTTTTAAAAAGAATTTTTTTATTTTTTACTGGAAAACAGATTGACCAATAATTAATGTGAACAGCAAAATTTCAAATGATGTAAGACAAAAACTGATGTGCATTTTAAATTCTGTTCTGTCATATCAAGAGAAAATGTTGACATGCTAACAACTCTGTTTAGCTCTGTTTTTAAAAATAGGATAACTATCAGAGTTCTGGGTTCTGGGAACATACAGGGGTGGGGGTTGGACCACAGAAATTTCTGGGCTTAAAAGATTTAAATTGATTTACTGAAGTATGCTTCTTTTTTTTTTTTTGCTATAAAAATTAAATCAAATTAAAATAAAGTAACAAATAAACAAAAAAGACTATTAAAATTATTACATTAAAATTGTAGTTGTGGAGTCTCTGTGCTGTAATGGCTAACATGCAATAATCAAGTTTGAACTCCACTCATACTATTACATTTGCTTTCAGACTAATAACACTGGGAAAGGTATGAAACCTCATTCCCCAGATATGGGTTAAATAGTACCACTACTGTTCTTCTGCAATAGTTTTGGCATTAAATAACCCATTAAAGGTTTATATGCTATTAAACAAAGAAACCAAACCAAACATTAAATTTTATTAAAGAATTTTTTATCAGATCATTAATTAATAGAATAGGTGTTTCATAAGTAATTTACTGTTTATTTAGTAAAATTCAAGAAAAGAATTTAAATGATATCCTTTAAAGTTGGTAAGTATATAAATAGAATTTCTTAGGTGCAGAAATTTTTGTGGCTAACATATGATTTCATAAGGATTTTTTTTTTTTTTTAGTATGTCCAGATCTTAGTCCTCTGATCATACTAAGAATAGAATTAAAATTTCTGTTTGCATTTTAATCAGAATCAGAAAATAAAACTTTCTGTCACTTGGAAAATTATGAAATGATCTCAGCGTTTATGGAAGGATTTTGAGAAAAAAAAAAATCTATTTGACAATTTGACCCTTCAATAAAAATAACTACTTTCTGGCAGATAAAGTAGTTAACTCTTACCTGATTGTAACAGCAAAGAGTGTGTGTATGTATGTAAGTGTGTAATGTTAGTTACATTGGGTGGTGGTATGGTTATACATACATATATATCTGTACCTTAGAAAAATTACTCTGATTTGAGTCCAAAATAAAATGAACATCAGATGTTGAGGTAGTTAAACAATTCTCTATTCTCATTTGATTAAAAAAATAAATAATTTGATGATATTTAATTATTTTAGAATTTACTGTTAATTGGCTACTGCTTATTTAAAGCAAGCAATATATTTTAGTGTTTTTTTGTTTTTTTTCTTCTTTTTTTTTATTGGGGGTATCTACAAATGGTAGCTAGATTTTTATCTGGATTAACTGTTAAAATTGAATTCAGACTTCTGACTTTTATTCCTTCAAAATAAAGAATATTTATCATTTGTTCTGGAAATTACATTTATCTGTGGACAAATCTTTGTTCAAACAACAGTATGACCTCTTATGTTCTGGATAAAAATTCCATATATCCATTAGCAAATCTTTGTTAAAATAACAGTATGGCCACTTATGTTCAGGATAAAAATTCCAT
The DNA here is from genome assembly GCA_023376005.1 of Doryteuthis pealeii. Taxonomy (NCBI): domain Eukaryota; kingdom Metazoa; phylum Mollusca; class Cephalopoda; order Myopsida; family Loliginidae; genus Doryteuthis; species Doryteuthis pealeii. The sequence continues at coordinate 103,357,928 of CM042138.1, read as the reverse complement.
ATATCTATTGACAAATCTTTAGAATATGGCCACTTATGTTCAGGATAAACATTTCATATATGTGTTAACAATTCTTGTTAAAATGACAGTATGGCCACTTATGTTCAGGATAAAAATTCCATATATCTATTGACAAATCTTTAGAATATGGCCACTTATGTTCAGGATAAACATTTCATATATGTGTTAACAATTCTTGTTAAAATGACAGTATGGCCACTTATGTTCAGGATAAAAATTCCATGGTTATTTCCTATAACTCTAAAATAAAAAAAGGGGAACCACTCTGATTGACTGATAAATTATTTATTTATTTATTGATCTACTAAGAAAAAATAAGACTGGGTTAGGGTTTAGTGTTAGTTTAATGGGAAAATAATGGGTAGATTAATTAACAGATAAAATTCATTCAGAGTTGTTCCCCTTTTTTATGTTGGAGTAATAGGAAATAACCGATTCCATTTATCTATTGAACCTTTATTCAAATGACAGTATAAGACACTTAGGTTCAGGATAAAAATTTCCATGTTTCTATTGCGAAATATTTATTAAAAAGACCAGTATGGCCACTTATATCCAGGAATAATTTTTTTAAGAGTTGCTAATTAATCTATTCCAATCTCCAATCTCAAGTTCAAGATTCCAACATCTATGCAAATTTATGACAAGTTTTTCATACTACAGATCTTATATTTTTAATTTTTTTTTTAAATACAAGTTATCAAATCTACCATTCCAATAATTATTAATGGATATGCAGGGCTAAAATCTGATATTTCTCATTAATTTGTATAAGGTAGCAAAACTGCTGCTGATGATGATGATTTTTTTCCAAGCTTAAGACAGCTATTTACAAAGAAAGCTTACGTTTTTGCTTGCAGTACCTGAGATTTTCACATGGTCGCCTCTTCAAGCACTTATTTTGCATTGCATAACTTCGGTGATCACAAAAGAACCGGTGTTTTCAGTATGTCAAAGCCCAAAATGCCTTAGTGCTAAAATAAAGAAAAAAAAATCATTCTTCTGACTAGTGCTGTTTTATTTGTTGTATATCTAAGGGGAAACAACCTTTGATTGAAATAGTTGTTTCTCTTCAGGTTGACCATGTGCTCAGCTCTTAATTAGTAGATGTTTGTGAGATACACACATGTACTAAAACACTGTTATGTTCTGTGTGGCATTAACCTATAATATATGCTGTAGACATGGTCTGTTGTTGAAGTGTGTTGTCTGACTGACGATAGTAAGATTTTAAGACTTTATTCTACGGAGAATGGGAGAGTAACTTCAAAACCAGTACTCTTTCCCTTTATTCTTGGTAAAAGGTGATGTTGGAAAGAATTCAATGATGTTGGAATTCTAATGATAATTCCAAGAGAAAACATGTTATTGTTTCTGGTGTGTCTTGGACTTCTAAATTTGATGAGAGAAAAAGTATTTCTTGGTGACTTGATCAGCAAACAAAATATCAAAATAAGACAGAAGGATTAAACTACTTTCCTTTTGTAACAAAATTGTTTTTGCAGATTTTAAGAGCTCTCTATTGTTGAAGATAAAAAAAAAATTGATGTCAGGTTATTTCATTGTAAATAGCCCTCATATTTATGAAATTCTAAAAGCCCATTATATATCCAAGTAAAAATTCAAAATGTATCTAAGTTGCTGTTGAATATTAATCCAAAATTGCTAACATCTTTGAGTCATCTAAAGCTCTTAAAACTTTCATACTGATTCTCATCCCTTTACTCAAAACATTAAAAAATCACTGATTTAACATAATCTAACAAATATAGAATTTAAAAATATATTTTACATCATGTAAGTAAAGTGTAAACTTAATTCATCATCATAATTTCCAAATTGTCTGATCTCTATTTGATAGCAATACTAATTGCTGTAAGTAATTGTGTTTGTGGTGTGTATGTATATATATATATATATATATATACACACATACACACACACAGATTATTAAACCTTTGTATCTGGGTCATGTAAATATAGTTCTGAAATAAATACTATATCCTTTAACTGTATATCATAGTACATTAGCTTATAGATAAAATGTCCTCTCTCCTCGCTTTATATATATATATATATATATATATATAATACTTTGTACATCATGGGCTCTTCATATCCAACGAGCCCGTTTCATTTCTTGGGTCTCTTACTAAGGAAATGTTAGAACACAATAACCTTATATATTATGTATTACTTTTGTTACCCTCCACTCACATTTGAACAATAAACAATATTCATTTTGGAATTTAAGAAGCCATAAAGAATAAATTACTCTTTATCAAACAATTTACAAATAGTTAAAAGCTGAAGCAGACAAATATTTCTAATTTTTTAAAGTTCAATTTTAAATATTGTTATTTTCCAAAATTTAGTGTAATAATTGACTTTAAATTTTGTTCTTATGTAATACTACATTTTTTTTTATAATAGCTGTCACATTTACCAAAGTACTTACTATTATAGGTCAGAAGTAGTATTCTATATCTCATTGATTTAAAACCTATTGATTAGTCACGTTCCATAATATTTTGATACATTTGCATATACTTTTCATACACTAAAATGTAAACACTATTTAGGAACAGTGGTAGTAAAAAGAAAATCAGAATTATATATTTTTTAATATCTAAATATACCTCTTTATAAGATATCCTGGTTTATAACTGACCATTATAAGATTTATACCCTAGATCAAATCTTGACAGCTACTTAGATAAATCAAGAAAATCTTTTTGTTTTTAATACAGGTGGGAAAGAAAAAAAACAGAACCCAAATAAATTATTTTTACTTAATCTTATCAACGTCTATAAAATTTCAAGAAACTTGTTGGACTTTAACTTCAGTCTTTGTACAATCATTCCTCAAAGTTTCAAATTTATCTTGGTTCCTTTGCTTTAAAAGCATTCTCTGTCTAAAAATATGCTCCAAATGGGCAAGTTTGGAGGCAAACTTGCACACGTCGTACAAAATTGTTAATCACGCAAACATATTCCTCTGGGAACTTCTCTGATTTTAGACTTTTAGAATTAAGATTTCTGGACCTCGTCAAAAATCCTGCTTTTTTGATGAAAGGACAGCAACATCAAAAAACTTTCTCCGAAAAATTGGCTTGCACTACAGTGTATGATTTTTTGGTGATAATAGACCTCCACGCAAATTTTTTTTTTTCCTTGGTTGAACTATGACATATTGCGGAAAAATTATTTTTTACAATATTTTAAGCACCAAGTTGACTGTATATTCTGAAAGAAAAAGAAAAAATTTAGAATTAAGTTAAGTTTTTATACAAAATTTGTGTGGTTCTGTGTTTTTTGTTTGTTTGTTTTTTTTTGTTTTTTTTTGGGGGTCACCCTA
>CM042138.1:103193545-103354449 GCA_023376005.1 Doryteuthis pealeii | reverse complement strand
GAGAGATCTTGCTTTGATACGGAGAAAAGTCAATCCAAATGACATTCTTAGGAAATTCTGGTGGACAAACTATGCGAATACGATCCACATGTTGTGGAGTGTCAGAACAAAAATCACCTGAAAAGAAACAAATTCTATTATTAAATTTACTTGGTTTGGTTTGTTTTTACGGCAAATATCACCTCAGTGGGTCAATTTAATTGCCGACAAAGTTTGTGAAATAGATTATTCTTAATGGCATAATACAATTTTTGTTTATCACTCATGTTTTTCATTTAACCCATAGCACTGGGACGCCTAACAGGTACCTCGACCACTCCCGGGTCAGAGTGGACCAGAGAAGCATGGTGAATGAAGGGGTGCTGCCACATTAAATTTTACTAAAGTGTTTTACCTGTCATAATAATTATGGGAGAGAAAAGTGAAAAAAAAAAAAAGAAAAAAGCTTTTCCAATTTTTGGAAGTGAATTGCTTCTTAGTAATAAAAGATTTAAAAAAAAAAAATTAAAAATAAGAAAAAGAAGATTCTGTCTGTTTTTCACCTGGAGTCTGTTCAATTACAACAGTAAATCCGCTTTCGTTCAGCAAACTGGCTTTCACAGTAACATTTGTTTGTTCTTCAGCCAAAACACAGTAGTTCGCCGAATTTCACCTCATCTTGCAGGTCACTTGCTTTGTGCTGTCTGCAGTGTCAGTGACCATCCGTTTTTATTATGGCTGCGCTACCTTTTAATGCAAATTCCATGCTCGTCCATCCGGGGCCTCGTGCACGGCACAGCGATTCTTTGCACTTACGTTTGGGGGGATCGGCCATGCCCATTACACTTGTACTTCAACAAGTGATGTCCTTTTAAAAAGGAAAATTGGTGGAGATCAGCAAAAGATCAAAGTTCAATAAAATCTACACCCTATTTTTTGGTTAGAGAGGTTTGAAAAATACATAAATAAATTATATTTTATATATATATATATATATATTATATATATATATATATAAAACTATATAATATATATAAAATTATATATTTATATATATATAAAAATATTATAAATCCAACACCATTTTTTGGTCGAGAGGGGGTTAAAAAAAGCATTTACTCCTCATTTTCCACAAGAAAGCTAAATAAAAAATACAATAAAGATAGTAAATCATGATATATTAAAAGATTGATTAAAAAATAGAACAAATTAATAAGGATAAAATATAATAAAAGACATTAAGGAAAAAATACAAACAATAAAAATAAAGAATTTCTAAAAAACAAGAATTATAAAGAATATTGCAATAATAAATAATCATCTCTATTGTTGTATTGTTTTGTTTTAAGTTAACAGAACAAGGAGATTTAGTTTAAAAAGAATCAGACCGTACCATAGATATTTCATGTTGTGTTTGTATATTGTATAAATAAATGTGTAATGTAAATCTTTAATATATTCAACGTTGTTAACTGATTACTGGTATTAAACATTTTAGTATTTTGGGGTGTTGCGTCCAAATGCCTAACATCAAGCAGTGTCATAAGACAAGAGTTATGGGGGGGTTAGAAGAGGGTTCAAACTGACGACTTTGAGCCATTCCGATTTCCCAACTTGAACAGATATATTTGAAGGCACCAAATGTGTAACCTAAAAGTAAAACAATTCAGAATTAATGATTCAAGAAAATGAAAGACAAAGAACCGTTACAGGACCTCGACATAAACAGATCTACAAGGCTGGTCCTAACTCGTGTCACCCTGACATATTGTTTTAACTTTCACACATTTTTCATTTAATGATATAATATATAATTTATGTTAATTACCTTACCTCTAAAATATTTTCAAATATCAACTTATTTTCGCGGTTGTATTATGTAATTATTTTACCACTAAAAAATAAAAAAACCTTTTAAAATTAAATCAATTTTCTAAAGAATTTTGGTTGTATTATATAATTAATTATCTATATCTAAAAAAACCATGTAGGGGTGACAAGACTTTTAGATTACTAAAAATTAATTCTTCTTTAGTGGGACAGGGTATTAAGTGCTATGTGTGCGCCAAATTAGTAACAGGAATTGAACTAGGGTCGACAAAATTATTTCCATACGACTCTAACCATAGACCACGTGCCTCATAAACTTGGGTGATATATAGAGGCGTATCACGACTTGTTATATTCATCTTCTTACTACTTCTGCTTTTGTTGGTGTATTTTTTGTATTACACTGCTTCTTCCGAAGGGCTAACTCTTTAGTCATGGCAATTAATTAAACGACAAGACTTCTATTTTCCATCTGAGAGATTCTTAATCATGTACAGCCATTCTTATTTGCCACGCGGGTGAGATTCAACCTCAGCCTAGAGAGAGGCAGATGCTCTTCTGCTCCAACATCAGGTTGAACACTAAATTGAAACTAACTAATGCACAATGACAACTTGAGATTCGCGCCTCTGGGGTCAGAGAGCTATAAACTGTCCTCTGGTAAATTTCCAACTGGCCCCTTCTTCAGCTACAGGGTTTTGTAACATTCATACCTTTTCAGAAACACGCGGATAAGCAGTATTGCCCATTCCAGAAACACGGAAGCAGTATTGCGCCATTTCACAACGTGCTGCGCTATGTCAGCAGGAACTGGCAGAGCATTCAATCCAAAAATCTTTTTTCTTCCTTCAAATATTCTCTTATAAACAGGGATGTTTTTGTTTCAAACCTAGGTTGTTCTATGTCTGACAGATATACATAGGGGAATGTTCTTTTGTAATCTTTGTAAAATCATATAAAAAAGTCAATATTTTTAAAAACTGATCAAATGCGCCTGAGTAGAGTGTGTCCTCTACGCAGGCTTGTAGTATTCGCAATTTGTACAAGGGTTAACAAGTGCTAACACCCAGCACAAAAATAAGTCTAGCCCCTTGATTTCTGACACGTTTTGGATAAACACATCACCTTAGTTTGCTTTGCAGTAAAACCTTTGGCTGTATCTGTAAAACATAAACAATAAGTGGAATCAAAATTTATAATATTTTGATTTTCTTTTTTAACAAAACCATTTCTGTAACTACCAAAAACGATTTTACAACTTTTCCTCTTTTGTTAAAAATTAGTTGACAACAACAAGAAGAAACTTGCCATGTCACAAGAGGAAGGTCTTCTGAATGATTAGCAGCCATTAGAGTCCAGAGGAGTAGCTTACTAAATTAGTGACTAATTTAAAATCTTTAGTAACTGAAGGAAGACTTAGAACATTGATTACCAAGCTCTGGTTTTCCGATGTTAAGAGGGAATATGATTGAAGCCTACAAATATACACGCATGGTTTTATTCAACAAACTCTGACCTACTAAACATTGCTCAAAATACCTATACAGGGGAACATAATTAAAACTCCTTAAAAGCAAACGGCAAGACAAATTATTTTAGCTACAGAGGGTGAATACATGGAATAAACTATCCTTTCATCAAGTAGTGAATGCCCATCTCTAAAATCCTTCAAGGCAAAGTTGGATAATCTGTGGGAATGTTATAAATATTCTGTGGATTTAAAATGAATATTTATAAGGAACAGCTGACAGGTCTCAGACCTAATATACTAGCTGAAAAGATATTATTATTATTATTATTATTATTACTAGCAAATATATGCACCCTCCAGGTGCAAGTATTTAAGTTTAAATGTAATAAAATATTAGATTAAATCAGAAAGGCTAATGAAACTAATTAAGAATGCAGATAAAAAGATTTGAAACAGAGGGGTGTATAATCGAAAAATAGAACAACCGAAACTTACTCTTCCATCACTTCCGTTTTTCAATGCTAAATTTTGCTAATTTAACTATTTAGTTAATATAGGAAGTAAAGAATAAAATTACAGTTATTTCTTCTTGTTAGTGGATTTCTTTTAAGATTTATCCACGAGAATTTTGCTCATATTCATTAAGAGAAAACCAAACAATTAGAAATCAATAATACTAAGCACATTTTTATTAAAATCATTTTTTTAATATCAATATGCAAATTAGCTTTACCGTTCACACTGTAAACCACTATTTTGTTGTATATATAAATACAATTGCATGTTATTAGTATTTAGATAAGGCTACCAGTATTATAATGTCAAACAGTTTTATTAGTAATTGAAGTTTAAATAAAAATGAAATCATGGAAAATGTGACGTAAATAACTAAGGAAATTGTGACTTGAGTAGTAATATAGTTTCAGTTACAGACAGAAAAACACACAATCTCCATTATAATAAGATTATAAAATTAGTTGTGAAAATAAACCTTTTTTTGTCTTTTTTTTTTTTGTCATGACCCAGGTAGTTCAGATGTACTCTTCTTTTTTTTTTTAATTGCATTATTATAATTTGATAAAATTCAAATAAGAAAAACATTTTTTTTTAATCTGTATAAAAATATTTTTAAAATAAAAAAATTTACTTTCATTTTTCATAAAAATTTTAAAATGTTGATTGCACCTGAAATGTTAAATAATAACTTTTAATAATCAAGAAATAAAAGGATTCCTCAATAATCAAACAGAAGGCATGAATCTAACATGTATGGAGGCCTAATTATGCAATAATATATACTTTTAATTTAAACATAAAATGGTAAAAATTTGCTTTCAAAATTGATCATCACTAACCTATATCCAAATAAGACATTATACATGATTTCTCAAGCTGGAATACAGCCTCTATGGTTCCAGATCGATCCTTGGGGTCAGATAACCATTTTTTAAAACTGCCATCTTTTAAAAGATTTTGAACTGAATGTGTGTCATCCTCAAATGAATAAAAATTTAAAAAAATAAAAATAGAAGAGATTAGATATATATAAATTGAAGAAATTAGAAAGAGCAGTATACAGGTTGGTTTCACCCTCTCCAACTTATAGACCCCTCTGAGGTGAAAACTCTTCTATGTCTTAGTTGAGCAACAGTAACAAGGGTATATAGCAGGGATATGGACAAGGCCGTTTATATTTCACTTTGTGCTAATGCCCTTAGGAAAGGCATGAATCAATCTGTTCTCCTACCAATTATGGGTAAATAGTAATTAGTTGTTTTTTTGTTTTGGCATATCAACTGTTTTTGGGTCATTTAATGCTGAATCATGTCATTTTGATAAACAAAGGACTCGGTTTACTTACAGTACCTGATGTTGCTTAAGTGGTCACTGGGTAAATAGTAGGGCAGACTGAGCACTTTAACCTTGGTTAGGTAACCAGTCTAGGAGGAGGAAAACTCTGAATTCAAACCAACTTTACTATGCTTAAAAATTAACCTTGTATCACATCATGGTGGAGGGGTTGAGTAATTATGCAAAGGATATGTGAATTCATGACAGATATAAGCAACCCATGAAAAGTTCTGGTGGCTACAGGTTATACAAGAATGGGGACTGCCAACAATTGACAAAAATGCTAACCATCTAATAAAGGTTGGTTGGTTGTTTGAGTTTTTCAGCATGTCAATCCATTGGGTCATTTTATGCCATTTCTTAAACTCATTTTTTTTTTATAAGACATTTTTTAAACTCATTTTTTTCTATTTAACCATACATGGGGCCACTAACAGGTACTACCACTCCAGGTCAGAGTGGACCTGGGAGCAATGGTGATGAAGGGGGTACTCCACATTCCCCAGAGCTCCACAACTGGAACTTCATTATCAGATAGTTTAACGTCATACCCCCGACATAAGAACCTCAGCCACTGCTTTCTAGGCACATATATGGGGAAAGGGTCGGGCTTGCTATAAGGGCAATAGAGTTGAGACAATCATATAGGTGCTAATGCTTGACGTGACCAGCCAATTGATCATAGGGTGCCTCTCCAACCACTCATCTAACCTAAGTAAGGGCCAAAGTGATGTGTTGCATGTCATGGACTGCTCAGCCACCGAGAATCCATCCTTAAGCATCACAGGTTGCCACCCACGGCCAACAGGTGGCAGTTGGTGAATTCTAAAGTCACGGCCAACAGGGATGTCTAATGAGAGGGAACATTGCATCAAATCACATTCCAATACAACGATTGAGCTACTCAACTCATCAGTCAATAACCATTACTTCCAGGTTCACTCTGACCAGGAGTTCATGAGGGTCCCATCTATGGGTTGAATAGATTTAAGAAATGAGTTGGAAAAAAAAAAAAAAAAAAAAAAAAAATTTAAAAAAATCTAAATACTCAACAATGAATAAAACAAAAACCTCTTTTGTATAAATAACCCAAGTGTTGACATGCTGTAAAATCCAACCAATCATCAGACAATGCACTGTAAAATGAATATGGCATCCCATAATGGTTTTGTAATAAACTATCAATGAAATGGGGTGCAAATTTTAAGTAGAACCTTTAGGGATGTAAAAAGAGTCAGAAATTGGTATCGCAGTTTCTATAGTAAAAAACAAAAAAAACATAAAATCAAACGTCTAGAAAGTAGCACAAAAAAATCCGATGCATAACAGCAAAGCACTCCTTGAATACCAACTCCACAACAAACCAAGTTCAAAACTGAATTTGTCAAAAAACAACAGCATTTTATAATTGAAAGCAGACTTTGATTGGCTGTGACTGACAGGGAAGGGTGAGAATTATAAAGGCAGACTGTGATTGGCTGTGACTGTCTGGTAAGGGTGAGATTACAAAGGCAGACTGTGATTGGTTGTGACTGACAGGTAAGGGTGAGATTACAAAGGCAGACTGTGATTGGCTGTGACTGTCAGGTAAAGGTGAGAATTACAAAGGCAGACTGTGATTGGTTGTGACTGACAGGTAAGGGTGAGAATTACAAAGGCAGACTCTGATTGGCTGTGACTGACAGGTAAGGGTGAGATTACAAAGGCAGACTGTGATTGGTTGTGACTGACAGGTAAGGGTGATAATTACAAAGGCAGACTGTGATTAGCAATAATTACTGTCCAAAAAACATTGCTATTAAAACAAGGAATTCTGGAGCTGCATCATCTGATCATAAAGATCATATTTCTAGCATTCTCATAGACAATGGAGTACCGGTATGGAGGAGATCACACAAAGCTTTGAATCCAGCCTGTCAGTAGGGTGCTGCCGAAGCTGGTGGCGGCTCTGTAATGATGTAGGGGTGGGAATGTTCTGTTGGCTCACTTGCGAGATTGTAATTTGTCTTAAAAGGTGTGACATACACAGATACTGTTGCATCAACCTTATAAAAGAACAGTAGTGGTGCTATTTAACCCATAGCTGGGAGTACTTTCTTTACCCTTATTACATAAAAAAAAAGAATTACAAAAAAATAATAAATAAATAAAATAAGGAATAGATAAAGAAAATGAAAATAAGTAGGACTTATTTGTCTCCCGCTAGGTACCACAATTTTCCTGGTGAAATTTACCCCCCCCCCTTATTTAACACAATGAAACTTGCATAAAGGTTAATATTATCTTGAAAATATTTAATCCATTTGAAAGAAGAAACATTAAAAAAACTCATGATGATTTAAAAATTTTTTCAGCCTACGGCAATAATGAAAATTATAAACAAAAAACAATATTTACATTTTTGCACCGTTAAATCAATTGAAATTTAACGTAGCCAAAAACAAGTTATGACTAGAGGCTTTTAAAAAAATTCTATAAAAAATCAATTATTAGTCCAATTTTCACGGAAATTTTTATAATTACTTACCTTTTAATGAAAATATGTCTGAAATAGTTTTTTCTAAAATATATTAGGGGAAATATTTTTTTACGATGTCTATATTGCCCCCCCCCATTTTATTTTATGAAATATGAAAAAATGAACCAACAAAAAACAATTTGTAATTTTTTTCTATAAAAATAAGAGTCTGAAAAATTATATCAGTAGATTTTTATAAGTTTCAATGCCAGAGTTTTTTTAGTAACAGAATCAGGAATACAGAAAAAAAAAATATCAATAAAGAAACTGACCGTGTCGTAAAAAACGGACTGTTTTACTTATTTTCCAAGATAACGGTGAGTAATTTTTTCCTAACAACTCTTTGTGTTCGTTATTTCTTTTTTGCGAGATTAAAAAAAAAGTTAAAAAATATTTACGTTTCTTCCTTCAATATGGTATAAACTGATCACGTGACCTATTTTGGTGGTACCTAATTATAACTATTATTTATTTATTTTGTAATTATTATTTTTTTAAGGTTCCGAAAATTGTGTCCGCTAGGCGCTCTTATACACCAAACAACTAAGTAAGAATTAAAAACAACAAACACCTGTGGATATTTACAAGCAACAAATCTATATGAATCTGTTAACCGAACGAAACAATCTTTTTTCTATCATACTAGATATTATTTTATTTTTTGGCTGCTCAATGTAAAACAAAACTGTTATTTAAAAAAAAAATTAATAAATAAATAAATGAAACGTTTCATAAATAAATGAAATGTTTCATAGATAAATAAATAAATAAATATGCAAAATAAAACTTAACAGTGAATGTTAAATTTCATATTAAATGCATGGAAACAATGCTGGTTTATTTTATTTTAATTCATTTATGAGATCTAAAAATAATGATTTTAAAAAATGACTTATTTTCATTTAAAAGTCTGTTTAATATGTTTTTTTTAGCCAGTTCGATCTTCACATCCTACTTGTGACGAACCTGTTGGGTAAATAATACCTACCAGTGTAAACATTTTCATAAATGACAAACAATAAAATAACGATGAAAGTTGTCGATAAGCTTGAAAAAAAAAAAAAAACTGTACTAGAAAATTATTCTTTTAATAAATGTATGCAATAATGCAGTTTACTATTTTATTTAACTTTATAAAGTTAAGTGAGACAGACAAAAACGCGTTGAGCGTTTTTGTCTGTCTCACTTAACTTTCCCATTAGACTAACCATAACCCCTAACGATAACAAAAAAAAAAAAAAAAAAAGAAAGAAAAAGAACAATGTAATTATTATTATGCACTATCATTATTTTCTAAATATAATCTTAATCTCATTGGTAATTGATTTATGAAATTAAAACAAATTTATTTCTAAAACCAAACTTAAATCTTACAAAGCAAAGGTCGCTACTGGGACATTGAACAACAAGTCAGTATTAAAAAAAAACAACTTTAATGTTAAGTAAACTTAATTAATAAGATAACAACAATCCAATAACAATTTAAACCTGTTTTAATAGCCTAGTTAAATTTATCTATTTCAGTCTCGTGCATTGAGTAAATTTTATGATTACATCGAAAAAGGAAAAATATCGTACCTGTGAACTAAAACTCACAACATATTTCAAGGCAACAGGACGCGCCATATTTAATTTCCGCGCTAAATAGGGAGCGGTTTGTAATAAGTAAACGGTTGCACTGGAGTCAGGGAGCAATCCTGTTACATTGTTTTAGGACTTATTTTTTAAAAGAATAAAAACAATTTATGTTATTTTTTAAAAATAGATAATATATTGTGCTAAGGAAAAAAATTATGTTTATTATCAAAACTCATAAATCAAGCAAAATTCATTCTTTATGATGATACAAATCAGAAATTGGAGAAAAAAAATTAAGCAAACATTAATTGTAATAATGAAATTTGCAATAGGATTTATTTCATTTTCGCATTGTTATATGATATAACAATGCGAAAGTGAAATAAATCCTATTAAAATTTAAAATGAAATAAATACCTGAATTTGTAAAAAAATACATTCTTATTAATAGATATAACTTATATCTATTAATAAAAATGTATTTTTTACAATTCAGGTATTTATTTCATTTTTTAAAAGAAATTCTGTATTCCCTTTGATGTTATATATATATGAACAGACATGTAGAAATAGTTTTTCACACATGCTTTTACAATTAAAGATATACAGACAGAAAATTATGTGTCCTTAGTATAACGTTAAATTGCATCTAGTGGTAAGTCTCCAATTCTGGAGCTCAAGGGAGTGTAGAGTATCCCTTCATTGCGATTACTCCCAGGTCGACTCTGACCCAGAGTGGTAGTACATGTTAGGGTCCCATCTATGCATTAAATAGATCAAAAAAATGAGTTTTTAAAAAAGGTGTCTTAAAAAGTTAAGTGAGTTAAAAAAAATTTTTTTTTGAATACCTAAGAAGAATGAATAATGAATATATTTGCATAGGGGTAATCTTTTCATTTTCTTTGATTTTCACTCTGTGGTCTGGCGGGATTGTCAAATCCGTTAAATGATGAGGTCTTTTCTTTTTCTTGATTAACACTAGGTATGGTTTGTAAGTTATTTCCTATAACTCCAACCTAAATAAAGGGGAACCACTCTGATTGACTGATAAATTATTTATTTATTTATTGATCTACTAGGAAAAAGAAGTTAGGGTTAGGGTTAGGGTTAGGGTTTAGGGTTAGTTTAATGGGAAAATAAATAGATAATTTATCAGTCAAGAGTGGTTCTCCTTTGATCATGTTAGACTTATAGGAAATAACCAAGAGGTCCTTATGGAATGTATATGTATGTGAAGTTAATAAAAGGTATGACAATTTGTGAGAGATTTACATATTTGGGAAGAGTTTTTTTGTTGTTGTTGGTAGTGTGGAATTATCAATAACTAGCTTAAAAGCCGCTCTAAGGCCCAACAATGACACTTCAAGCAACGGAAATTTAACTCTGCATGCCAACGCTAAACCAACACCAACTCGGCTGTGTTGATTCCTTACAATAGTAGATAAGAACTGCTTCTTTGACAATTTCAGGTCTTGGTCCAGGGTGGTTGAGAACTTTAGCTCTCTAGTTCCTGTGCTTGGAAGGCGCTTTGTGGTGTAACGTTCGCTACCTCTATGGCTTGAACAAACCCACACAAGTTGCCTTGAGCACTAAAGAAAGTTCAGTTTGCAGTGAGCTTCCCAGCTTTATTCGCTTGTGGCACCTTTTCCGATCTGGCCTCTGCCACGGTCTCCTGCCTCCAGCCTTGATTAACCACAGTCTTCTGCCTCCAGCTCAGCCCTACCCCAATCTCCTGACTCCAGCTCAGCTCTGTCATGGACTTTCTTGCTGCCTACATTCCTGCGGTACCCCTACCTACCAGCAAATCACACACGCTCCAGCCAGCTGACGATCTAGTCTCCTGCCAACCCTGATCCGGCCTTCTTCCAGCCAGTCTCAATCCAGTCTCCTGCTGACCCTGATCCAGCTCTTCTCTCAAACGGTCCTTTCCAGGACCCTTTTCCAGCTACTGTCTTTATCAGGAGAACACTCAAAGTCATCCTTTACCACCCTCAAAGTCATTCCTTCACCTGCTCCGTAATCCTCTTGCGGATCATCATAGTCAATCCTTTTACCAACTAGGTAATTCTTGCAATTGGTTATCTTTGGCCCAACAAGACATCTATCGACCTCGTTCCAGTCATAGTCATTTCCTTTACCAACTAGTTAGTTTGCAATTGGTTATCTTCAGCCCAATGAGACGTCCATTGACCTCATTTCCAGCCTCTTCATATTGGTTCATTCAGCATATTTTCTTACGTCAACAACGACCAATGTCATCTCCTTGGCCTGCGATGCTATACCAGCATATTTCCAGCCTTTAGAATGACCCATCTGTCGACAATGACCGACATCTTCTTCCCAGCCAGCGATATTCACAACTAAACTAATGAAAAAATCGTCAACTATACTCTGTTATGCGGTAAACAGTTCTATATTTGTTAAACTAGGGATACCCATAATTTCGTCTGCTTTTCATTTTAAAAACGAATTAAAATTAATCAAATTGATTATTTAAGGTCAAATTTTTGTCTACGTCGAAAAGTAGTAACATAATGAGCATCAATAAAATTCATTCATTGCTAAATCTCTTCAGTCGCAAGAGAGAAGGAGTAGTGTTGACTATAGTAAAGAGACACAAAGAACACTGAACATGTGGACACCTATGAGGGGTTTCTAACTAATGTCAAAACCTCCAAAACAGGTTTACTCTGAAGAACTCCAGTAACCCAACTGCTAAATCCAAACTTTTTCAGGCCAATTTTAATAGAGGTGACATCTGACCTCATGTGTCCATCAACGTCACTACATTTCTGCTAGTAAAGTGTTGGTATTGGGAGTCCATTATTTAATAATTTACTATTGTAGTATCATATGCAAATAAGATTGACTATAAAAGTAGTCTGCCTCAGTCGCAAGGCGGACGGTTAATAACTGTACCTACAGATGAACGTATGTTCCCAAGATTGATTGACTTCACATCAATATGGTGTCACCAAAATCAACCTTAAATTCCTTAGAAGACCCTGACTTTGTCAAAACTTGGATTAGATGTTTCGCAGCATTGGCTAGGGTGAAGAAGTTAAAAGACCAGAAAAACAAAATTACAGATTTATTTTTGGCTTCAGTGGGATGTGAAGCCGTACAAAAAATATCTACAATGGTTTACCCCAAAATACTGGAAAATTTAACGTATGAAGAAATCTCAAATATCATAAAGAGGAACATACACCCGAAGAAGAAACTTGTAATTGCAGAAAGAACCAAGTTTTTGGAAACCAGACAGAACCCAAATGAAACTGAGTCAATATTTGCATAGGTTGAAAGAAGCAACGAGATATTGCAAATTTGAAAAACTAGGTTCAAAAGAAATGGCAAGATGAACTAATTCTTCTAAGATTAATTGAAGGTATAGATAACGTTGCATATAAGCATAAAATCTTAGAGAGGCTTCAAATAAATGAAATGACAAGCAAGCGTTGAATTTTTACAATAACTAGAATTAATTGACAAATTCAATAATTCTAAAAATAATGTTGAAGCTTACAGCTCAACTAATAGCCAAATAAAAGTATGCATTTTTGTATGCCCATGTCATACTAGCTTGCCGTTATGCCATTGAGGAAGCATTGAACATTGTCATCATTGCAAAATCTCTATGCAACTTGCGGACGTTTTTAACATCCATGCATAATTTAACATACATTATCATTAATTGGTGATGAATTTCAATCGGTTTAATGCCTTCTGCATTCTAAAATTGAATAACTGTGCAAAATTAACACTTGGCAGGAGCTCCTTCAGAAATAACTGCCAAGCCAAGACTGAATGTGGCAGCAAGGCAGTTGTAGGGACAGGTACATGCACAACAAACACAATAATGTTGCCAATAGCTGCACAAACAGTTTTCCTGTATCCCTAGCGCTTTGGAGACCTTACTTTTGGTATTACCCTTGTATGAACATATAATGAATGTGATTCTCTAGGCATAAGATAACCCTAGATGGATTGACATGCCATTAATCAATAAATCAATGTAGTATTTTTTGTACACAGGTCAGATATGCAAGTGAAAATGCAGAAATTTTTCTACTCACTACAGTTATGAAGTAACATTAAAAAACCAACAGCTAAAATGAAGCCATTTTTAAAAGCTGTTTTCAGATATACAAACCACATTCTGACCACAACTCTTGATTCAATAAAAGTATAAGAATAGTAGGTATTAGTTTATAACCAATGCTAAGTCCTTATAATGCATTAGTGCATCCATAGATAAACTAACACTAAACATTTGGTAAGGAAAGACAAACAACTAACTCACATGAACAATGCTCATATGAATATCTGATATACATAACATGTAACAACAAAATAACATAATACATATGTCTCAAACATGTTAATTGAACAATATGTTCCATGGATAAAGTGTAATGAAAAGGTATCAAAAATGGTTAGAAAAGACTTACTGTGTCTTCCATGTTTTTCATGATGAAGTGTAATAAATGATACTAAAGTTGGAAACTAATTGTCTCTATTCTTCTCCACGAACTGCATTGGAAAACATGTCCTTTTTGGTCCCCAAGTTAGGACTGAGACAGATAGGTCTTATCTCTTTCAAAACTAGGGACAAATGAAAAAGCTTTAAGAGGCTGAATTTTTCTCGATTTGTTTACGCTTTACATTTAAACCGATATGCACACCTAATTTATTTAATTATAATTAATTAATTAACAAATTAGGTATGACTTTAATTAAGCACATAATCTCACAAAATATATATATATATATATATATATATATATATATATATGAAGGTAGGATGGATGGGTTTAGGATCCGACGATATGCCATAGATAGAAGGAAAGTGGGCAAGAAATGAACAACTCAAAACAAGTCAAAGGATTGAAATCATTTCATCTGAATTCACTATTCCCTACTCCTCAACACAACTGACTCGGCGACCTCATACTACCCAAATCCCCATCCTCCTTATCTCCCATCACTACACACTCGCCCCTTTGACTTCCCTGGTGCCGCTACTGCTACTCCCACCACCACCAAATCACATGTACTTAAATGTATGCTTTGCTTTAATAAAGTCATTCTGACTGAGGACGTCCGCATGAATTCGGACGAAATGATTTCAATCCTTTGACTTGTTTTGAGTTGTTCATTTCTTGCCCACTTTCCTTCTATCTACAGCATATATATATACATAGTTGATGATTAAAATCCATAAAAGTAAAATTATTTTTAAAATATACTAATTCTATACCATAAAGAGTTGTTATATTTTTTATATGGATTACATAGATTAAATGTAACAGCTATTTTGGGACAGAGACAGTATAAAAAAGTAGAATAGTAATAGAAATCTCTTCAATACAAGAAGAAAAAAAGAAAAAGAAAGTTATCAGTCAAAATTATTTATTGTAACTGTGATTAGCCTGAAATATTAGAAATTAGGATAATTCTGTTATTGCGGTAAGGAAGGAAATTAAAGTGGAAAAGAAAGGAAGAAAGACACTTGGGTACAATTGGAACATGGAAATCCAGTCATTTTTTACAGGATAAAATAATTCTGTTACTGTGTTGTTGGTTTTTTTTTTAAGATACTGTTGTGAGGTTTTAAGGGGTCTAATAATAACAAAACGACGGGTAACAAATGTAGGAAAATGTATTAACAAAAAGTAGACAAATACAATACAGAGTGGGAATTACGTCCGACAAATAGAATTGTGAGCTGACTCGCATTGGCTTACTCTCAAGCCACAATTGTCCCTGTTACTTATAGTAACCCGTTGGCGCATTCCATTAGTCTTATAGGATGTATCACCTATAACAGATACAAAGCACAATTATATAATTCTCAAAGGGAATCCACATCTCTTATTTTCTTTGCAATGCTACATCTTAAAATTTGTATATTTCCAGGTATCATATTAACAATTTTTAATGCATCTGTTCCCTTTCAGGCTAATTTTTATATCAAAATATTTTTAATGTGTAATAAAATTGGTCATTATTGTCAAAATAACCTATTTTATATTATAAAATGAGCCTCATAGATTTAGAAAATAATAACTGATTTTTATATTCAAATGTGTAATAAAATTGATCATTATTTTCCAAATAATCTATTCTATGCTATAAAATGAGCCTCCTGCTTGTGTGCCACTTTTGTGCTAAAACATCAAGGTTGACATCAGAGGTCACTCGACATCACACAACAAAAATCTAAACATTGGAAACAAATAAATTTTATATCAGGGGTGCTAGGTATTCTACAACGCTAATAAATATTCCCCACACACCCCCCCAAAAAAAGAAAAAAAGGCATTTCTGCTCTGTAGTACTTCAGAAATCCAACTGCTGAATTCAAAATGGAAAAATTTCTCAGGTCGTTTTCAATTAACCTTATGTATCCATCAAATGTCTCCACACTTCTGGGGTGTTAGTGGTGGAAGGACATTACATAATATCGTATAACTTACATTCTTTTTCATTATTCCTTGTTTTTGGTTAATCATTCACAAATAGAATTCTTGCAAAATCATTCCGGCAGAGCAAGTATTACCAGGAAATTGACAAAATAACTAATTCTTCTCCAAGACAACATCCGACTGCATGTCTTTAAAATAACTGCAGGAATTGAACTGGGCTATGAAAATCCAGTTATATACCCATTCAACATATCGGGTATATCATTGGTGAGAGAGAGAGACAGAGTGGATGATAGTCTAGGTTCGAGTATTTCCTATAAGTCTAACATAAACAAAGGGGAACCACTCTTGACTGATAAATTATTTATTTATTTATTGATCTACTAGGAAAAAAGAAGACGGGATTTGGGTTAGGGTTTAGGGTTAGTTTAATGGGAAAATATATAAATAATTTATCAGTCAAGAGTGGTTCCCCTTTGTTTATGTTGGACTTATAGGAAATAACCCTAGGTTCTTACTTCTTTTCAGCTTACTTACTTTGTCGGTTGTCATCTCTGTTGGGCTCTAGGCTTTCTTATGGGGGTTGATTTCTTCTCTCTTCCGGCTGGGTATTTTTCTTTTAGTCTTTATTAAAACAACCTCAGCCCAAAACCGCGCGGTGAGAAGTGACATCTTGGTGAGATAGACTTCCACATCTGCTCACACTGACTTACTTGGACATAACTAACTAAAAATGGTTTCTACTGGCTCGTTTCTGGAAGGAGTTAAGTAAAGATTACAACATTCCAATAATGCTAACGGTTAAGGTAATTTTCCATTCAACCCTCTCCAATTTTGAAGCTTCAATAATTCAATTCAAATATATCTAGCTACAGTACTTACAAAATTCATAGGCTACCCATGAATTATGTAACACTACCTCACCAAGCTTACTCACCAGACCCCTCTCCTACTGACAACCATTTTCTCAAGCATCATGACAACTTCCTTTAAGAGGTCTTCAACAACCAAGTAGTAACTCAAATCGAAATCAAAATTGCAGTTACTGTTATATACCCCTTAACACTGGGTATATAATGGAGAGAGAGAGAGAGAGAGATACAGTAGAGACGATGATAGATTGGTTCTTACTTGTTTTCTTACCTACTTTGTTGGTTGTCATCTTCTCCGGGCTGATTTCTTCTTTCCGAGCTGGGCAGTCTGTGCATTTCTTGTTTGTTGATCAATAAAGCAAGGGGGGGGGGTTTCAAGCGGATTCACCACATGTCCATCAACAGCAGTAACATTCCACTCAACTCTCTGATTTGAATTTTTAACGAACTTAATTTCAAAATTTATACTACACTACTTACATAATTCACAGGCTACCCATGAATTCTGTAACATTACATGCTGCTTTTTGATGGAGGCTTCCCTTCTCTAGATAAATCAGACGGTCTACAGTCTGAATATTGATAATTAGGTCATTTGATTCAAGGTATCATGTTAACCTGTTGTTTATCATCCACTCCATTGCCTTACATAGGCAGTTAGTCAATGTAATGGATCAATAATTTTGGGGATTCAATAACATCAAGTAATTATTTATTAAATCCGGTTTTGTTAAAACTACTATGTAAATTAACCAGACCATATATTATGTAAACCTTTATTTGGACCATATAACCTTTAGGCACCCCTTTTGCAATCTCGATTAGTGGGGACATTTTTTCCATCTACACCGTCAAAATCCGGTTGTTTGTTAGTTTTATAATTTAAAAAAAAACCCAAAAAAACTCTAAAAATCATTAAAAAATTAACCGGATTTTGACTGTAAATGGAAAAAAATGTCCTCACGAATCGAGATCGCAAAAGGGGTGCCTAAAGGTCATATGGTCCCTTTATTTCTTAGTAATATATAAGACACATTGCAGTATTTTAAATGCACTAATAACAGGCTATTTTTAGGCAAATCTAACTTCGATTTTCATAGACACATCATTGATAAATAAGATTTATTCTATGTATTATTAATGATTTTGACTATAAATTAAATACTCAGTAAACTTAAGCAATTCCTTAAGGTATTGTGATGTAAGCAGTGACATAGTTTCGGTTACAGAGAGACAGCTAATCTATTATAATAAGATTAGCTAGAATGGTTGGTTGTATTTTATGGCATGTTAACCCTTGGGTTATTTTATGCTGAAGATGTTTTTGTGTTATTCAAATCTTTTTTTAAACTCATTGTTTTTTTTTCTAACCCATAGATGAGACCCTAACAGGTACTAGGGTGAGGGTGGACCTGGGAGTAATGGCAATGAAGGGGAACTCCACACTCTCCAGAATTGGAATCTCACAACTAGATGCAGTTTAATGTCATACCCAGGACATGTATTAGATAGGAATATTTGATATAACTGTGTGCAAAAAGAATCTCACAAGAAACCACACAAAAATATAAATATAAATGTACACAATAATCGGTTGAGATGCCGTTAAAATCAACCTGCAAGTAGAGGGAAAAAACAAAACACACAAACAAAATTCAATTTCTAAATATTTATTTATTCTTAAAAGATATAAATTCTGTCCATTTCACTTTTCCATTGAATTTGAGATGTTGGTTATGTAGAAGTTTGCTGGAATTCTTGGAGTCAGGAATTTATAAATCTGGAGGGATTAGACAAAAAAAAAAACCAAAAAAAAAAAAAAACCCAGAAAAACCCTCTGCTATTATCATGTTGCAGACTTAAAGATTGATCAATTCTATATTTATCACATATATTTTTTCATTTCTATAAATTTCTTTAACCCGAAATCTGACAGATTAAACAGGGCAGCTATTACTACTAAGTTCAAAATTCTTCTTTATAAAAAAAAACTTCCAAAATAAAAAATATTGGTCTTTAATAGTCTAATTCACATATACAATCTAAAAATATGAACTACTAAATTTTGTGCTTTGACTTGTCACCAATTTCTTTCATGATATCTACAATAATATATATATATATATATATATATATATATATATATATATAGGCATGGCCTCCTTAGAGTTAAGCAACATAAAGGACACTTCAATATTTTGGTTTAATGACAACTTAAGAATACTACTTCTGTAGTAACTACTACTAGTAACTTCTGACCCTAAAAGTAATTATCTTAATTTATTACTAAATTATCAAATCATCAAAGTTAAGGCCTGGTAAATATGTGAATGTTAAATACAATATTTATGAATAAATTAACTTGTTTTTCAATACTTTTGCAAATGAGAATTAGACTTTAGTTTTTAAAGAGGCAACTAAGACCTTCATTTTCTCAGAAGCTACTAAGACCTTAATTTTGTAAGAAGGAATTATAACCTCAATTAGTCCATCACAAATCACAAACCAATTCTTAAAGAGACAAGTCAAATAAAAACCTAGTATCCATTTGTTAACCACAAAACTAATGGTGACCTATACTTATCACAGTATAAACTCCAACCTAAAAAATGGGGAACCACTCTGAATTAATTTTATCTGTTAATTAATCTACCCATTATTTTCCCATTAAACTAACCCTAAACCTCGTCTTCTTTTTTCCTAGTAGATCAATAAATAAATAATTTATCAGTCAATCAGAGTGGTTCCCCCTTTTTTTTAGGTTGGAGTTATAGGAAATAACCTAATTTTTTTACTTTTAATATAAAAGTCTTTCAATTAGATTTCAGAACTTTGTCATCAAGTATTTCCCACCAGACATTTGCCAGTTTTCTTTGAACCATAAAGTGAGAGCCACCATAAGTCTTAAGTGGTGATGCAAATGAAAACTGGTAAAAAAAAAAATTTACATAGAAATGTCTTGTAATAAAACTTCAGAAAGATCTCTTGCTTGATTCAATAACAATGGAAGTGATAAATCAGTCTGGTTTAGATAAAAAAAAAAAAAAAAAAAATGAATGCATAATTTTCTTTTAAATCAAACTTTTTTGAGCTAGAAAATAAAACAAGTAGTCAATCATTCTTTAAATGAGAATAATTTGAATATAATTTCATGGAGGACAAATTTGATTCTGTTGAGTATTAAAGGCTTGAAAGCCTCTGCTTTGTTGAATATTTAAGATAAAATAGGAAATTTTTGTTCAATTATTTTACTTTTTAAAAGTTTTCAAATACTTGACTAAAAGAAAATAGTGGTATTAACAGTAAAATGTTTTGTTTTGAGGTGACAAATTAATTAGAAACGAATAAATTAATGAACAAATTAACTTGCTAATTTTTGTTTCAATTTTTGAGATGAGGAATTATTATTCCTATCCACTTATCTACTCTGACCAGTGTCCTCATGTTCATTATTACAGTTACAAAATTCCAACTTACAATTTTCAAAATGTAACTATAGCAAAAATCAAGATGAGGACACTAGTTATAGCAAATCTATGTATAAGATTAATTTGCTTTTTGTAAGGAAGAAAGTGGAATTGACAGAATTAAATGTTACATAAAAAAATCTTAATTAGGCTAAAATTAAAATAACTATTTATGCCAGTTACCTTAGAAAGAATTTTCCAAAAACTTAATTGACTGCACAAAAAAAAACAAAAAACAAACAAACAAAAAACAACAGAACCCACAAATTTTGTAATAAAACTTAATTCTAATTTTTCTTTTTCTTTCAGAATATACAGTCAACTTGGTGCTTAAAATATTGTAAAAATAATTTTCCGCAATATGTCATAGTCAACCAAGGAAAAAAAAAAATTTGCGTGGAGGTCTATTTCACCAAAAAATCATACACTGTAGTGCAAGCCAATTTTCGGAGAAAGTTTTGATGTTGCTGTCCTTCATCAAAAAGCAGGATTTTTGACGAGGTCCAGAAATCTTAATTCTAAAAGTCTAAAATCAGAGAAGTTCCCAGAGGAATATGTTTGCGTGATTAACAATTTTGTACGACGTGTGCAAGTTTGCCTCCAAACTTGCCCATTTGGAGCATATTTTAGACAGAGAATGCTTTTAAAGCAAAGGAACCAAGATAATTGAAACTTTGAGGAATGATTGTACAAAGACTGAAGTTAAAGTCCAACAAGTTTCTTGAAATTTTATAGACGTTGATAAGATTAAGTAAAATTTATTTGGGTTCTGTTTTTTTTCTTTCCCACCCTGTATTAAAAACAAAAAGATTTTCTTGATTTATCTAAGTAGCTGTCAAGATTTGATCTAGGGTATAAATCTTATAATGGTCAGTTATAAACCAGGATATCTTATAAAGAGGTATATTTAGATATTAAAAAATATATAATTCTGATTTTTCTTTTTACTACCACTGTTCCTAAATAGTGTTTACATTTAGTGTATGAAAAGTATATGCAAATGTATCAAATATTATGGAACGTGACTAATCAAAGGTTTAAAATCAATGAGATATAGAATACTACTTCTGACCTATAATAGTAAGTACATTTGGTAAATGTGACAGCTATTATAAAAAAAAAATGTAGTATTACATAAGAACAAATTATAAGTCAATTATTACACTAAATTTTGGAAAATAACAATATTTAAAATTGAACTTTAAAAATTAGAAATATTTGTCTGCTTCAGCTTTTAACTATTTGTAAATTGTTTGATAAAGAGTAATTTATTCTTTATGGCTTCTTAAATTCCAAAATGAATATTGTTTATTGTTCAAATGTGAGTGGAGGGTAACAAAAAGTAATACATAATATATAAGGTATATTGTTGTTCTAACATTTCCTTAGTAAGAGACCCAAGAAATGAAACGGGCTCGTTGGATATGAAGAGCCATGATGTACAAAGTATATATATATATATATATATATATATATATAAAGCGAGGGAGAGAGACATTTTATCTATAAGCTAATGTACTATGATATACAGTTAAAGGATATAGTATTTATTTCAGAACTATATTTACATGACCCAGATACAAAGGTTTAATAATCTGTGTGTGTGTATGTGTGTATATATATATATATATATATATACATACATACACACACAACACAATTACTTACAGCAATTAGTATTGCTATCAAAATAGAGATCAGACAATTTGGAAATTATGATGATGAATTAAGTTACACTTTACTTACATGATGTAAAATATATTTTAAATTCTATATTTGTTAGATTATGTTAAATCAGTGATTTTTTAATGTTTTGAGTAAAGGGATGAGAATCAGTATGAAAGTTTTAAGAGCTTTAGATGACTCAAAGATGTTAGCAATTTTGGATTAATATTCAACAGCAACTTAGATACATTTTGAATTTTTACTTGGATATATAATGGGCTTTAGAATTTCATAAATATGAGGGCTATTTACAATGAAATAACCTGACATCAATTTTTTTTTATCTTCAACAATAGAGAGCTCTTAAAATCTGCAAAAACAATTTTGTTACAAAAGGAAAGTAGTTTAATCCTTCTGTCTTATTTTGATATTTTGTTTGCTGATCAAGTCACCAAGAAATACTTTTTCTCTCATCAAATTTTAGAAGTCCAAGACACACCAGAAACAATAACATGTTTTCTCTTGGAATTATCATTAGAATTCCAACATCATTGAATTCTTTCCAACATCACCTTTTACCAAGAATAAAGGGAAGAGTACTGGTTTTGAAGTTACTCTCCCATTCTCCGTAGAATAAAGTCTTAAAAATCTTACTATCGTCAGTCAGACAACACACTTCAACAACAGACCATGTCTACAGCATATATTATAGGTTAATGCCACACAGAACATAACAGTGTTTAGTACATGTGTGTATCTCACAAACATCTACTAATTAAGAGCTGAGCACATGGTCAACCTGAAGAGAAACAACTATTTCAATCAAAGGTTGTTTCCCCTTAGATATACAACAAATAAAACAGCACTAGTCAGAAGAATGATTTTTTTTCTTTATTTTAGCACTAAGGCATTTTGGGGCTTTGACATACTGAAAACACCGGTTCTTTTGTGATCACCGAAGTTATGCAATGCAAAATAAGTGCTTGAAGAGGCGACCATGTGAAAATCTCAGGTACTGCAAGCAAAAACGTAAGCTTTCTTGGTAAATAGCTGTCTTAAGCTTGGAAAAAAATCATCATCATCAGCAGCAGTTTTGCTACCTTATACAAATTAATGAGAAATATCAGATTTTAGCCCTGCATATCCATTAATAATTATTGGAATGGTAGATTTGATAACTTGTATTTAAAAAAATTAAAAATATAAGATCTGTAGTATGAAAAACTTGTCATAAATTTGCATAGATGTTGGAATCTTGAACTTGAGATTGGAGATTGGAATAGATTAATTAGCAACTCTTAAAAAATTATTCCTGGATATAAGTGGCCATACTGTCTTTTTAATAAATATTTCGCAATAGAAACATGGAATTTTTATCCTGAACCTAAGTGTCTATACTGTCATTTGAATAAAGGTTCAATAGATAAATGGAATCGGTTATTTCCTATTACTCCAACATAAAAAAGGGGAACAACTCTGAATGAATTTTATCTGTTAATTAATCTACCCATTATTTTCCCATTAAACTAACACTAAACCCTAACCCAGTCTTATTTTTTCTTAGTAGATCAATAAATAAATAAATAATTTATCAGTCAATCAGAGTGGTTCCCCTTTTTTATTTTAGAGTTATAGGAAATAACCATGGAATTTTTATCCTGAACATAAGTGGCCATACTGTCATTTTAACAAGAATTGTTAACACATATATGAAATGTTTATCCTGAACATAAGTGGCCATATTCTAAAGATTTGTCAATAGATATATGGAATTTTATCCTGAACATAAGTGGCCATACTGTCATTTTAACAAGAATTGTTAACACATATATGAAATGTTTATCCTGAACATAAGTGGCCATATTCTAAAGATTTGTCAATAGATATATGGAATTTTCCTGAACATAAGTGGCCATACTGTTATTTTAACAAAGATTTGCTAATGGATATATGGAATTTTTATCCAGAACATAAGAGGTCATACTGTTGTTTGAACAAAGATTTGTCCACAGATAAATGTAATTTCCAGAACAAATGATAAATATTCTTTATTTTGAAGGAATAAAAGTCAGAAGTCTGAATTCAATTTTAACAGTTAATCCAGATAAAAATCTAGCTACCATTTGTAGATACCCCCAATAAAAAAAAAGAAGAAAAAAAACAAAACACTAAAATATATTGCTTGCTTTAAATAAGCAGTAGCCAATTAACAGTAAATTCTAAAATAATTAAATATCATCAAATTATTTATTTTTTTAATCAAATGAGAATAGAGAATTGTTTAACTACCTCAACATCTGATGTTCATTTTATTTTGGACTCAAATCAGAGTAATTTTTTCTAAGGTACAGATATATATGTATGTATAACCATACCACCACCCAATGTAACTAACATTACACACTTACATACATACACACACTCTTTGCTGTTACAATCAGGTAAGAGTTAACTACTTTATCTGCCAGAAAGTAGTTATTTTATTGAAGGGTCAAATTGTCAAATAGATTTTTTTTTTCTCAAAATCCTTCCATAAACGCTGAGATCATTTCATAATTTTCCAAGTGACAGAAAGTTTTATTTTCTGATTCTGATTAAAATGCAAACAGAAATTTTAATTCTATTCTTAGTATGATCAGAGGACTAAGATCTGGACATACTAAAAAAAAAAAAAAATCCTTATGAAATCATATGTTTAGCCACAAAAATTTCTGCACCTAAGAAATTCTATTATATACTTACCAACTTTAAAGGATATCATTTAAATTCTTTTCTTGAATTTTACTAAATAAACAGTAAATTACTTATGAAACACCTATTCTATTAATTAATGATCTGATAAAAAATTCTTTAATAAAATTTAATGTTTGGTTTGGTTTCTTTGTTTAATAGCATATAAACCTTTAATGGGTTATTTAATGCCAAAACTATTGCAGAAGAACAGTAGTGGTACTATTTAACCCATATCTGGGGAATGAGGTTTCATACCTTTCCCAGTGTTATTAGTCTGAAAGCAAATGTAATAGTATGAGTGGAGTTCAAACTTGATTATTGCATGTTAGCCATTACAGCACAGAGACTCCACAACTACAATTTAATGTAATAATTTTAATAGTCTTTTTTGTTTATTTGTTACTTTATTTTAATTTGATTTAATTTTTATAGCAAAAAAAAAAAAAAAGAAGCATACTTCAGTAAATCAATTTAAATCTTTTAAGCCCAGAAATTTCTGTGGTCCAACCCCCCACCCCTGTATGTTCCCAGAACCCAGAACTCTGATAGTTATCCTATTTTTAAAGAAACAGAGCTAAACAGAGTTGTTAGCATGTCAACATTTTCTCTTGATATGACAGAACAGAATTTAAAATGCACATCAGTTTTTGTCTTACATCATTTGAATTTTTGCTGTTCACATTAATTATTGGTCAATCTGTTTTCCAGTAAAAAATAAAAAAATTCTTTTAAAAAAATCAGGTTTTATAACAAAATAAAAGATAAACTATCATTAATTTTAACAAGTATTTTCTTCCCTCTTCTAATTTTTAGTTGCCTTTTTAGTCACAACTCTCACAGGCCATCATTCTATGATAACAAGGAACAGCACCAATTGGAAATAATAATAAAGTGTAAACCCTCAGTGAGACTCAAACTCATGTGCTTTTCGGCTTAGAGAAGCCTGGTTAAACTCACCAGCTTATTAAAGAAGCCAATTATTTTGGGGAAGTTCAAATCAAACCTATAAACCCATCTCTTATTCTGTTTCTCAATATCTGACCATGTCATGTTTGTTGTTATTGATTTTACACTAGTATTAATAGTGCCTTTTATTTTTAGTTGAAGCATAGTCAATCATTATCATCAAATTTGATTAATATTTTCTTTCATCATTAGTATATTTCACTTACTCATACACAGAAACAGAGGAGTGAGATTTTTTTGTGGCTAAATCTTTAATTTCCACTGATTTTTAAAATAATTTTTGTTAATTAATTATAACCAAGTATTCGTTCTTCAAACTTGGAAATGAGAAAAAAAAAAAGATTTTAAAATGAGCGCAGCATTGAGGGAGAAGAAATGGAAGCAGAAATCTTGGCAAACCCTTCAGTGGAATAACCAAGGACAGTTCTTTCATTCAAATCAATTCCTGAGAGCACATTCAATTAAAAATTCACTCAACTAACAAACTACCAGGTCAAGATGTTGCTTCGGCAGTATTTTCCTCAGTAACTTTTTCAGTAGTTTCCTCGGTGCTTTTTTCAGTAGTTTCCTCGGTAGCTTTTGCAGTAGTTTCTTCAGTAGCTTTTTCCGTATTTTCCTCGGTAGTTTTTGCAGTAGTTTCTTCAGTACTATTTTCAGCAGGTGCGGCTTCAGAGGGTTTTACTTCTGCTGCACTAGTATCCGTTTCTGTGGCAGACTCAGAACTGTTAGTTTCTGATAATACTTTCTCATCTGGTTTGTCAGGAGCATTTGCCAAAGGATCCTTAGAACTATCATCATCCTTGGGATAAAGCTCAGGATATTCACCCATACAATCTTGCATTTGTTTGAAGGGTTCAAAGCAATCTGACCCCTTTGGTTCAGCATTGCTGTAGTGAAAACAAGAGAAAGCTTCTCGAAATGGAATGCCACAAGGTCCAGAAGCCATGCCACCAAGACATGGACAATTCCAGTTAATGGTACCATCCTTAAGAATTAAACCTGGAGAAAAAAGAAAAAGAAAAGAATATTAGATTTGTTACAAACATATTTCACCTAAATTGTCAAAAAGTTTTAAAAGACTAGCATTTACAAAAAATAAATAATGATACATATGCAGTGATGCTGATAGCTTTTTAATCTAGTGCATTACATAATGAATAGGCACAGCCTATCATTTTTTGTAATGAAGTGTAGTTAGATTTAAACCTTAACCCCAGAGTCATCCAAGCAGGCCTCTCTGATTGGTTTAGGAAGTCAGATGGGATTGGGAAAGTGAGATTGAGAGTTAATTAACTAAAAGTCGGATTAGCGCTCGTAGTTACGAGATGCATGTTGCATCTGCTGAGCTGATTCCTCTTAACGCGCACATGGTTAAGATGGATCAGGAATGAAATAACAAGGTGTGTACACAAAGAATATGTATCCATGTTTCTGATTAAACAAGAATAGAAATGGAACTCAGAACAAGAAAAAGACAACACCCTCTAATGAAGAACACAGAGAACTCAGATACAGCCCAGTAAAAGTTAGGAGAAGAAAAGAACATAGAAGACAACAGAAGTAATAAGAGACTATTTAACACTGTATATTCATACTGTAAAGAATAATGACAATGATTTTTCAAGTGAAATAATTTAATCTCATTTTAATCTCCTTTGAAAACTTGTTAGATAAAAGATGAAAAGTCAAACACTGTTAAATAACTTAGGTTATGACAAAAGTCCCAATCTTATCTTACAAAGAGCATACTTTAAAAGCAACAAAAATATTTTGGCACACTAATCATCAATAATGTTCTGCAATTTAAATTATTCTTTTTAAGCTAAAATGTATAAGTACTTTTTTTTTTTAACACAAAGTTAAAAAAAAAAAAAAAAAAGAAGTACTTAAACATTTCAGCTTAAGAAAAATAATTTAAATTGCAGAATGTTCGAGATATGACTGACTAATCAGCGCAGGGCAGTGTTGTCAGTTATGTTATTAACTGGTTTCATGGGGGGGGTGGGGTGGGGGTTTCAGGTCTTCCAACATAATACCCCCTCCGCCAGTCAGACCCCGTTAGAGTTGATCAAACTCTAACTCGCTGCCTTTTGTTCAACACCAACAGAAAATGGTTTAAATAGAGTATGACAACGCAGTCCTCGGTCTCTTTACATCTGGTTGGCTAATTCTACAGCCAAACATCGTTCAGAGTAGTTTTTATAATCAGGATTGCATGGCTCAGACATATTTAAAAAAAATAATACATTGGCATAGCAGGGATGATACTCTTGGTGTAAACTTTTATGGAGAAGTAAAAAAAAAAAAACAAAAAAAAACAACCAAAAACATTGCATGGATATGTGAGACAGAAAGGAATGTAAGTAATTACAATTGAGAAGCCTTGTTTTTCAATTCTGATCTGAATTGCTTGATTTTTGCTTCTCTTCTATTTTCCTTTCTTCTGGATCTTTCCTTTGCCTCTACATATCCATATTGTACCTCAGCATAACTTATAATAATCTTAGACAACATCAAAAGGTGTGATTCAACTGCGCCCTTAATGCAATCTTTGTTAATTCGCCAATGTTAGTGTCAAACTCCAGCCAAGTGTCTCTGTCAGCAGCTCTTGGCATTTGATTTTTCTAATGTTTTTGATGTTGTCTAAGATTTATTATAAGTTATGCTGAGGTACAATATGGATATGTAGAGGCAAAGGAAAGATCCAGAAGAAGGAAAATAGAAGAGAAGCAAAATCAAGCAATTCAGATCAGAATTGAAAAACAAGGCTTCTCAATTGTAATTACTTACATTCCTTTCTGTCTCACATATCCATGCAATGTTTTGGGGTTGTTTTTTTTTTGTTGTTTTTTTTTTTTTTACTTCTCCATAAAAGTTTACACCAAGAGTATCATCCCTGCTATGCCAATGTATTATTTTTTTTTAAATATGTCTGAGCCATGCAATCCTGATTATAAAACTACTCTGAACGATGTTTGGCTGTAGAATTAGCCAACCAGATGTAAAGAGACCGAGACTGCGTTGTCATACTCTATTTAAAACCATTTTTCTGTTGGTGTTGAACAAAAAGGCAGCGAGTTAGAGTTTGATCAACTCTAACGGGGTCTGACTGGCGGAGGGGGGTATTATGTTGGAAGACCTGAAACCCCACCCCCACCCCCCATGAAACCAGTTAATAACATAACTGACAACACTGCCCTGCGCTGATTAGTCAGTCATATCTCGAACATTCTGCAATTTAAATTATTTTCTTAAGCTGAAATGTTTAAGTACTTCTTTTTTTTTTTTTTTTTTTTAACTTTGTGTTAAAAAAAAAAAAGTACTTATACATTTTAGCTTAAAAAGAATAATTTAAATTGCAGAACATTATTGATGATTAGTGTGCCAAAATATTTTGTTGCTTTTAAAGTATGCTCTTTGTAAGATAAGATTGGGACTTTTGTCATAACCTAAGTTATTTAACAGTGTTTGACTTTTCATCTTTTATCTAACAAGTTTTCAAAGGAGATTAAAATGAGATTAAATTATTTCACTTGAAAAATCATTGTCATTATTCTTTACAGTATGAATATACAGTGTTAAATAGTCTCTTATTACTTCTGTTGTCTTCTATGTTCTTTTCTTCTCCTAACTTTTACTGGGCTGTATCTGAGTTCTCTGTGTTCTTCATTAGAGGGTGTTGTCTTTTTCTTGTTCTGAGTTCCATTTCTATTCTTGTTTAATCAGAAACATGGATACATATTCTTTGTGTACACACCTTGTTATTTCATCCTGATCCCATCTTAACCATGTGCGCGTTAAGAGGAATCAGCTCAGCAGATGCAACATGCATCTCGTAACTACGAGCGCTAATCCGACTTTTAGTTAATTAACTCTCATCTCACTTTCCCAATCCCATCTGACTTCCTAAACCAATCAGAGAGGCCTGCTTGGATGACTCTGGGGTTAAGGTTTAAATCTAACTACACTTCATTACAAAAATGATAGGCTGTGCCTATTTCATTATGTAATGCACTAGATTAAAAAGCTATCAGCATCACTGCATATGTATCATTATTATTTTTTTGTAAATGCTAGTCTTTAAAACTTTTTGACAATTTAGGTGAAATATGTTTGTAACAAATCTAATATTCTTTTCTTTTTCTTTTTTCTCCAGGTTTAATTCTTAAGGATGGTACCATTAACTGGAATTGTCCATGTCTTGGTGGCATGGCTTCTGGACCTTGTGGCATTCCATTTCGAGAAGCTTTCTCTTGTTTTCACTACAGCAATGCTGAACCAAAGGGGTCAGATTGCTTTGAACCCTTCAAACAAATGCAAGATTGTATGGGTGAATATCCTGAGCTTTATCCCAAGGATGATGATAGTTCTAAGGATCCTTTGGCAAATGCTCCTGACAAACCAGATGAGAAAGTATTATCAGAAACTAACAGTTCTGAGTCTGCCACAGAAACGGATACTAGTGCAGCAGAAGTAAAACCCTCTGAAGCCGCACCTGCTGAAAATAGTACTGAAGAAACTACTGCAAAAACTACCGAGGAAAATACGGAAAAAGCTACTGAAGAAACTACTGCAAAAGCTACCAGGAAACTACTGAAAAAAGCACCGAGGAAACTACTGAAAAAGTTACTGAGGAAAATACTGCCGAAGCAACATCTTGACCTGGTAGTTTGTTAGTTGAGTGAATTTTTAATTGAATGTGCTCTCAGGAATTGATTTGAATGAAAGAACTGTCCTTGGTTATTCCACTGAAGGGTTTGCCAAGATTTCTGCTTCCATTTCTTCTCCCTCAATGCTGCGCTCATTTTAAAATCTTTTTTTTTTCTCATTTCCAAGTTTGAAGAACGAATACTTGGTTATAATTAATTAACAAAAATTATTTTAAAAATCAGTGGAAATTAAAGATTTAGCCACAAAAAAATCTCACTCCTCTGTTTCTGTGTATGAGTAAGTGAAATATACTAATGATGAAAGAAATATTAATCAAATTTGATGATAATGATTGACTATGCTTCAACTAAAAATAAAAGGCACTATTAATACTAGTGTAAAATCAATAACAACAAACATGACATGGTCAGATATTGAGAAACAGAATAAGAGATGGGTTTATAGGTTTGATTTGAACTTCCCAAAATAATTGGCTTCTTTAATAAGCTGGTGAGTTTAACCAGGCTTCTCTAAGCCGAAAAGCACATGAGTTTGAGTCTCACTGAGGGTTTACACTTATTATTATTTCCAATTGGGTGCTGTTCCTTGTTATCATAGAATGATGGCCTGTGAGAGTTGTGACTAAAAAGGCAACTAAAAATTAGAAGAGGGAAGAAAATACTTGTTAAAATTAATGATAGTTTATCTTTATTTTGTTATAAAACCTGATTTTTTTAAAAGAATTTTTTATTTTTTACTGGAAACAGATTGACCAATAATTAATGTGAACAGCAAAAATTCAAATGATGTAAGACAAAACTGATGTGCATTTTAAATTCTGTTCTGTCATATCAAGAGAAAATGTTGACATGCTAACAACTCTGTTTAGCTCTGTTTCTTTAAAAATAGATAACTATCAGAGTTCTGGGTTCTGGGAACATACAGGGGTGGGGGTTGGACCACAGAAATTTCTGGGCTTAAAAGATTTAAATTGATTTACTGAAGTATGCTTCTTTTTTTTTTGCTATAAAATTAAATCAAATTAAAATAAAGTAACAAATAAACAAAAAAGACTATTAAAATTATTACATTAAATTGTAGTTGTGGAGTCTCTGTGCTGTAATGGCTAACATGCAATAATCAAGTTTGAACTCCACTCATACTATTACATTTGCTTTCAGACTAATAACACTGGGAAAGGTATGAAACCTCATTCCCCAGATATGGGTTAAATAGTACCACTACTGTTCTTCTGCAATAGTTTTGGCATTAAATAACCCATTAAAGGTTTATATGCTATTAAACAAAGAAACCAAACCAAACATTAAATTTTATTAAAGAATTTTTTATCAGATCATTAATTAATAGAATAGGTGTTTCATAAGTAATTTACTGTTTATTTAGTAAAATTCAAGAAAAGAATTTAAATGATATCCTTTAAAGTTGGTAAGTATATAATAGAATTTCTTAGGTGCAGAAATTTTTGTGGCTAACATATGATTTCATAAGGATTTTTTTTTTTTTTTAGTATGTCCAGATCTTAGTCCTCTGATCATACTAAGAATAGAATTAAAATTTCTGTTTGCATTTTAATCAGAATCAGAAAATAAAACTTTCTGTCACTTGGAAAATTATGAAATGATCTCAGCGTTTATGGAAGGATTTTGAGAAAAAAAAAATCTATTTGACAATTTGACCCTTCAATAAAATAACTACTTTCTGGCAGATAAAGTAGTTAACTCTTACCTGATTGTAACAGCAAAGAGTGTGTGTATGTATGTAAGTGTGTAATGTTAGTTACATTGGGTGGTGGTATGGTTATACATACATATATATCTGTACCTTAGAAAAATTACTCTGATTTGAGTCCAAAATAAAATGAACATCAGATGTTGAGGTAGTTAAACAATTCTCTATTCTCATTTGATTAAAAAAATAAATAATTTGATGATATTTAATTATTTTAGAATTTACTGTTAATTGGCTACTGCTTATTTAAAGCAAGCAATATATTTTAGTGTTTTTTTGTTTTTTTTCTTCTTTTTTTTTTTATTGGGGTATCTACAAATGGTAGCTAGATTTTATCTGGATTAACTGTTAAAATTGAATTCAGACTTCTGACTTTATTCCTTCAAAATAAAGAATATTTATCATTTGTTCTGGAAATTACATTTATCTGTGGACAAATCTTTGTTCAAACAACAGTATGACCTCTTATGTTCTGGATAAAAATTCCATATATCCATTAGCAAATCTTTGTTAAAATAACAGTATGGCCACTTATGTTCAGGATAAAAATTCCATATATCTATTGACAAATCTTTAGAATATGGCCACTTATGTTCAGGATAAACATTTCATATATGTGTTAACAATTCTTGTTAAAATGACAGTATGGCCACTTTGTTCAGGATAAAAATTCCATATATCTATTGACAAATCTTTAGAATATGGCCACTTATGTTCAGGATAAACATTTCATATATGTGTTAACAATTCTTGTTAAAATGACAGTATGGCCACTTATGTTCAGGATAAAAATTCCATGGTTATTTCCTATAACTCTAAAATAAAAAAGGGGAACCACTCTGATTGACTGATAAATTATTTATTTATTTATTGATCTACTAAGAAAAATAAGACTGGGTTAGGGTTTAGTGTTAGTTTAATGGGAAAATAATGGGTAGATTAATTAACAGATAAAAATTCATTCAGAGTTGTTCCCCTTTTTTATGTTGGAGTAATAGGAAATAACCGATTCCATTTATCTATTGAACCTTTATTCAAATGACAGTATAGACACTTAGGTTCAGGATAAAAATTCCATGTTTCTATTGCGAAATATTTATTAAAAAGACAGTATGGCCACTTATCCAGGAATAATTTTTTAAGAGTTGCTAATTAATCTATTCCAATCTCCAATCTCAAGTTCAAGATTCCAACATCTATGCAAATTTATGACAAGTTTTTCATACTACAGATCTTATATTTTTAATTTTTTAAATACAAGTTATCAAATCTACCATTCCAATAATTATTAATGGATATGCAGGGCTAAAATCTGATATTTCTCATTAATTTGTATAAGGTAGCAAAACTGCTGCTGATGATGATGATTTTTTTCCAAGCTTAAGACAGCTATTTACCAAGAAAGCTTACGTTTTTGCTTGCAGTACCTGAGATTTTCACATGGTCGCCTCTTCAAGCACTTATTTTGCATTGCATAACTTCGGTGATCACAAAAGAACCGGTGTTTTCAGTATGTCAAAGCCCCAAAATGCCTTAGTGCTAAAATAAGAAAAAAATCATTCTTCTGACTAGTGCTGTTTTATTTGTTGTATATCTAAGGGAAAACAACCTTTGATTGAAATAGTTGTTTCTCTTCAGGTTGACCATGTGCTCAGCTCTTAATTAGTAGATGTTTGTGAGATACACACATGTACTAAACACTGTTATGTTCTGTGTGGCATTAACCTATAATATATGCTGTAGACATGGTCTGTTGTTGAAGTGTGTTGTCTGACTGACGATAGTAAGATTTTTAAGACTTTATTCTACGGAGAATGGGAGAGTAACTTCAAAACCAGTACTCTTCCCTTTATTCTTGGTAAAAGGTGATGTTGGAAAGAATTCAATGATGTTGGAATTCTAATGATAATTCCAAGAGAAAACATGTTTATTGTTTCTGGTGTGTCTTGGACTTCTAAAATTTGATGAGAGAAAAAGTATTTCTTGGTGACTTGATCAGCAAACAAAATATCAAAATAAGACAGAAGGATTAAACTACTTTCCTTTTGTAACAAAATTGTTTTTGCAGATTTTAAGAGCTCTCTATTGTTGAAGATAAAAAAAAATTGATGTCAGGTTATTTCATTGTAAATAGCCCTCATATTTATGAAATTCTAAAGCCCATTATATATCCAAGTAAAAATTCAAAATGTATCTAAGTTGCTGTTGAATATTAATCCAAAATTGCTAACATCTTTGAGTCATCTAAAGCTCTTAAAACTTTCATACTGATTCTCATCCCTTTACTCAAAACATTAAAAAATCACTGATTTAACATAATCTAACAAATATAGAATTTAAAATATATTTTACATCATGTAAGTAAAGTGTAACTTAATTCATCATCATAATTTCCAAATTGTCTGATCTCTATTTTGATAGCAATACTAATTGCTGTAAGTAATTGTGTTGTGTGTGTATGTATGTATATATATATATATATATATATACACACATACACACACACAGATTATTAAACCTTTGTATCTGGGTCATGTAAATATAGTTCTGAAATAAATACTATATCCTTTAACTGTATATCATAGTACATTAGCTTATAGATAAAATGTCTCTCTCCTCGCTTTATATATATATATATATATATATATATATACTTTGTACATCATGGCTCTTCATATCCAACGAGCCCGTTTCATTTCTTGGGTCTCTTACTAAGGAAATGTTAGAACAACAATATACCTTATATATTATGTATTACTTTTTGTTACCCTCCACTCACATTTGAACAATAAACAATATTCATTTTGGAATTTAAGAAGCCATAAAGAATAAATTACTCTTTATCAAACAATTTACAAATAGTTAAAAGCTGAAGCAGACAAATATTTCTAATTTTTAAAGTTCAATTTTAAATATTGTTATTTTCCAAAATTTAGTGTAATAATTGACTTATAATTTGTTCTATGTAATACTACATTTTTTTTTATAATAGCTGTCACATTTACCAAATGTACTTACTATTATAGGTCAGAAGTAGTATTCTATATCTCATTGATTTTAAACCTTTGATTAGTCACGTTCCATAATATTTGATACATTTGCATATACTTTTCATACACTAAATGTAAACACTATTTAGGAACAGTGGTAGTAAAAAGAAAATCAGAATTATATATTTTTTAATATCTAAATATACCTCTTTATAAGATATCCTGGTTTATAACTGACCATTATAAGATTTATACCCTAGATCAAATCTTGACAGCTACTTAGATAAATCAAGAAAAATCTTTTTGTTTTTAATACAGGGTGGGAAAGAAAAAAACAGAACCCAAATAAATTTTACTTAATCTTATCAACGTCTATAAATTTTCAAGAAACTTGTTGGACTTTAACTTCAGTCTTTGTACAATCATTCCTCAAAGTTTCAATTATCTTGGTTCCTTTGCTTTAAAAGCATTCTCTGTCTAAAATATGCTCCAAATGGGCAAGTTTGGAGGCAAACTTGCACACGTCGTACAAAATTGTTAATCACGCAAACATATTCCTCTGGGAACTTCTCTGATTTTAGACTTTTAGAATTAAGATTTCTGGACCTCGTCAAAAATCCTGCTTTTTGATGAAGGACAGCAACATCAAAACTTTCTCCGAAAATTGGCTTGCACTACAGTGTATGATTTTTTGGTGAAATAGACCTCCACGCAAATTTTTTTTTTTCCTTGGTTGACTATGACATATTGCGGAAAATTATTTTTACAATATTTTAAGCACCAAGTTGACTGTATATTCTGAAAGAAAAAGAAAAATTAGAATTAAGTTTTATTACAAAATTTGTGGGTTCTGTTGTTTTTTGTTTGTTTGTTTTTTTTTGTTTTTTTTGGGGGGTCACCCTATATTTAGTGCAGTCAATTAAGTTTTTGGAAAATTCTTTCTAAGGTAACTGGCATAAATAGTTATTTTAATTTTAGCCTAATTAAGATTTTTTTATGTAACATTTAATTCTGTCAATTCCACTTTCTTCCTTACAAAAAGCAAATTAATCTTATACATAGATTTGCTATAACTAGTGTCCTCATCTTGATTTTTGCTATAGTTACATTTTGAAAATTGTAAGTTGGAATTTTGTAACTGTAATAATGAACATGAGGACACTGGTCAGAGTAGATAAGTGGATAGGAATATAAATTCCTCATCTCAAAAATTGAAACAAAAATTAGCAAGTTAATTTGTTCATTAATTTATTCGTTTCTAATTAATTTGTCACCTCAAACAAAACATTTTACTGTTAATACCACTATTTTCTTTTAGTCAAGTATTTGAAAACTTTTAAAAAAGTAAAATAATTGAACAAAAATTTCCTATTTTATCTTAAATATTCAACAAAGCAGAGGCTTTCAAGCCTTTAATACTCAACAGAATCAAATTTGTCCTCCATGAAATTATATTCAAATTATTCTCATTTAAAGAATGATTGACTACTTGTTTTATTTTCTAGCTCAAAAAAGTTTGATTTAAAAGAAAATTATGCATTCATTGTTTTTTTTTGTTTTTTTTTTTTATCTAAACCAGACTGATTTATCACTTCCATTGTTATTGAATCAAGCAAGAGATCTTTCTGAAGTTTTATTACAAGACATTTCTATGTAAATTTTTTTTTTTTACCAGTTTTCATTTGCATCACCATTTAAGACTTATGGTGGCTCTCACTTTATGGTTAAAAAGAAAACTGGCAAATGTCTGGTGGGAAATACTTGATGACAAAGTCCTGAAATCTAATTGAAAGACTTTTATATTAAAAGTAAAAAAATTAGGTTATTTCCTATAACTCCAACCTAAAAAAGGAGGAACCACTCTGATTGTCTGATAAATTATTTATTTATTGATCTACTAGGAAAAAAGAAGACGGGTTTAGGGTTAGTTTAATGAGAAAATAATGGGTAGATTAATTAACAGATAAAATCAATTCAGAGTGGTTCCCCATTTTTTAGGTTGGAGTTTATACTGTGATAAGTATAGGTCACTATTCATTTTGTGGTTAAGAAAATGGATACTAGGTTTTTATTTGACTTGTCTCTTTAAGAATTGGTTTGTGATTTGTGATGGACTAATTGAGGTTATAATTCCTTCTTACAAAATTAAGGTCTTAGTAGCTTCTGAGAAAATTAAGGTCTTAGTTGCCTCTTTAAAAACTAAGGTCTAATTCTCATTTGCAAAAGTATTGAAAAACAAGTTAATTTATTCATAAATATTGTATTTAACATTCACATATTTACCAGGCCTTAACTTTGATGATTTGATAATTTAGTAATAAGTTAAGATAATTACTTTTAGGGTCAGAAGTTACTAGTAGTAGTTACTACAGAAGTAGTATTCTTAAGTTGTCATTAAACCAAAATATTGAAGTGTCCTTTATGTTGCTTAACTCTAAGGAGGCCATGCCTATATATATATATATATATATATATATATTATTGTAGATATCATGAAAGAAATTGGTGACAAGTCAAAGCACAAAATTTAGTAGTTCATATTTTTAGATTGTATATGTGAATTAGACTATTAAAGACCAATATTTTTTATTTTGGAAGTTTTTTTTTATAAAGAAGAATTTTGAACTTAGTAGTAATAGCTGCCCTGTTTAATCTGTCAGATTTCGGGTTAAAGAAATTTATAGAAATGAAAAAATATATGTGATAAATATAGAATTGATCAATCTTTAAGTCTGCAACATGATAATAGCAGAGGGTTTTTCTGGGAGTTTTTTTTTTTTTTGGTTTTTTTTTTTTGTCTAATCCCTCCAGATTTATAAATTCCTGACTCCAAGAATTCCAGCAAACTTCTACATAACCAACATCTCAAATTCAATGGAAAAGTGAAATGGACAGAATTTATATCTTTTAAGAATAAAGAAATATTTAGAAATTGAATTTTGTTTGTGTGTTTTGTTTTTTCCCTCTACTTGCAGGTTGATTTTAACGGCATCTCAACCGATTATTGTGTACATTTATATTTATATTTTTGTGTGGTTTCTTGTGAGATTCTTTTTGCACACAGTTATATCAAATATTCCTATCTAATACATGTCCTGGGTATGACATTAAACTGCATCTAGTTGTGAGATTCCAATTCTGGAGAGTGTGGAGTTCCCCTTCATTGCCATTACTCCCAGGTCCACCCTCACCCTAGTACCTGTTAGGGTCCCATCTATGGGTTAGAAAAAAAACAATGAGTTTAAAAAAGATTTGAATAACACAAAAACATCTTCAGCATAAAATAACCCAAGGGTTAACATGCCATAAAATACAACCAACCATTCTAGCTAATCTTATTATAATAGATTAGCTGTCTCTCTGTAACCGAAACTATGTCACTGCTTACATCACAATACCTTAAGGAATTGCTTAAGTTTACTGAGTATTTAATTTATAGTCAAAATCATTAATAATACATAGAATAAATCTTATTTATCAATGATGTGTCTATGAAAATCGAAGTTAGATTTGCCTCAAAACAGCCCATGTTATTAGTGCATTTAAAATACTGCAATGTGTCTTATATATTACTAAGAAATAAAGGGACCATATGACCTTTAGGCACCCCTTTTGCGATCTCGATTCGTGAGGACATTTTTTTCCATTTACACTGTCAAAATCCGGTTAATTTTTTAATGATTTTTAGAGTTTTTTTGGTTTTTTTTTAAATTATAAAACTAACAAACAACCGGATTTTGACGGTGTAGATGGAAAAAATGTCCCCACTAATCGAGATTGCAAAAGGGGTGCCTAAAGGTTATATGGTCCAAATAAAGGTTTACATAATATATGGTCTGGTTAATTTACATAGTAGTTTTAACAAAACCGGATTTAATAAATAATTACTTGATGTTATTGAATCCCCAAAATTATTGATCCATTACATTGACTAACTGCCTATGTAAGGCAATGGAGTGGATGATAAACAACAGGTTAACATGATACCTTGAATCAAATGACCTAATTATCAATATTCAGACTGTAGACCGTCTGATTTATCTAGAGAAGGGAAGCCTCCATCAAAAAGCAGCATGTAATGTTACAGAATTCATGGGTAGCCTGTGAATTATGTAAGTAGTGTAGTATAAATTTTGAAATTAAGTTCGTTAAAAATTCAAATCAGAGAGTTGAGTGGAATGTTACTGCCGATGATGGACATGCGGTGAATCCGCTTGAAACCCACCACCCCCCAAAAAATGCATCAGTAGAAGCATGTGACAGTTTTATTGAGTTGCGGCCAGAAAGTCAGTGTGAGCAGACACAGAGGTCCCTTCGCTCTGACATGCTGCTTCTCACCACGCGATTTTCGAGAATCCTGGGCTGGGGCTGGGGTTGTTCTTGATAAAGACTAAAAGAAAAACAACAAAGTCTTGCTTTATTAATCAACAAACAAGAAATGCACAGACTGCCCAGCTCGGAAAGAAGAAATCAGCCTGGAGAAGATGACTACCAACGAAGTAGGCAAGAAAACAAGTAAGAATCAATCTATCATCCCCTCATCATTGTTTGTACTGTATCTCTCTCTCTCTCTCCCCATTATATACCCAGTGTTAAGGGGTATATAACAGTAACTGCAATTTTGATTTCGATTTGAGTTGCTACTTGGTTGTTGAAAACCTCTTAAAGGAAGTCATGATGCTTGAGAAAATGGTTGTCAGTAGGAGAGGGGTCTGGTGAGTAAGCTTGGTGAGGTAGTGTTACATAATTCATGGGTAGCCTATGAATTTTGTAAGTACTGTAGCTAGATATATTTGAATTGAATTATTGAAGCTTCAAAATTGGAGAGGGTTGAATGGAAAATTACCTTAACCATTAGCATTATTGGAATGTTGTAATCTTTACTTAACTCCTTCCAGAAACGAGCCAGTAGAAACCATTTTTAGTTAGTTATGTCCAAGAAAGTCAGTAAGCAGACGTGGAAGTCTGTCTTACCAAGATGTCACTTCTCACCGCGCGGTTTTGGGCTGAGGTTGTTTTAATAAAGACTAAAAGAAAAATACCCAGCCGGAAGAGAAGAAATCAACCCCCATAAGAAAGCCTAGCATTAGAGCCCAACAGAGATGACAACCGACAAAGTAAGTAAGAAAAGAAATAAGAACCTAGGGTTATTTCCTATAAGTCCAACATAAACAAAGGGGAACCACTCTTGACTGATAAATTATATATTTTTCCATTAAACTAACCCTAAACCCTAACCCCGTCTTCTTTTTTCCTAGTAGATCAATAAATGATTTATCAGTCAAGAGTGGTTCCCCTTTGTTTATGTTAGAATTATAGGAAATAATCGAACCTAGTCTATCATCCACTCTGTCTCTCTCTCACCAATGATATACCCGATATGTTGAATGGGTATATAACTGGATTTTCATAGCCCAGTTCAATTCCTGCAGTTATTTTAAAGACATGCAGTCGGATGTTGTCTTGGAGAAGAATTAGTTATTTTATCAATTTCCTGGTAATACTTGCTCTGCCGGAATGATTTTGCAAGAATTCTATTTGTGAATGATTAACAAAAAACAAGGAATAATGAAAAAGAATGTAAGTTATACGATATTATGTAATGTCCTTCCACCACTAACACCCCAGAAGTGTGGAGACATTTGATGGATACATAAGGTTAATTGAAAACGACCTGAGAAATTTTTCCATTTTGAATTCAGCAGTTGGATTTCTGAAGTACTACAGAGCAGAAATGCCTTTTTTTCTTTTTTTTTTTTGGGGGGGGGGGGGAATATTTATTAGCGTTGTAGAATACCTAGCACCCCTGATATAAATTTATTTGTTTCCAATGTTTAGATTTTTGTTGTGTGATGTCGAGTGACCTCTGATGTCAACCTTGATGTTTTAGCACAAAAGTGGCACACAAGCAGGAGGCTCATTTTATAGCATAGAATAGATTATTTGGAAAATAATGATCAATTTTATTACACATTTGAATATAAAAATCAGTTATTATTTTCTAAATCTATGAGGCTCATTTTATAATATAAAATAGGTTATTTTGACAATAATGACCAATTTTATTACACATTAAAAATATTTTAATATAAAAATTAGCCTGAAAGGGAACAGTAAGCTTCGACATTATTTTTAGAATTATTGAATTTGTCAATTAATTCTAGTTGTTGTAAAAATTCAACGCTTGCTTGTCATTTCATTTATTTGAAGCCTCTCTAAGATTTTATGCTTATATGCAACGTTATCCATGCCTTCAATTAATCTTAGAAGAATCAGTTCATCTTCTATTGCCATGTCTTTTGAACCCAGTTTTTCAAATTTGCAATATCTTGTTGCTTCTTTCAACCTATGCAAATATTGCCTCACTGTTTCATTTGGGTTCTGTCTGATTTTCAGAAATTTGGTTCTTTCTGTAATTACAAGTTTTTTCTTTAGGTGTATGTTCCTCTTTATGATATTTGAGATTTCTTCATACGTTAAATTTTCCTGTATTTTGGGGTAAACCATTGTAGATATTTTTTGTACGGCTTCACATCCCACTGAAGCCAAAAATAAATCTGTAATTTTGTTTTTCTGGTCTTTTAACTTCTTCATCCTAGCCAATGCTGCGAAACATCTAATCCAAGTTTTGACAAAGTCAGGGTCTTCTAAGGAACTTAAGGTTGATATTGGTGATGCCATATTGATGTGAAGTCAATCAATCTCAAGAACATACATTCATCTGTAGGTACAGTTATTAACCGTCCGCCTTGCAACTGAGGCAGACTACTTTTATAGTCAATCTTA
This sequence comes from Doryteuthis pealeii, assembly GCA_023376005.1. NCBI lineage: Eukaryota > Metazoa > Mollusca > Cephalopoda > Myopsida > Loliginidae > Doryteuthis > Doryteuthis pealeii. The sequence continues at coordinate 103,312,916 of CM042138.1, read as the reverse complement.
TTTGCATATGATACTACAATAGTAAATTATTATATAATGGACTCCCAATACCAACACCTTACTAGCAGAAATGTAGTGACATTGATGGACACATGAGGTCAGAGGTCACCTATATTGAAATTGGCCTGAAAAAATTTGGGTTTAGCTGTTGGGTTACTGGAGTTCTTCAGAGTAAACCTGTTTTGGAGGTTTTGACATTAGTTAGAAACCCCTCATAGGTGTCTACATGTTCAGTGTTCTTTGTGTCTCTTTTCTATAGTCAACACTACTCTTTTCCTCTTGCGACTGAAGAGATCTCTCCTGGATGGACCAATCTTTAAATGCCTAGAAATGGCTCAACGGAGATCATTCATTATTCACACTAGGGGAGGCTTTAATAGAGACTTTTAGATGATGCAAGGACATTCTTCCTCTCTATTAGAGATGGTTTGAAAAATCACTGAGATGGTCAGCCTTGATTAAAACATTAAAACATTGTTTGTCCATTTCCTTGTTGCCTGGGACCAAGTAAAAACTTTTAAGAGACCCACTATGTTACAAAATTTCAAAGCACAATTCCTCTGATTTGCAAACATTTGCCTACCATAGTTAACTCAGATGAGTCAAAAAAAATAATATAACAAATTGTTGAACCAATTACCCAAAGTTTAAGAATTTAATTATCTATGCATTTGCTATGCTGGATATTTGGTGGTGAGGAAGTATTTTAGTCAAGTCTCCAAGGACCAATATGTGGCTTTACAGTTCCCTGGCAGGGTCAAAGACAATGTATCTACTGTGAAAAGAACAAAGGCAAAAAGAGATTGAGAAGGGGTTTCTGAGACTGTCATCTGACACCATACAATCCTGTAGCACTCATGTAAATTATTAAAAAGTCGTCAGTGTGGCCTAGAGTTGGTATCAGACAGACAACGAGGGAGTCTATCTCCTTTTCACTAGCACTAGACCATGGAGATTGTTTGGGCGTCTGAGGCGGAGTGCCACTCCTACCATCAGCTCCTCACTTTACCGCACATATTCATGTGCTACTCATACGGTGAGTTGGTGAGGGCCAGAATCAAACCAGGAACCTCAAGGTTCCCAACCGGACACTCTACCTACTGAGCTAAACCAGCCCTTAATCATTTCTTGTATCCCTACATTGTATTTCCTTACATTGTGTTCAGTGTTAACATATCATGGACATACTAATTTCTTTTTCTCCTTCTATAGTAGCAGCTATTTCTCAATTCCCGATACTAGACACAATGGGAAAGCTTAGACAGTTTCTAACCAGAGTGTATTCTTGTAAGGTTTCTGCCAAATTGTTTGCAGATTGTAAAAACCCTTGAAAATTAAAAAAATTGTGACATAGTCCTGTCTGACCCTGCCTTGGCAGAATTTCATCAAACTAAATCATCATTTTCCATGAACAAGCAGTATGTGGAAGGGGTACAAAAATGGAAAAAACATTTACTTGATGAATGTAGTTAATATCACTATGTGGCAGGGTCAGACAATTCCTTTACTGTTCAAAGAACAGAAGCAAAAAGAGATTGATAAGGGGGTTCTGGGATTGCCATGTGACACCCTGCGAGTCCTTAACAAACCCGTAAATTATTTATTGTGTCCTACACCAAGATGAATTTATTTGTACAGACCAAGAACATTTAACATTTTATATACACAATATACCTACAAGTAGTATTAAAAGGAAAATATGTCCCAACAGCTAAACTATATACATATAGATCCATGTAGAAACAGTATGCGAAAGGGTTGTAAGATTCAAAGGTTATGACAAAGTCAAAACTCGTTGCAACACAAACAAACTCCGACAAAAGTTGAGGGACAAAACATTTAATAGGTATACAGCACATGGATATGACGAGATACATAAGGTACATAGATACATATACAAGAGTAGAGATAATGACACATTCATGAATGGTAAAATACAAGATATTTAGGTATCAAAGAGATACCTAAATGTACATAAAATCATAGTTACGGATACATGACTAAAGGATAGTCATATATCGTATAAGAGACTTACTAGCAGTGAGTGGCCAGTGTTAAGGGCCGAAGCCCCAACGAGAAAGGGGTAGACCGTATCTAACCCATGTGGTCTCGTAGCGAGGAAAGAGGTAGAAAAGAGGAAGAGAAATTCAAAACAGCCACTTAAATACACAAGGCCCCTAGCGGGAACCAGCGACATTAAACGGGCAGACAACTCCCCAGGCAAATACGAAAATAATCCCCACAGGGTTACAAAATACAAAAAAGCTTATTTGGTATGGGTAGAAAAGATAGCCATGAGGGAAAAAAAGAGTACTGCACACTCTCCTCTAAATTCATTTGGTATTATGATTGGGAGAGGCCTAGAATATGCCAGCTGTGTCTGCTATAGAGGGGTAAGCTTATTTTCATGCATACAAAGATCTTTAATAATAAATGTGAATGTCTGTCACATTTTTTCAACTTTACTCCTAGAGGCCATAGCTGAACATATCATACCACTTTAGAATCAGACTGTGTCTGTGACCAAATTAAAAACATTCCATGCCAAAAACAGACCTGTAATCCTGAAATTTTGAATTCCTAAGTTTTCAGCAATTTTTAACATATTTTTTTGTGACAAAATTTTTTGTATGATAACAACCTATTTTTACTGACCCCAAATGAGAAAACCAAAAACTTTGTTTATCTTACAGCTTTGCAATAAGTTCTAAACAGACAAATTGTATTTTCACAGAGACAAATAAGGATGTCGACCCTGTGAACAGAAAAAGAATTGAATGACACAAGCAAGCAAAGGAGGACAGACAAGGAAATTTAGGTTAACATAGGTATGCCCAATTTTGTTGAAAAATCCGTGTTTTTTTTTCAATACAATGTTGCACCCCCCCCCCTTGAAAAAAAAATTGCCAAAAATCAGGGAATTATCTGATTTTACTGAAATTTTCAGTGTTGATTTAGCAATGAATGAATTTTATTGATGCTCATTATGTTACTACTTTTCGACGTAGACAAAAATTTGACCTTAAATAATCAATTTGATTGATTTTAATTCGTTTTTAAAATGAAAAGCAGATGAAAAAATGGGTATCCCTAGTTTAACAAATATGGAAGTGTTTATTTACCGCATAACAGAGTATAGTTGACGATTTTTTCATTGGTTTAGTTGTGAATATCGCTGGCTGGGAAGAAGATGTCGGTCATTGTCGACAGATGGGTCATTCTAAAGGCTGGAAATATGCTGGTATAGCATCGCAGGCCAAGGAGATGACATTGGTCGTTGTTGACGGAAGGAAATGCTGAATGAACCAATATGAAGAGGCTGGAAATGAGGTCAATGGACGTCTCATTGGGCTGAAGATAACCAATTGCAAACTAACTAGTTGGAAAAGGAAATGACTCTGACTGGAACGAGGTCGATAGATGTCTTGTTGGGCCAAAGATAACCAATTGCAAGAATTACCTAGTTGGTAAAAGGATTGACTATGATGATCCACAAGAGGATTATGGAGTAGGTGAAGGAATGACTTTGAGTGTTGTCCTGATAAAGACAGTAGCTGGAAAAGGGTCCTGGAAAGGACCGTTTGAGAGAAGAGCTGGATCAGGGTCAGCAGGAGACTGGATCAAGACTGGCAGGAAGAAGGCCGGATCAGGGTCGGCAGGAGACTAGATTGTCAGCTGGCTGGAGCGTGTGTGATTTGCTGGTAGGTAGGGGTACGGCAGGAACGTAGGCAGTAAGGAAGTCCATGGCAGAGCTGAGCTGGAGTCAAGAGATCAGGGTAGGGCTGAGCTGGAGGCAGAAGACTGTGGTTAATCAAGGCTGGAGGCAGGAGACCGTGGCAGAGGCCAGATCGGAAAAGGTGCCACAAGCGAATAAAGCTGGGAAGCTCACTGCAAACTGAACTTTCTTTAGTGCTCAAGGCAACTTGTGTGGGTTTGTTCAAGCCACAGAGGTAGCGAACTCTACACCACAAAGTGCCTTCCGAGCACAGGGACTGGAGAGCTAAAGTTCTCAACCACCCTGGACCAAGACCTGAAATTGTCAAAGAAGCAGTTCTTATCTACTATTGTAAGGAATCAACACAGCCGAGTTGGTGTTGGTTTAGCGTTGGCACGCAGAGTTAAATTTCCATTGCATGAAGTGTCATTGTTGGGCCTTAGAGCGGCTTTTAAGCTAGTTATTGATAATTCCACACTACCAACAACAACAAAAAAACTCTTCCCAAATATGTAAATCTCTCACAAATTGTCATACCTTTTATTAACTTCACATACATATACATTCCATAAGGACCTCTTGGTTATTTCTATAAGTCTAACATGATCAAAGGAGAACCACTCTTGACTGATAAATTATCTATTTATTTTCCCATTAAACTAACCCTAAACCCTAACCCTAACCCTAACCCTAACTTCTTTTTCCTAGTAGATCAATAAATAAATAAATAATTTATCAGTCAATCAGAGTGGTTCCCCTTTATTTAGGTTGGAGTTATAGGAAATAACTTACAAACCATACCTAGTGTTAATCAAGAAAAAGAAAAGACCTCATCATTTAACGGATTTGACAATCCCCGCAGACCACAGAGTGAAAATCAAAGAAAATGAAAAGATTACCCCTATGCAAAATATATTCATTTATTCATTCTTCTTAGGTATTCAAAAAAAAATTTTTTTTAACTCACTTAACTTTTTAAGACACCTTTTTTAAAAACTCATTTTTTGATCTATTTAATGCATAGATGGGACCCTAACATGTACTACCACTCTGGGTCAGAGTCGACCTGAGAGTAATCGCAATGAAGGGATACTCTACACTCCCTTGAGCTCCAGAATTGGAGACTTACCACTAGATGCAATTTAACGTTATACTAAGGACACATAATTTTCTGTCTGTATATCTTTAATTGTAAAAGCATGTGTGAAAAACTATTTCTACATGTCTGTTCATATATATATAACATCAAAGGGAATACAGAATTTCTTTTAAAAAATGAAATAAATACCTGAATTTGTAAAAAATACATTTTTATTAATAGATATAAGTTATATCTATTAATAAGAATGTATTTTTTACAAATTCAGGTATTTATTTCATTTTTAAATTTTAATAGGATTTATTTCACTTTCGCATTGTTATATCATATAACAATGCGAAAATGAAATAAATCCTATTGCAAATTTCATTATTACAATTTAATGTTTGCTTAATTTTTTTCTCCAATTTCTGATTTGTATCATCATAAAGAATGAATTTTGCTTGATTTATGAGTTTTGATAATAAACATAATTTTTTTCCTTAGCACAATATATTATCTTATTTTTAAAATAACATAAATTGTTTTATTCTTTTAAAAAATAAGTCCTAAAACAATGTAACAGGATTGCTCCCTGACTCCAGTGCAACCGTTTACTTATTACAAACCGCTCCCTATTTAGCGCGGAAATTAAATATGGCGCGTCCTGTTGCCTTGAAATATGTTGTGAGTTTTAGTTCACAGGTACGATATTTTTCCTTTTTCAATGTAATCATAAAATTTACTCAATGCACGAGACTGAAATAGATAAATTTAACTAGGCTATTAAAACAGGTTTAAATTGTTATTGGATTGTTGTTATCTTATTAATTAAGTTTACTTAACATTAAAGTTGTTTTTTTTAATACTGACTTGTTGTTCAATGTCCCAGTAGCGACCTTTGCTTTGTAAGATTTAAGTTTGGTTTTAGAAATAAATTTGTTTTAATTTCATAAATCAATTACCAATGAGATTAAGATTATATTTAGAAAATAATGATAGTGCATAATAATAATTACATTGTTCTTTTTCTTTCTTTTTGTTATCGTTAGGGGTTATGGTTAGTCTAATGGGAAAGTTAAGTGAGACAGACAAAAACGCTCAACGCGTTTTTGTCTGTCTCACTTAACTTTTATAAGTTAAATAAAATAGTAAACTGCATTATTGCATACATTTATTAAAAGAATAATTTTCTAGTACAGTTTTTTTTTTTTTCAAGCTTATCGACAACTTTCATCGTTATTTTATTGTTTGTCATTTATGAAAATGTTTACACTGGTAGGTATTATTTACCCAACAGGTTCGTCACAAGTAGGATGTGAAGATCGAACTGGCTAAAAAAAACATATTAAACAGACTTTTAAATGAAAATAAGTCATTTTTTAAAATCATTATTTTTAGATCTCATAAATGAATTAAAATAAAATAAACCAGCATTGTTTCCATGCATTTAATATGAAATTTAACATTCACTGCTAAGTTTTATTTTGCATATTTATTTACTTATTTATGAGACGTTTCATTTATTTATTTATTTATAAAACGTTTTAAAAAAATACAGTTTTGTTTTACATTGAGCAGCCAAAAAATAAAATAATATCTAGTATGATAAAAAAAAAGATTGTTTCGTTCGGTTAACAGATCCATATAGATTTGTTGCTTGTAAATATCCACAGGTGTTTGTTGTTTTATTTTGTTTTTAATTCTTACTTAGTTGTTTGGTGTAGAAGAGCGCCTAGAGGACACAAATTTCGGAACCTTAAAAAATAATAATTACAAAGTAAATAAATAATAGTTATAATTAGGTACCACCAAAATAGGTCACGTTATCAGTTTAGGCTATATTGAAGGAAGAAACGTAAATATTTTTTAACTTTTTTTAAAAATCTCGCTAAAAAGAAATAATGAACACAAAGAGTTGTTAGGAAAAAAATACTCACCGTTATCTTGGAAAATAAGTAAAACAGTCCGTTTTTTTACGACACGGTCAGTTTCTTTATTGATATTTTTTTTAGCTGAATTCTGTATTCATGATTCTGTTACTAAAAAAACTCTGGCATTGAAACTTATAAAAATCTACTGATATAATTTTTCAGACTCTTATTTTTATAGAAAAAAAATTACAAATTGTTTTTTGTTGGTTCATTTTTTCATATTTCATAAAATAAAATGGGGTGGGGGTATAGACATCGTAAAAAAATATTTCCCCTAATATATTTTAGAAAAAAACTATTTCAGACATATTTTCATTAAAAGGTAAGTAATTACAGAAATTTCCGTGAAAATTGGACTATTAATTGATTTTTCATAGAATTTTTTTAAAAGCCTCTAGTCATAACTTGTTTTTGGCTACATTAAATTTCAATTGATTTAACGGTGCAAAAATGTAAACATTGTTTTTTGTTTATAATTTTCATTATTTCCGTAGGCTGAAAAAAATTTTAAATCATCATGAGTTTTTTTAATGTTTCTTCTTTCAAATGGACTAAAAATTTTCAAGATAATATTAACCTTTATGCAAGTTTCATTGTGTTAAATAAGGGGGGGGGGTAAATTTCACCAGGAAAATTGGTGGTACCTAGCGAGGAGACAAATAAGTCCTACTTATTTTCATTTTTCTTTTATCTATTCCTTTATTTTATTTATTTATTATTTTTTTGTAATTCATTTTTTTTTATGTAATAAGGGTAAAGAAAGTACTCCCAGCTATGGGTTAAATAGCACCACTACTGTTCTTTTGCAAGGTTGATGCAACAGTATCTGTGTATGTCACACCTTTTAAGACAAATTACAATCTCGCAAGTGAGCCAACAGAACATTCCCACCCCTACATCATTACAGAGCCGCCACCAGCTTCGGCAGCACCCTACTGACAGGCTGGATTCAAAGCTTTGTGTGATCTCCTCCATACCGGTACTCCATTGTCTATGAGAATGCTAGAAATATGATCTTTATGATCAGATGATGCAGCTCCAGAATTCCTTGTTTTAATAGCAATGTTCTTTGGACAGTAATTATTGCTAATCACAGTCTGCCTTTGTAATTATCACCCTTACCTGTCAGTCACAACCAATCACAGTCTGCCTTTGTAATCTCACCCTTACCTGTCAGTCACAGCCAATCAGAGTCTGCCTTTGTAATTCTCACCCTTACCTGTCAGTCACAACCAATCACAGTCTGCCTTTGTAATTCTCACCTTTACCTGTCACCTTTATATATGTGCTAGAAAGCCAATCACAGTCTGCCTTTGTAATCTCACCCTTACCTGTCAGTCACAACCAATCACAGTCTGCCTTTGTAATCTCACCCTTACCAGACAGTCACAACCAATCACAGTCTGCCTTTGTAATCTCACCCTTACCTGTCAGTCACAGCCAATCAGAGTCTGCCTTTGTAATTCTCACCCTTCCCTGTCAGTCACAGCCAATCAAAGTCTGCTTTCAATTATAAAATGCTGTTGTTTTTTGACAAATTCAGTTTTGAACTTGGTTTGTTGTGGAGTTGGTATTCAAGGAGTGCTTTGCTGTTATGCATCGGATTTTTTGTGCTACTGTTTCTAGACGTTTGATTTTATGTTTTTTTTTGTTTTTTACTATAGAACTGCGATACCGATTTCTGACTCTTTTTACATCCCTGAAGGTTCTACTTAAAATTTGCACCCCATTTCATTGATAGTTTATTACAAAACCATTATGGGATGCCATATTCATTTTACAGTGCATTGTCTGATGATTGGTTGGATTTTACAGCATGTCAACACTTGGGTTATTTATACAAAAGAGGTTTTTGTTTTATTCATTGTTGAGTATTTAGATTTTTTTTAAATTCTTTTTTTTTTTTTTTTTTTTCCCAACTCATTTCTTAAATCTATTCAACCCATAGATGGGACCCTCATGAACTCCTGGTCAGAGTGAACCTGGAAGTAATGGTTATTGACTGATGAGTTGAGTAGCTCAATCGTTGTATTGGAATGTGATTTGATGCAATGTTCCCTCTCATTAGACATCCCTGTTGGCCGTGACTTTAGAATTCACCAACTGCACCTGTTGGCCGTGGGTGGCAACCTGTGATGCTTAAGGATGGATTCTCGGTGGCTGAGCAGTCCATGACATGCAACACATCACTTTGGCCCTTACTTAGGTTAGATGAGTGGTTGGAGAGGCACCCTATGATCAATTGGCTGGTCACGTCAAGCATTAGCACCTATATGATTGTCTCAACTCTATTGCCCTTATAGCAAGCCCCAACCCTTTTCCCCATATATGTGCTAGAAAGCAGTGGCTGAGGTTCTTATTGTCGGGTATGACGTTAAACTATCTGATAATGAAGTTCCAGTTGTGGAGCTCTGGGGAATGTGGAGTACCCCCTTCATCACCATTGCTCCCAGGTCCACTCTGACCTGGAGTGGTAGTACCTGTTAGTGGCCCCCATGTATGGGTTAAATAGAAAAAATGAGTTTAAAAAATGTCTTTAAAAAAAAAATGAGTTTAAGAAATGGCATAAAATGACCCAATGGATTGACATGCTGTAAAACTCAACCAACCAACCAACCTTTATTAGATGTTTAGCATTTTTGTCAATTGTTGGCAGTCCCCATTCTTGTATAACCTGTGGCCACCAGAACTTTTCATGGGTTGCTTATATCTGTCATGAATTCACATATCCTTTGCATAATTACCAACCCCTCCACCATGATGTGATACAAGGTTAATTTTTAAGCATAGTAAAGTTGGTTTGAATTTAGAGTTTTCCTCCTCCTAGACTGGTTACCTAACCAAGGTTAAAGAGCTCAGTCTGCCCTACTATTTACCCAGTGACCACTTAAACAACATCAGGTACTGTAAGTAAACCGAGTCCTTTGTTTATCAAAATGACAGGATTCGGCATTAAATGACCCATCTGATTTGCAAAAAAACCAAAAAAAACAACTACTATTTACCCATAATTGGTAGGAGAACAGATTGATTCATGCCTTTCCTAAGGGCATTAGCACAAAGTGAAATACAAAACGGCCTTGTCCATATCCCTGCTATATACCCTTGTTACTGTTGCTCAACTAAGACATAGAAGAGTTTTCACCTCAGAGGGGTCTATAAGTTGGAGAGGGTGAAACCAACCTGTATACTGCTCTTTCTAATTTCTTCAATTTATATATATCTAACACTCTCTTCTATTTTTATTTTTTTATTTTCTTTTTTAAATTTTTATTCATTTGTAGGATGACACACATTCAGTTCAAAATCTTTTAAAAGATGGCAGTTTTAAAAAATGGTTATCTGACCCCAAGGATCGATCTGGAACCATAGAGGCTGTATTCCAGCTTGAGAAATCATGTATAATGTCTTATTTGGATATAGGTTAGTAATGATCAATTTTGAAAGCAAATTTTTACCATTTTATGTTTAAATTAAAAGTATATATTATTGCATATGTTAGATTCATGCCTTCTGTTTAATTATTGAGGAATCCTTTTATTCCTTGATTATTAAAAGTTATTATTTAACATTTCAGGTGCAATCAACTTTTTAAAATTTTAATGAAAAATGAAAGTAATTTTTTTATTTAAAAAATATTTTTATACAGATTAAAAAAAATGTTTTTCTTATTTGAATTTTATCAAATTATAATAATGCAATTAAAAAAAAAAGATATACATCTGAACTACCTGGGTCATGACAAAAAAAAAAAAAAAAAAGGTTTATTTTCACAACTAATTTTATAATAATAATAATAATAATATCTTTTCAGCTAGTATATTAGGTCTGAGACATGTCAGCTGTTCCTTATAAATATTCATTTTAAATCCACAGAATATTTATAATCATTCCACAGATTATCCAACTTTGCCTTGAAGGAGTTTAGAGATGGGGCATTCACTACTGATAAAGGTAGTTTATTCCATGTATTCACCACTCTGTAGCTAAAATAATTTTGTCTTGCGTTTGCTTTACAAGATTTTTTAAGGAGTTTTAATTTATGTCCCCTTGTATAGGTATTTTGAGCAATGTTTAGTAGGTCAGAGTTCGTTGAATAAAAACCATGCGTGTATTTGTAGGCTTCAATCATATCCTCTCTTATACGTCGGAAAACCAGACTTGGTAAGTCAATGTTCCTAAGTCTTCCTTCATACTAAAGGGATTTTAAATTATTCACTAATTTAGTAGCTCTCCTCTGGACTCTAATGGCTGCTAATCATTCAGAAGACCTTCCTCTTGTGTCATGGCAAGTTCTTCTTGTTGGTGTCAACTAATTTTTAACAAAAGAGGAAAAGTGTAAAAATCGTTTTTGGTAGTTACAGGAAATGGTTTTGTTAAAATAAGAAAATCAAAATATTATAAATTTTGATTCCACTTATTGTGTTTACAGATACAGCCAAAGGTTACTGCAAGCAACTAAGGTGATGTGTTTATCAAACGTGTCAGAAATCAAGGGGTAGACTTATTTTTGGTGCTGGGTGTTAGCACTTGTTAACCCTTGTGACAATTGCAGAATAGCTACAAGACTGGTATAGGACCACACTCTACTCAGGCGATTTGTCAGTTTTTTAAAATATTGACTTTTTTTATATGATTTTACAAGATTACAAAAGAACATTCCCCTATGTATATCTGTCAGACATAGACAACCTGGGTGGAAACAAAATATTCCTTTATAAGAGGAATATTGAAGGAAGAAAAAGATTTTTGGATTGATGCTCTGCAGTTCCTCTGACATAGCAGCACGTTGTGTAATGGGCAATACTGCTTTCCGGTGTTTCTGAATGGGCAATACTGCTTTCCGGTGTTTCTGAAAGGTATGGATGTTACAAACCCTGTAGCTGAATTAGGGGCCAGTGGAAAATTACCAGGACAGTTATAGCTCTCTGACCCCTAGAGGCGCGAATCTCAAGTGTCATGTGATTAGTTAGTTTCAATTTTAGTTTCAACCTGATGTTGGAGCAGAGAGCATCTGCCTCTCTCTGCTGAGGTTGAATCTCACCCGCGTGGCAAATAAGAATGGGCTAGGCAAATAAAACCTTGATCAAGGAAAAAATGTCTTGTGGTTTAATTAATTGCATGACTAAAAGAGTTAGCCCTTAGAAGAAGCAGTTGGAAGACTAGACGATAAGATGATGGCCAGACAAGAAGTTAGCAGAAGTAGTAAAGAAGAAATGAAGTAACAAGTAAGTCTGTCTCTCTATATATCACCCAAGTTATGGAGGCACGTGGTCTAATGGTTAGAGTCGTAGGAAATGACTTGTCGACCCTAGTTCAATTCCTGGACGAAGTTGTTTGCATTTCACATAGCACTAATACCCTTGTTCCACTAAGAATAATTAATTTTTAGTAATCTAAAAGTCTTGTCACTCCTACATGTTTTTTTTTTTAAAGAGGTAAATTAATTGTATAATACAACCCAAAATTCTAGAAAATGATTTAATTTTAAAAGGTTTTTTTTAATTTTTTAGAGGTAAAATAATTACATAATACAACCGGAAAATAATTTGATATTTGAAAATTTTTAGAGGTAAGATAATTACATAAATTATATATTATATCATTAAAATGAAAAATGGTGAAAGTTAAAACAATATGTAAGGGTGACACGAGTTTAGGACCAGCCTGTAGATCTGTTTATGTCCGAGTGTCTGTAACGTTCTTTGTCTTTCATTTCTTGAATCATGAATTCTGAATTGTTTTTACTTTTAGGTACACATTGGTGCTCAAATATATCTGTTCAAGTTGGAAAATCGGAATGGCCTCAAAGTCGTCAGTTTGAACCTCTCATACATAACTCTTGTCTTATGACACTGGCTGATGTTAGGCTTGGACGCAACACCACAAATACTAAAATGTTTAATACCAGTAAGTCAGTTACAACTTGAATATATTAAAGATTTATATTACACATTTATGCAATATACAAACACAACACGAAATATCTAGTGCTAGGTCTGATTCTTTTTAACTAAATCTCCTTGTTCTGGTTTAACTTAACAAACAATACACAATAGAGATGATTATTTATTATTGCAATATTCTTTATATATTCTTGTTTTTAAAATTGTTTATTTTATTGTTTGTATTTTTTCCTTTATATGTTTTTATTATATTTTATCCTTTATTAATTTGTTCTATTTTTTAATCAATCTTTTAATATATCATTGATTTATATCTTTATTGTATTTTTTATTTAGCTTTTCTTATGGAAAATGAGGAGTAAATGCTTTTTTAACCCCCTCTCGAACAAAAATAGGGTGTGGATTTATAATATTTTTTTATATATATATATATAATACCCAAACACCACGGAGTAAATGAGCTCTGATGATGATTTTTGTAAAATCGAAATATTGATCAATATCAGCTATGATTATATTATAAATTATTTTCTCTTTAACAGCATTGTGTGATGTTTTCATTCCACCTTTTCATACTCATATATATTTATATAGTTTTATATATATATATATATATATATATATATATATATTTATATATATATAAAATATATATTTATTTATGATATTTTTCAAACCTCTCTAACAAAAATAGGGTGTAGATTTTTTTTGAACTTTGAACTTTGATCTTTGCTGATCTCCACCAATTTTCCTTTTTAAAAGGACATGCACTTGGTTGAAGTACAAGTGTAATGGGCATGGCCGATCCCCCCAACGTAAGTGGCAAAGAATCGCTTGTGCCGTGCACGAGAGACCCGGATGGGACGAGATGGAATTTGCATAAAGGGTAGCCGAGCCATAATAAAAACGGATGGTCACTGACACTGGCAGACAGCACCAAAGCAAGTGACTGCGAGAGAGGTGAAATTCGGCGACTACTGTGTTTTGGGTGAAGAACAACAAAGTTACTGTGAAAGCAGTTTGCTGAACGAAAGGGATTACTGTTGTTAATTGAACAGACTCCAGTTGAAAAACAGACAGAATCTTTGTTTTTTTTTTTTTAAATTTTTTTTTTTTAATCTTTTATTACTAAGAAGCAATTCACTTCCAAAAATTGGAAAAGCTTTTTCTTTTTTTTTTTTCACTTTTCTCTCCCATAATTATTATGACAGGTAAAAACTTTAGTAAAATTTAATGTGGAGCACCCCTTCATCACCATTGCTCTCTGGTCCACTCTGACCCGGAGTGGTAGTACCTGTTAGGGTCCCATCTATGGGTTAAATAGAAAAACATGAGTTGATAAACAAAATTGTATTATGCATTAAGAATGAATCTATTTCACAACTTTGTCGGCATTAAATGACCCACTGAGGTTGATATGCCGTAAAACAAACCAAACCAAGTAAAATTTAATAATAGAATTTGTTTCTTTTCAGGTGATTTTTGTTCTGACACTGCCACAACCATGTGGGATCGTATTCGCATAGTTTGTCACCAGAATTTCCGTAAGAATGTCCAGTTTGGATTGACTTTTCTCCGTATCAAAGCAAGCAAAATAGAAGACTCACCTGTTGAGGCTGACTTGACAAATCAGGTAATTTAAAACATTTTTGAAAGGTTGAAAGGTAACACAAATAAGTATACCAGCAGGTGATATTTGGTAAATAAGTATATTGTTGTATACCCACTTACTGAATCAGGTATATACATGTAGAGAAAGTTCTTATGAGACGATGAGAAAGGTGGGAGGCATTAGTATAATCTCCCATACATGTTTAAAGTTTTTATCTCTTACTTGAGTAGTTCGAGTAGCTGGCTGTTACCTTAGTCTGTCTCTTGCGTAGCTGGGACATTTCTAAAGATGCAGTTCTGACTTTATTTCTTCTTTATTAATTCTGGTTCTGTAGAAGCTGGTTCGACCATTAGTTCACAAAGACAACATAAGGCTTATATTTTAAGTGAGATAACTTCTCAACCGCAGTCGGAGTGAAGCAGAGACAATGTCTACATCATGGTGTCTTCCACTAAACTCTGGGCCTTCTGTTCTCACATTTCCCAGTAAGGGAAGTCAACTTGATGTTACCAAGCGTCAGTTATCTAACTCCCTCCGATTTTGAATTTCAATGAATTTTAATTCAAAATCTAACTACACTGCAATCATAATTCGTAGGCCACCAACAAATTATGTAACAATATCACACTGTTTTGTGAAAATCTGTCCTTTTGAAATGAATTACTTTAGGGTCCACTTGATTGGATTTGTTTCCCCCCCCCTTTTTTTTTTAATAAAAGATAGTAAATGATTTTTCATTGAACAACCATTTCAGTATTGTAAGTAGAATAAAGTGGCCTATTGTCCATATCAGCCAAACAGCAAGGGAGTCTATCCCCCTTTTCATTTGTGCTAGACTAGGGAGATAGTTTTTGCTGAGGTGTAGCACCACACTGACTGTCAGCTCCCAGAATGCTTTACTGCACAGATCAAATTACCCAAGCTGTGCTACTCATGCGATGAGTTGGCGAGAACCCGGAAAATTACAATTCCTGGGCAGATGCTCTACCAACTGAGCTAAACCAGGGAGCTGATGGTAGGTTTGGCGCTCCACCTCAGACACAAAACAATCTCCCTAGTCTAGTGCTAGCAAAAAGGGGATAAACTCCCTCGCTGTCCAGTTGATACTGAGAATAGGCCACTACACCTACTTTACTTATTTATATATATATATATATGTGTGTGTGTGTATACATGTATGTATGATTTATTTTAGCCTGTTTAGTTATAATATATTTAATGCATTGTGCCACATTCATCATTTATTTATTTTTTGTTTGTTAAAAAGGTATTTTCAACTTACTGCTAGATACACATCCTGCCAATAAATTAAAAAAATTGTCAATGTCCTGTGGACCTGTTTAAAACACCCACTGCACACTGGTTGGCTCCAGCAACAGCTAATCCGGTGTGCAGAAACCAAGGTCTACATTGGCAAAACTTAATATAAGCCAATTTAGCTGCTAGTGTTGCGACAGATGGGTAGCACACTGGGGAGTGATCGTCCCTAGTGGGTTCTAGCTGGCTAGGAGGATATTATGTTGAAAGACCCCAAATCCCCCAATGAAACCATCCATAACATGAGTAATGATGCCATTCAGCGCCCTTTAATTAAACATGCATATTTCAAACAACATAACAAATTTAGTTTTTAAAATTTGAGTTAGTTTTAAAGTTTTGTTTTATTATTTCTTGTTTAGCATTTTAAAAGAAGTTGTTTAAAATGTTTTCTTTTCAATTTAGATATCCGAAAGCAAAGATCTAATATGTGAAAAGAGTCCAAAGTCAATGAATGAAAAAATTCAGAACCATTTTTTTAAAGGAAAACAATTGAAAAGGTATGTGATTTTTTGTTTGTTTCAACAATGGTGGTATTTCATTTAATATTTGTTTTGTAAGGTTTTGTCAGTGCTCATAGTAAAATCATTTCTAAGATCATCATTAATTTCTCTTTTTTTTTTACTTTCATAATTGTTAAATACTAATTATAGATTACTTCCTCTTATTTATTTGCAATCCCTCCCTCTCTCTCATATATATATATATATATATATATATATATATATATATATATATATAAAGTGTTGTTATGAGACCAACGGAGAAAATTAAATATTTATAAAAAAGAAGGTCCACAAAATGGATTAGGTTTTTAAAAAAAAAAAAATTATTATTTTACATTTGCGACACATGTTTCAGATCTTATCTTCTTCAGGCATTAATTAACTATATTCTGGCAGAATATGAATATGTACATGTGTGTGTGTGTGTGTGTATATATATATATATAAGTATCTAACCTTCCTGTTTGGTGGGAACGTAGAGGAATTTCATTTTAACATCTGTATTTTTAGCAGGTGTTTTTGTTCCTGGCTGGTAGATAATACATTTTAAATTTGAGATCTTGAGGTTTTATGGTTATCTAATTGTTTATATTTATAGCCAAACCCGTCCCTCTGATGTCCTTTGGTAAAATTTCTGATATTTGATAGGTTGTGTATGTGTGTTTGTAATTTACTTTTTGTTCTAAAGAATTTGTGTGTGTATTTGTGCTTTACTTTTGTGTGTGTGTGTGTATTTGTGGTTTACTTTTTGTGTGTTCGTGTATGTATATGTGCCTATGTTTATGGTTGTGTTGGGTGTATGTGTGTATCTTTTGCCTATACATATTTTGTACTCACACACATATATATACATACATGTATACATGTGCATATATAAACACGCGTCTGTGGATGACTCTTGTGTGTGTGTGTATGTATGTGTGTGTGTATATATATATATCCATCCTAGTCATCCACAGACACGTTTTTGACATTTACGTCTCATCAGTGCGGCTCGACTTTTTTAACAGCTACCTCTAGCCGAGAGCGAAACCCTACAGAATTTTCGTCTGTCAAGCTCCTTACCCTCACTGTCGCTGTCAGTCAGAGGTGGATAATTAATTGATACATACTTACAGGATGTATGTTTTTACAATCACCAGAGAACTCTGTAAACAACAGGAGAGTAAATGAGAAAACACATGACTTGTTGGGTCACCTATTGAGCTCTTAGTAGATAATTGTGATCAGGAAGAAAGTTAGTTTGAAATCATGCTCAGATAGACAAAGTTTTGACAGTAGAACAGTAGAGTGAGAGCAGTTCACCCCAATGGATTACAAGGAACACCTGAAGAAGGTCAGAGAGTACAACGGCTGAAACAGTGTGTATGTATTTTTCACAATAAAGATGAGGACAACAGTCTGAAAAATCAAAATAATAGGATGTTTCTTGACATTAAGTTTCATAATGGCCACTGAAGGGAATGATCGAAATGGCCACTGAAGGGAATGATCAAAATAGATTTAAAAAATAAAATGATCTTTCTTTTCTTTTGTTTTTCTTTATTATAAATCTTGATGCAAAATTTAATAAATTCACAGTTTATTTTAATTTTCATGATTGGTATAAAAAGAATATATCATAATTCATTAACTTTTATAATTTCTTTTCAGTCCTGTATCTGACAAACATTTAGAAACACAACTACTTAAAATAGCTTCAACTTCAGACAGTGGCACTCATCGTATCGAAGGTTTATCAAGGACTGCTCAAATTCTAATGGCTGCTCAGGAAAATGCTGGAAAATATGCTCCCAGCAAATATTGCACACCAAGTCCTAAGCTCTCTGGAAAAAAGTCTTTTTTTGCTGAATTGATTGCTCACAATCCAAACCCATTGGTATGTAATTTTCTTTCTCTACAGATTAGTACCATCTTTTATTTCCAGTAAGCATGTGTATATGTGCAAATAGATAGGTTAGAAAATTAGAAAGACTAATGAAACTAAATAAGAATGAACATAAGAATATTACACTTATTTTAATGTTATTTTAATTGATTTCTATGTAAAATTATATATAGGATTGTTTTTGATGTTTGAGAATAACATGATAGTATTAGAAATCAGTAACAGCAAATAATTATTTATTAAACCCAGTTTTGTTTAAAAATTATTATGCAAATTATTCCCACCATATACTATGTAAATCTTTATTTCGTAGAGATATATAACACATATTACAGGATTTTAAATGCATTAATAATATGGGCAGTTTTAAGTTGCTAATTAAGATTGAATAATGACTATTTCATAATTGTTGAGAATATAACTTAAATTACTAAGGAAATTGTGATGTCAGTGGTGACATAGTTTTGGTTACAGATAGTTACATAATCTCCATTATAATAAGATATATATATTAATTTTGAGTAGGTTTATTTGGATGATTGTAGTGTTATTGATCTTGTAGCTTAGATAATAAAGCAGCTAGTATGGAAAGTCAGGCTTTCCTGAGACAAAAGGGTCTTGAGTTCAAATTTCACTTTTTCTCGATGTCGAAATGACCCAAGTGAGTTGTGATTAAAAAGCAACCAAAATTTAAAATATTTAGATCTTTTTGGTTCATTTATCTATTCCAGGGGTCACCAAACTATGACCTGCATTTTATCAGGCCCACCGACGGTACTTGAATTTGTAATGTTTTGAAAATAAATATGTTTGTTAAATTTGTTTTTGTGCATCTTACACTATTCATCCATGAATATAACATGGAAAGATAAATTTTGTTTTACATCTTTTTCTCAGAGCTTTCGTTCTGGCTAGCAAGTATTGAACACAATAATAATATGGCCATGCTTGTTATTTTTTTCAATTATCCGTCCCACTGTGAAAAAAGTTTGGTGATCCCTGATCTATCCATATATTAGTAGAATTTGTAAAGTTGGCAGAATTGCCTATTGTCAGTATAAGCCAAACAGTGAGGGAGTCTATCCCCTTTTTGCTAGTGCTAGACCAAGTTTTTTTTGTTTTTTGTGATGTTTTAGAAATGCTGCTTTATCGCAAAGATCAGATTACCTAAACTGTGCTGCTAATGTGCTGCGGGCTAGTATTGAACCTGTAACATTACAATTCCTAGGTAGATGCTCTACCCACTGAGCTAAACTGACCCTTAAAAGTAGAATTCGTAGTGGCTAAATTCAACATTTGTTCAACTTTTTATTGGTTCATACTAACTAAAAATAAGAATTTATATAGTTTATATTATGTCTTAAAATATAATCTATACAGTATTTAAATCTTAACATCCTGTTGAGAATTTTTTAAGTCCAGAGCCCCATTCCTATAAGGATTTGGCTAAAAATGGACTTTGCATCTAAAGTTACCTGTTATTTCCCTTAAATCAAAGATTTCTAAATATGTTTAATATTACATTAAAGGCTATTGTTTGGGGCAGATTAGGAAAATGAATGTGACTTCTAGCCGGGCGGAATGAGGCGGTATAGGACATTAAGAGTTAAAGTATTTATATTGATCGCAACGTCTTGCCACTCCTTCATTCATTGTCCATTTGTGTTGCTTGTTCATGACTTTTCAATCCCGCCAGCGACTTGCATAACTTAGAACAAATCTGGCACTCATAACAATAGGTGTTGACTTTGACCTCTTGTGTGACGCTTGAGACCATATAGCTGTCGGCGCACTTTAGTGTTGCAGGAAAATAAAAAGTCCTCATGTTGGGAATATATGGACATGCTCACACAAAAATAAAATAAACTTGCAGATAAAATAAACTCATATTAGGAGAAATACAAATTATAAAGAAACACACATTCCAATGTATATTTCTCAGTAACCGCATAAAACAAATTAATTTGAACTGTTGATATAACATCCTTTCATCCCATCCCAAATGTGGTGAGGCATGTGGCCAGGAAAAAAGGTAGATTATATATTTCTCGTGTATAATATTCACCCCCCTAATTTTGGGGCTAAAAAAATCTAGAAAAATAGTACATGTTATTAAAAAATAATTAGGGTATTTAAAAAAAAAATAACTTGTCCTTTTAATAAAACTGGTTTACAATATGAAATGTATGTTGATTACAAATGTCCCCTAATTTTATGGTTATTATTTATCCGGACAGTTTAGCTCAGTCAATAGAGCATCGGCCTGGGAACCTGTTATAAACCCTACCTATGAACATTAATGGGTATGTCCCAATCCTCATATACCCTACCTATGAACATTAATGGGTACGTCCAATCCTCATATACCCTACCTATGAACTAATGGGTATGTCCCAATCCTCATATATCCTACCTATGAACATTAATGGGTATGTTATACCCATTTCTCATAAATATGGAAGTATTATACTGACTGAGTAGTCTGATACCACTAGCAGTGGTTTAACTTTTCTTCATGCCGCTGGCAAGTATTGTATTTTGTTAATGTTAAAAAGATTCCATTTCATTTCCAACCTCAGTTTTGGTTATTTCTCATTTAGTAACCTTTGTTAGGTTATATCATAACCATAAAGGTTCCAGGTTCAATACCAGCACTTGCTAACTCAGCACATGAGTAACACAGCTTGGATCTGTGTGGTAAAGTAGGGGAGCTGATGTTAGGTGTGACACTCCACTTCAGACACAAAAAAATCTCCCTGGTCAAGCATTAGTGAAAAGGGGATAGACTCCATTGCTGTCCAGGTGATACTAACAAAAGGCCATTTTGCCTACTTTATTATTTATCTAGCTATCTTGTCTTGTAGAAATTTTTTGGGGGTTGTTTAGATTTTCCTGATTTTGTATTTCTTAGCTCAAAGGGGAAGATGGAAAAGCTGAAGAGAATTTAAATTCCAAACAGAAAAATGTCCAGGATTCTTTTTCCAAAGCAAAACAAACAAAAAGGTATGGTATTTTGTGTTGATTTCGGCAGATTTTTGTTTTTCATTTTTATTGATTTTCTGCTTTGTGTGTAATATTTAGTTATTTACTAAGCTTAGGTTAGATGTAGCCCAAGGCCAGGAGTATGGAGTGCCCAATGAGAATTGAACTCATTAACAATGGTCTGTCAATTCCACTTGCTAACCATTACACCACATGAGGTGCCCTGTTATTTACTAAGTATGGCTTAGATGTGGCACAAGGCCAGAAGGGGCCCTTGTGAGGATCAAACTCACTAACAACGGTCTACTAATCTAACTTGCACCAAGTGTAATAAATAATACTTTTGTTCATCTACAAATTTTAAAACAATAGATAACAATTTTCTTAAATGTGCTTAGAGGTAATTGGGTAATGTGAACATTAGTTACATAAATGAGAGTAACTTTCCCTTGTTTGTTTCACTTTGAGGAAGCCATTTGTTTTTGTTGGCCATTTTCATTTCACCATAAATCTACACTGAAAATACGAATTTGTTCAAATCAATACAACTGCATGTTTTAACACTAAAATATCATAAAATGTGTTCTCAATTGTGCTTGCATATTATTTGAAATGAACTAAATTTTTTATTAAGAACACATTTTATATTTTCGTGTTAAAACATGCAGTTGTATTGATTTGAACAAATTCGTATTTTCAGTGTAGATTTACGGTGAAATAAAAATGGCTGACCGAAACAAATAGCTTCCTCAAAGTGAAACAAACATGGGGAAGTTACTCTCATTTAACGGTAATTGTTTATTAAACAAATATTGATGGCTTACTATCGTTTGTGTGTGTGTGTGTGTGTGTATTAGTTTAAGTTAGATTGTGGAGATTAATAAATTGTAGTAAAAAAAAGTTAAAAGAATGGTAAGGGTAACCTGAAGGCATTTTTTTTTAATTATTCAGATATCATTGGGAAACAAGAAAATTTTAGGTAAATGGGACAATAAAACAAATAATAAAATACAAACATAAAAAAGACCAATAATAAAATATGAAAATAAAATATCCCACAATTTCACTTCTGCCAAGAGTTTAAATGTTGGCGGCAACCTACTGGTGAACATGTGTTTGCAGCTTTTTGAGATGAGCACTCCATACTCTGTAACTTTTACAATTATGATTAATGAAAAGAAAAAATCCACAAGAGAAGCCCATAAGTTTTTATCTTTTATGTAACAGAAACAACAATGAAAATGTTGGTTGAAAGTAAGGTTTAATTTTTTATTTATTTTTAAAAATTTTATAGCCTCAAAACAAATATTTCTGCATGGTTAAAATAATTCTTTTTTCTAAACCAGTTTTAAACAATGCAGAGTTAACATGTAAGGAAAACAATTATGGAAGAAAAAAAATTATTTGCTTTTTTCTTTTTTTTAAATATTCCCAATTATTCAATGAACCTTGTATGATGTGTGTGTGTGTATGTGTATATATATTTATATATAAAAAGAGAGAGAGAGGGATAGATAGATAGATAAAAGTGTATGAAAAACACACATTGTTGTTAAAATGTATATATTTTTATATCATTTTCAAATCGAAATATTGTCAATATTAGCAATGAAAATTATATATATATATATATATATATATATATATATATATATATATATAAAACCCCAACTAATTGGTATATTATCAGTATATCAAAACATGTCTATCATAAAGAACAGTAATTTTGTTTAAGTTTACTACTTATATACACATATTTTTTTCTGAATTTTCCCTTCTATTCAGTCCTGTAGCCAGTCATCATTTAGATAACACAGATCATCTTGAAAGCTTGTCCAGGACGGCTCAAATGCTTATGGTGGCCCAAGAAAATTCTGGAAAATATGCCCCCAACAAACGCTATGAATCCAATTCCAATTCTTCACGGAAGTCATTGTTTTTTTCTGAGATGAAAGCTCAAAAGGAAAGCCTATCGGTATGTTAATTTATATTTAATATTGTAATGTATCATTGAAAGTCCATAATTATCATTACTTTTGGTATAAATTTTAGAACAATTACAGTACAGAAAAATAAAGAATAAGTGTCACTGGACCCGACAAAGAACACGGAACACATATATAAATATAACTTTATATGAAGATATAAAGTTATATTTTTATTCTTTATTGTGTGTAGGCTGAGAGTTGTTGATAGAGAATGCACATACACAGGAGCCTTTGGGAGTTCTGACAGCGAGCAATCTGCTCAACCCAAATTTCTAAGAGTTTTTATAACTTTCTAACTCAACAGAGCCACGCCTCTTTCATTGTGACACATACGCAGTTTTCCTGTAGACATACCTCCTCGCTGATGCAGCTTGTTTTTATTGCTTATGGGCTACACCCACATTTTCTGTGTCTATGTGTTGTCTCTTTACACCTGTCTTCCGGCTATCGAAGGTCGGTTAAAACAATTAAAGGCAGTATCCTGATTTTGTTTTCAGGCCCATGTTCACACCCACGCACGAGTCATCCACACCTGTTCCCCCGACTGCCAACACAATACATTAATGGAATTAAGTTGTTTCAAGCATAAAAAAACATAACAGAAAAGAAGAATATTGAACCAAGAAAATCCAAAGTATTTGTGTGCACCTAAAATGGTGCAACAGATATAAGGGTTGAGTTAATACTTTTCTGACAATCATCTGTTGGTTGCAGGTTCAATCCTGACTATGGGCAAAAATAACTCACTACTTAACTCTTAACTTCCCAGAAGCAATTCTAGGTCCAAACCCATCTGTTCCCATAAGGATTTGGTAAAAAACAGCTAAAAATGGGTCTGTACATTCAAAAGCTCATAGTATTGTTATTTGTGAACAGATTGTTGTAAAAATAGGCAGACTTGCAGAAAACAATTTCTTCCTCGTTGTTTGCACTGAAAATGATTTTGCACACGCGTAGTTATGGAACAATTACATAATGATAGGTAAAAAAAACAGGTATACCCAATAAAGATGCTGAAAAAAACATTTTAAAACACTTTAATAGAAATACTTTACATGGAATTAGTTACAGAAATGACCGTACAAACATCACTGACATCAGTGCATCTCCTCTGTGAAAAATCAACAGGTAAAAAGACAGGTGTCTGAGGTATTTTTTCATATTAAAAAAGAGAAAATTTGCACTATATATCCAATGATTCTGCACTAAATGAGGTTCAGCAATATTACAGTTCATATTTTCTACATCTACATATTATTAGAATAGAAAAAAAAGCTATTACATTCTACTCAGGTGAGTTCTAGAGTAATGGTTCAATTTTTTATGGTATTACCATTTGTCAAAATATTCACTTGGCGTCAGTTTTCACACCAAGTTGATTTAAATTTTTTAAACCGAAAGAAAAATCAGAAAAAAAAATCTAAATTTCAGAAATTCACAGATAATAATAATGAATAAATTTACCTGTAATTCGGCAAATGAAGGACTCCCATTCGGAAAAGTATTCCGACGTACGCGCGTATTTCAGCTGCGCACGTGGTAATAAAACGCTGTTAATTTTATTACCACGTGCGCAATATTTTTAAAACGTCAATAAAAAAAAATGGAAAATTAACTTTTTAATGTTTTTTTTTACGTTTAATATAAAGAACAATTCCAAGTTTGTGTTTAAAAAAAAGGAAAAACAAATTTCTGTTACATAAAACCTAATTTTTTTATTTTAAAGTAAATTCCCAATCTTTGACAGGTGAGTTCTCAAGTGTTCAAGGAAAACTTGATAAAACAATTCTTACCTATTTACTTCAACTTACTGTTGAAAATTATGGAATTGTCCGAAGCATCCATTATCTTTACACAATGTAACGCCACATCGCTTGCATTCCACGAGCTTTGAATTTTGTTTCCATTCGCAGTCCTTTTTGTTCCCTTGGCGCAAACAACGCAGACACGTTTTCCTCTCGTCGTTTCTATCCTGGTTGGCTGGTGTTGTACGGGTTTCTTTAGAATCGGGGATGGTACTCCAGTGGCAGCTTTCCTTTTCCGGGAAGTGTGTCCATTTATTAGCCCTTTTGCAACTGCTCGCTGGAAATCCATGCGAGAAATTCGCCTTTGTCGTGGTCCTCCAGGGGCTTCAGTGTACAGGATGTATGCATTAATTGCAGACACATCCAAAATGAACCAGAACAGGTACTTCCACCATTTTCTAGCCTTAGTGGCAATTTTGTAATAATGCCTTAGCTGGTCATTTTTGTCCAGACCGTTAAAGTTGTTGGTGTATTCTATAACCGCTATGGGCTTTTCATATGTCAAATCGGCACCGCCACCTTTCCTTTTCCTTGTAACGGTCCTATTTTTTATGGTATTAGCAGTTGTCAAAAGATTCACTTGGCGTCGGTTTTCACACCAAGTGATGGCTGTCAATTTACCCTTTTGAAATTTTTTCATTTCACCGGTATTTGTCAATTTAGAATGTTTAAACGCATAAGGTAATCCCTGACGGTTCCTTCGGATGGTACCACAGGCATATGTCTTTTCCTTAAATAAATCTTCCATCAACGGTACCGACGTAAAAAATTGTCGAAGTATATATGATGATTTTTCCCATAATAATTACGGGCCAGTTCTGTAACAACATATGTACCAAGTGGCACTGTCCTATCGGGATATGAGTCCTTGCCGGTATATATATCAAAATCTAACAAATAATAGGAGTCTGAATCAGCAATTCCCCATGCTTTGAAGCCCCACTTTGTCGGTTTATTCGGCATATACTGCAGAAAAGAATTCCTGCCCGTGAATTTAATCATTCCCTCGTCGATACTGAGGGTTTTGTGGGGCTCGTAATGGTACCTAAATTGTCTTTTAGCATTTTGAATGACTGGGCGAATTTTATGTAGTTTATCATGCTGAGGGCTGGTACTTGGAGGGTTCGTCGAAGAATCATTCAGATGAAAATACCTCGTTAATTCATCGTATCGATTACGGGGCATTATCTTAGCAATTGAACTAATTCTTAAATCATCATCTTTACTCCAATAACACCTGAAAAAGTATTAAAGTTCATTTTAATTTTTTTAAACCGAAAGAAAAATCAGAAAGAAAAAAAATCGAGAAAGAAAAAAATCTAAATTTCAGAAATTCACACATAATAATAATGAATAAAATTTACCTGTAATTCGGCAAATGAATGACTCCCATTCGGAAAAGTATTCCGATATACGCGCGTATTTCAGCTGCGCACGTGGGAATAAAATTAACAGCATTTTTTTGTCTCGCGTATAAATTTGTTTGAAAAGCAATTTCTTCAAACAAATTTAGTGGAAATAGCTGACAAAAATATTCAAAGGGTGTAGCATCAAGTCCTAATGGGTGTGTAGGACCAACGAAACTTGTGAATTCTGATGGTCTCGTTGGTTCAACAACATTTTCGCTCCATTCGTCGGGTTCCGTAAAAATTTCGTCGTCATCTTCTAATTCAGAAAAATCTGATAAGTCAGAAGTATTAACACTCGAAAAAGAAATATCGCTTTGAGCATCAATTCCGAAGTCTGTCTCTTCCCATAAAAGATTATCTTCGGAAAAACCTTCGAAAGTATAAGTATTTTCAGCGGCCATCTCCAAAATTGGTTTCAAAAATGCGAGGGAAAATATCGGTGTTGTCTAGACAAAATCTTCGTTTAAAAAGAAAGAAATCAATAGTTAACCGGAAATAAATTATTTATGAAGTGACCACGGTTATTTCCCTTGCTTAAAAACTATTGAAAAATACTTTTTAATGGGTTTTTACAAATATATATATGAAAACGAGCGGACCCACCTTCATTCGTAATCACCATTTTTTTAAAATTCAAGACCATAAATTTTCTTCGTTTTTTTGTAAAAAAAAAAATAGTTTAAAAAAGACAGATAAATATTTTAAAACCAAAATAGATACATTATAAAATGAACAGTTGCATAAAAGGATTTTAAAAATAATTTTAAATCGATTTTTTATGAATGTATCTGAAAACGGACGGTTTTTTTTTTTTTTTCTATTTTCGTTTTTTTTTTTGTAATTCGAGTAGATAAACACCTCTGTTCTTTGGGAATAATTATTTTAAAAAGACAGAAAAATATTCCAGACGAGAAATTAACCTTTCTGTAACAAACATACTTCTTTTCCTGGATTAAAAATGTTGAAAATGTGAGTTTTAATTGAATTTAACAGTGTATATGAACCGAGAACGCTTTATGGCGTTCTGGGAATGGAAAAATATTTTTTTCTCGTCGTTTCATGGCGTTTCAGGACGTTAAAAGTTAATATAGTTTAACACTTGTACCCAGTCATGGTTAAAAATGGAATGAGAACAATCTACCCCAGTGGATTAAATAATGGTTTTGGTTCAAAGGTCTGTGAAGGCTCCCGATTATATGAAGCACCTGAAGAATGCAGGAAGAGGACACATTGGCTGAAACGTTGTGTATATATAAAAAAAAAGATGAGGACAACAGTCCTGAAAATCTAAGTAATACAACTTATCAAGTCACATCTCAAAAATTAAGACAAATAATTACAAGGAATGTTGAAAAAGTATCAAGACAGAAATTAACAATGAATAAAGTATTAATTTTCTTCAAAATAGTCCCCTTAGCATTCAATACATTCCAGTGAGTTTTCCATAGGTTGAAGCACCTATGAAACTCTTTTGATTTGGTGTGAAGTTTTCTTTTGATATTTTCCACATTCTTAAATCTTGCCCTCAAGATAAATTCTCAGTATAAGATACAAGAAAAATTCATATGGAACTAAATCTGGCGAGGATGGACAGTGCTGCACTTACACAATTCTGTGTTTCACCAAAAAATATTTCATTCAACATATTACAAATTATGAGAAAAAGAAAATAGATATAATGATTGTTATAAAAGAAATACACAGTGCCTAATACATCTATGGAGAAAGAGTCAATATTTTTTTTTAATATTCTTTTAATTGGCTATATATGAGGTGTGCTCAAAAAGTATGAAGAACAAAACTGTATTTACTAAAATAGAAATGAAAAATCAATGAAATATTCATTTTCTTCAATATATTCCAGTGAATTTTCCATTGGTCAAAGGACCTCTGAAACTCCTCTTTTGATATTGTGTAAAGCTCTTTTTAATGTTTTTCACATCCTTAAACCACGCTAAAATTTTAAAAATTCAATGCATATTATACATGATAATTTTTTCCCCAGAATTTCGAACCGCCCTGTCGGCTGGGGCGTTAGAATGCACCTCTGCAGAGGGGTAAGACTCCCCCAATGGGGCCACCTGTTGGCCGTGGGTAGCGACCCGTGATGCTTAAGGATAGAGCCCAGGTGGATGAGCAGTTCATGACATACAATACTCCACTTTGGCCCTATCTTGGGCTAGACGGGTGGTCGGGGAGGCCCCCTCCGATCAATCGGCTGGTCACGTCAAGCCCTAGCACCTATATGATTTTCCCAACCCTATTGCCATTATGGCAAGCCCCAACCCCTTTTTATCATATGGATGCTAGAAGGTGGTGGCTGCGGGTCTACATGTCCTGGGAATGACGTTAAACTCTATCTGATGGTGAGGTTCCAGTTTTGGAGGTTTGGGGAATGTGGAGCACCCCTTCATCACCATTGCTCCCTGGTCCACTCTGACCCGGAGTGGTAGTACCTGTTAGGGTCCCATCTATGGGTTAAATAGAAAAATGTATTTATAAAAAAAATTGTATTATCCATTAAGAATTGATTTATTTCAAAACTTTATCAGCATTAAATGACCCACTGAGGTTGATATGCCGTAAAACAAAACAAACAAAAGAATTTCGAAGTCCAAAATTAATTTTGTGTGTTATACTTGAGGGCATATTATACACATAATTATGGTATTTTTTATTTTATTTACCAGATTCAAGAGGAGATAGATGAATTCCTTTCTAAACTTGATATTAAACCTGAACAGTTAGGAACCATTACAATTGCCGGTAAGAAAAAAATGTTCAGTTATTTTCTTTTTTTAACTTTTTGCCTATGAAATTTCCCTGGCTGTACAAAATTTTCTTGTTATATTTTTACATGTATGATGTGATATTTCAAAGTTCACTATCTATTCTATATCACTAACTCATTCTATTCAGATAAAGTCCTATTATTATTATTGTAATCTGAGTCCTTCTGCTCAATTATAATGAACTAAACATCAGTTTTTATACTTTGTGGAAGAGCTGCTGTGAGCGGTTTAAAAGTAGGCAAAGAGTTAATCTACTGAGTTTTAATTTTTTTTATTTAAATTGTATAATTTTGATATTTATAAGTTTATGTATGAAAAGATTTTCCCTGTGCATTTGCCATCATCTAAGGTACCTCCTCACCCCACACATGCATCACCTCTCAGTTTAGACCTAACTCTGTCCGTTAAAGTCACAGACTCCTAAGGTGGAAACTTGCATAGCAACAGAGGGATGATCTTTAGGCCACCTGCTACCCACGTCATTGAATTGGCGGTTTCTTGAATATTTTTTTCCAGTTTCCTAGAGTTCATTGTACGAGCAAGACATGAATGATAATGAAATTTATTGTGTACAGTGCTCAGGTGCACCATAACTCATCAAAGTCTCATGTCTAGTACATAGAATAATGTATTAGTGTCAGGAACATGAATAATGTACAGTAATGATATACATGTATGTGTGCGCAGGTGTGCATCAGGTATAGTGTTGGCAGATTACAGGAAGCATGGAGGCTTTGTAAGATTGCGTCTCTTGAAAGAGACATTCTCATAATCTTTTTTTACCCTGAGATTATCAGTGAATATTCACTTCTTCTTTACTTTTTCTTTTGCTTCCTTAGATTTGTTTATTTGTTCAATAATACCTCACTTTTACATTATACTTACTATCTTGAGTTTCCTTTGTATTATTTTTATTTCATTGTTTTATATTCTTTCATTGCTGTTTGGTTAAGCCAATGCCCATTTCTTTGCATAAGTGAAAAGGCAGAATACTGACAATAGAATCTCTCATACTATTAGTATTATCTGCGTTATTTGGACTATTGTCCCCATCTTCATTGTTATTTGTACAACGTTTCGGCTGATATGCCCTCCGGCCTTCTTCTCCAATTGGACACAAGGCCTAGTGGATAAGGTAGTTAAGTTAAGACAGTTCTAAGTGACAGTTATCTCTGGATACCAAGTTCAATCCTGAGTGGAGGCAGTTAGAAAAATAATTAACACAACTCCTACCCCAGCTATGGTTAGCGAATGAGAACAGGATACCCCCGTGGAATAAATAAAGGGTTAGGTTCAAAGTTCCATGATGGCTCCGATTATGACTAGAAAGTTCCCGAGTTTGAAAAGAAGGTTCCCGAGTCCGACAAGAAATACCTGAAGAAGGCCAGAGGGCATATCGGTCGAAATGTTGTACAAATAACAATGAAGATGGGGACAATAGTCCGAATAACGCAGATAATACTAATCTTCAAGCCTCATCTCAAACATTCAGAGAAATACTCTCATACTATGTTCTTATAAAAACAGAAGAAATTGCCAGTCAATTATACATTTAATGTTGTAGATTTTATAAGTAGAAGATAAGGACTGAAGGGAATATGATATACTTTAAATCTTAGTGTATATTTCAACTGATGTTGCAGTGCTTGGATCCCATTGGCTAAAAAAAGTCATCAACAGCAGATATGACATTATCAGAGATGCTGATAGGTACGCATCATGCTTCCCAGTGTTTTTTTTTTCTTCCCCCACCATTTCCAGATAACTGTAAATACATCTCAATATTTTCTTGGAAACAAATTACACTGTATGGGGTACAAGGTAGGGGTTAGACGGTTTGTTAGACGTTGTTCATAGATAAAAACTCTACAATTTATTAAGAAACTTTAGTTGGGACCCATCAAATTTCCCGAGGACTCATTCAAATCAAACACATGCGTCCTAAATTAAAAAGCTATCAGCATCACTGCATCATCATATGAAATTTTCAACTCACCTTTGTATTAAGCTTCTTTTTTTTTTTTTTAATACTTAAAAAATAAAGATGGGCATAACCATTACTCTATGAGTACCTGTATGCGATTTGAAAGCTGCACAGATGAATGTGCAATGTAGTCCGATTCGAGAAGTTATGCTTTAAACTGGGTGATAACGTGGCTGAAGCAACAACAAAAATTTGCTGTGCAAAAGTTAAAGGCGTACTTGATCACAATACAGTAACCAGATGGTTCAAGAAATTTTGCTTGGATTGTGACAATTGGGCAAGGTCAGCTAAGTTTAAAACCGTGGATTCCAATATTTTGCTGGACAGGCTTACTCTGATGAATCATCTGGTTATGTCAAGCCCTTGCAACTCTATGACTGTCCCAACTATATTTTTCAATTTGCTCTAATGGCAAACACCCACCCTTTTTATCATACAGTTGCTAGAAGGTAATGGCTGAGGGTCAACCACCAGTATTTATTAATACACATGACATAATGAGAATTATTTCTACCAATTTATTAATTACATATGATGTTATTAAAAAAAACCGTTTAGCATTAAATAACCCACAACAGTTGATATGACATTAAACACCAATCAACCAACCAACTTATAAATAGATGAAAATCATTTCTAAACCTGACATTTTTTTTTTTTTTTTTTTTTCAATTGGCTTTTTAAGATTTACGGCATCGATTTGAAAAGAAAAAGAAACGAAAACTTACTAAAGAAGAACGTAAACTGTATGTCGATAAAGTCAGTGATCACATCAACAAAATATTTTCCCAAGCCTCCCAGGACCAAGATGAAGACTCCAATGAAAGACAACGGATCAAACGAATGAGAGTTGAACCACCGAGGGGCACATCATTTGGCAGACATTTCCAAAAATCACTCCAACCAAAAGAAGATGGGGAAAGAAAAGTTGGAGATTTCAATAATGGTTTCGGAGATGAAGTTGCTATCATAGCGGATCCTCAAGTTGGTCACGAGAGAAGAATTTCAACGGATTCTGGATTATCAGAAACTAACAGAATTACAAAAAGTAAGATTTCATTTTATTACTTTTGGGTTTACTTAAAACTTTATATAGGAGGGTAATCCCAAAGGTTAGGTCTCCAAAATATTTAGAAATCACAGAAACGTTTATTGTTTAACATCAGTGATGTTTACATCATTTTGAAGTTATCTATTTTTCTGAATAATCGCCATTTCAGTTGATGCATTTTTATAGGCGCTGTAGCAGTTTTAGTATGTACATGTCATACCAAATCGCCACCATATAGTTGAGGAAGTATTGAACCATGTCGTTGTTACAAACTCCCTACACCACATGTGGATATTTTTGACATACATGTATATAATTGCAATACACTTGCATTAATTGGCAATGAATTTCAATCGGTTTAATGCCTTTTGTGATCTAAAACCAAATAACTGTTATAAATAAATAAATAATAATGATAATAAATTACTTCACACTTGGCGGTAGAATCAATCAGGAGCACAATCAGAAATAACTGCCAAGCTAAGATTGAGTGGGGTAGGCGCATGCACAGCAAACATAGCCGTGTTGCCAATAACCACACAAACAGTTACCCTGTGTCCCCAGCACTTTTGAAACCATACTTTTTTGATTACCCTTGTACAATCCAGCATTTATTTACAAACACAGCAATATGTTTAAAAAGTACAGAAACTTCAGCTGTATTTACCAAGATGGATATGAATAATGTGTATAAATGATAGATTAATTTTCGGTTCTGTAAACATTTTGTCATCCCGGATTCCTGCCCTTATTTACGCTATGTTTTTCATTGACAGTATCACACATAAAATAGGCCCAGCTTAGATATTTACCAAGTGGTGTTTCCCGCTTTTTATCGGCAAATTGATTTAGATATTTTACAATTTTAATTTTACAATTTTTAAATTACGTCTCGATCGTTTTGATCTTGAAGTTTGCATGAAGTAGTACATTTTTCTGTTGTTTTTTAAAATTTTGTACACAATCTTCATTGTTTTTTTGGGTTTTTTTGCTACAGATAATTTTACCAATCCAAGGGAGGTAACTTCTCTGGTGACGAGTCCAAGTAATTCACTACAAAATGACGTACAATTTGATTTGGAATTAATTGAAACTGAAACTGCAACATGTCCTTTATGTGGAGAAATTTTCCCTCTTGATGTGATAGAAATTCATGCTGATAGCTGTGCAGACAGTCAATTTGAGCTCCATTACACACAATGAATTTGTAATAAATTATTTTTTTTTATTCAAAATTATTTAATGTAAATACCTAAGTATTTTCATTTTTTTTTTTTTTTTTTTAAATTCTGAAATGTTTTTCACGATTTAAATTATAAGCCCCCCTCTCGCCTCACATACACAAATATAAATTAGCATACAAATGAAGTTAATCATTGTATTTTTAAGCAGCGTCATCACAAAATTGTATTGCAATTATTCAAACGATTAGGCTATGGCCATAAATGCAAAAAATAAATTCATGGCGTGAATTGAACTTGAATCCTTTTGCTTTGGAAGGGCTAGTTATGATCACACCAGCTTCTATGCCAATAATGCTTTCACTAACCACCACCCCTTTTTTTTTTAAAGTTTTGGGTCTGCAAAATTATACTTTGAGTACAGCATAAGGGTTAAAATTAGAATATACTGGGGCACCAGAGTCTCAGTGAGACCAAAAGGGTTAAATCTAACTTTTTCTAGTAATCTGAACATTAGTGACATAAATAAGAGTAACCTCCCCATGTTTGTTTCACTTTGAGATAGCCCTATGTTTTGGCTGGCCATTTTCATTTCACTGTAAATCTACACTGAAAATATGAATTTGTTCGAATCAATACAACTGCATGTTTTAACACGAAAATATCATAAAATGTGTTCTTAATTGTGCTTGTGCATTATTTGAAATTAACTTAATTGTTAAGAATACATTTTATATTTTCGTTTTAAAACATGCAGTTGTATTGATTCGAACAAATTCATATTTTCAGTGTAGATTTACGGTGAAATGAAAATGGCCAACCAAAACATACATGAAACAAACAAGGGGAGGTTACTCTCATTTATGTAACTAATGTTCAGATTACCACTTTTTCTTAAATAGTTAGTATTGACCTTCAGTTAGCCATAGAATTCTTGGTAGAGCAGCTGGTGTGATTAACC
Source organism: Doryteuthis pealeii (assembly GCA_023376005.1). NCBI lineage: Eukaryota > Metazoa > Mollusca > Cephalopoda > Myopsida > Loliginidae > Doryteuthis > Doryteuthis pealeii. The sequence continues at coordinate 103,278,807 of CM042138.1, read as the reverse complement.
AGCCCTCCTGAGGCAAAGGAATAAGTTTTTCTTGTCAGAAACTTATTTAATAGTTAATGTTCACTCAACGATAGGCTGACAATTTGGATTGTTGCAAAGAAAGAAACATACCAGTCAAAAAACAAGTTGATAATGGCTGACAATACTTCATCTAATAAATAATAATCATAAGACTTTCATTAGTTTTTTTTTATTAAGTAGTTTATATTAAAAATGATGAATTTTTCAAAGGTAAGTTCACTTTTTTTTTTTTTTTTAAATTTATACTACACTAATATATATATATATTATATAATGCCCTTTTATTTAACACAGATATAGCATATTGTTAGGTTAATTCTTTGTATTATTCATTTTTTGTGATTAAGTTTTTTTTAAATTGTTTATAAAATTATTTTTTAATTATTACATTTGATGTTAATTTTTGGTAGAAATTAGAAAAATATCAAAAAGTAATTGCAGAGAAATATTATTTAAGCTTGCTTTGGTTCATTTCTATATTGGTATTATATGTACTGTATTATAGCTATACCCATGGGAATTACATGGTATACATGTATAATGATTCCACATATTTAAACTGTAAATCAATTGAATAATCTGGTAAATTTTTCATTTAATTTGCTTTTTGGATGTACAGAAGGAGCTGATTTGTTCAGTTTTTCAATATTTATTTTCAAACAAACTTCTTTTTTGTGTTATTTTCTACATAGAAAAGGAATTTTTTTAATCAAAACTTATTGTTCATGGTTTATATTTTTTTAATTTTCAAGTTGCTATGGATATCAAAGAAACCAGTGAATCTTTTAAGGTCAAGTTTTTTAAAATAATAATTCTTTTAATAAGGTTTGGAGAATTTCATATTAATATAGAATTCATATTCTAATAATGTACATGTACATTAGGGTAGGTCGATTTTTCACTTTAAAAAAATATCAAATTGTCCATCTATGCAAAAGTTATGTGTTAGTATACTGAATGCTGATACCAAGATCTTTTACTTGCACCATTGTTTAAGGAAATAGCATCAAAGATCATTTACTAAAATGCCCTAAAAATCCTCATTTTCACAAAATAAGGATTTTTAGTGCATTTTAGTAGACGATCTTTGATGCTATTTCCCCAAACAATGGTGCAAGTAAAAGATCTAATTTTTGGTATCCGTATTCAGTATACTAACACAACTTTCGCATAGTTGGACAATTTAATATTTTTTTTAAAGTGAAAAATCAACCTACCCTAATGTACACCAACCTTGATGATTTACTTGTTATATACATTAAGGGACACAAAATATTCCACATGTTTATCCTTCTCTTGGCACATTGTTTTATAAGTATGTATAACCTTTTCCAGAAACAAAAAGGTATTCCTTTGAGTGGGCAGAGAATTTTTCAATGGCACTTTTTAAAAATTCTGTTTATAAAATATATTCCATCTGACCCAAAAGGTAGCTCTGAAAATTACTATTAATGTTTAAAAAGTTTATATTTTTACTCCAATGTTTTGGCTTAAATTATGGATATATATATTCCTTCAAGGTGACTAATTGGCCAATAAAAAAAAGAAAATTGGTAGGGATGTACTTATTTAAGTTAATTCTCTTCTATACAATCAAAACGGATATTATTATATATAAAATTATATACATACATATATACACAACTTTTTATAAAATGTTAATTTTCTTCCTTTCTAGTGGAACATAATAACTCCTTAACAAAAAAATATATATATATATATATATATATATGATATAATGAAAAAACAAAAGATGTTTACAACTGAAATAGGCTCATCAGGAGAGAAGTGTGCAAAACCATTTCGGGGCCAAATCTCTCGACGGTTTTAAAAAGCAACACCGGCCCATCCTCAACTAATAGAGATTTGGCCCCGAAATGGTTTTGCACACTTCTCTCCTGATGAGCCTATTTCAGTTGTAAACATCTTTTGTTTTTTCATTATATCATATTCATACTGTCGGATTAATTTCCATTTTATTTTCACATATATATATATATATATATATATATATATATATATATATATATATATGGGGTTCTTATTTTTTGTTAAGGAGTTATTATGTTCCGCTAGAAAGGAAGAAAATTAACATTTTATAAAAAGTTGTTTTCATTTATAATTACAGAGGTGAGTCAAAAAGTAATGCCATTTTGTTTAGGACAGGTATAATTACCAACACAAGAACATGTATCATACATCAAAATGTAGCTGGTTCTATGTGGATCACATCCCTACTTCTCCACAGTCACCGTTTCTCTCAATAGCAATGTTCGAATGAGAGCATATATCCCTGCCCTGTAAAATTCTGTGGACTGTTCTTGGTAATTATACTTGTCCTAAACAAAATGGCATTACTTTTTGACTCACCCTTGTATTACTGTAAATGTATTACTTGTATTTCTGTAGATTGTTGAGTGTACTTATTTTTTTAACATAATTTAATAATTGACATTTCAACAGCTCTTTATATCTGTGTTTGTCTCCATATTTCCAATGTTGTTGAATAAACTAAACTTAACATCCCATTTGTAGGGTTAAGATTCTTCAGAATGTAATGAATACCTGATGTTTCTGAATAGAAATATAATAATCACATTGTAATGTTGCGGGGCTGTTCGTTGTCACGGTACCAATTCGCAATATGCAACGTTGCGGGTTTCTCACCGCGTCTTCCAGTGCCTTAAAATGCATGGTACTATTAAATTCACACAAGTCGCTGGACGCTCACAAGGCATGTAAACTTCTGGGGTTGTTTACAATATCCAGCAGTCCTTGGTTGCTAGTGGCAGGTCAAGAGGCACGCCGCGTGCCTCTCGTTTATCGTCCAGCAAAAGGTATCACATTTCACGACCGTGGGTCTTTAGTCACAGTCAATTAGACTTGCTGACAAGCGTCCCTCTTCGTAGTATCTGTACTATTTGTTTGGGTAGAGATTCCATTCATAAAAAGATTTCTTTGGCGTAGTGAAAGAAATACGATAATACCGTATTTATTTTTCAGAAGTTTATTAGAATAAAAACTTCAATGTAACTTTTTGAGAGAGATGGTCAAGCCTAATAATCTCTATACTTAATAAGGAGTGTTCTTTAACTGGTTTCAACTTAGTTTCCGTCCTCAGCAAACTTCTCGGTGACAAACTTTTCTTAACAATAACAGGCCATTCCTTATCGTCTTCAGTGACAACAGTTTACCAAACTCCGTACGGCCTCGACTAACTCTCTCTGGTTCTCTCTAGAAAGAATAGAATATTCCATTCCTTCATCATTCTGGTCAAATAGAGTTCACAGCCTTTTAGATCAAAGGACAACTGGCCGTCACGAATACTAGGATTTCGTTAAAATCTGTCATTGTGTCGCCAATATCTCGTTAAAAGATTTTATTTCTTTTTCGGCCGATTCTACAAAGGCCACCCAAGTAATATCAGAGAATCGGGAATACATTTTTGTTTTAAGGTTTCTCCGAGTCTGGCACAAGGCCACAAATATAGGTGCTGGGACGGCCATTATGTTACAACATGATTTCATCAGAAAGTCTCAGATGAAAGTGGTTTTTGCTAAATACCAATGGATTTATAGAAGCAGAAACAAGTCTGACAATATTTAACAAGAACTGAAAATTTTTATTCAAAAATAAATCCACATAATATATTTTCTTGTGTACAATTTCTTTTTTTAAAGGGATACTTACAGAATTTAAATTGGAAATTAACAGCTTCAGTAATTCTCTATTTGATTATTATATAATGAATTCACTGTAGAGAAATCTCATTGTATCAAATGTAAGAAAATATTTATTAAAATTACATTTAACAATTGTCTGTTTATATGTTTATTATTTGTCACACTTTTCTACATCACATGATATTTTGATGATGTAGTAAAATTCTTTTTGTAAATTCTTCAGAGTCACTGCAATTCAAATATATCTGAATAAATAAATTCCCTTAAAAGATAATTGATTTAATAATTGATCATAAAGTCAAATAATTTGTGGATTTTAATTCCACTTTTAAATGCTTCATTTGGGATTTTGTTGATATAGAAATTGTAATTTCTATATCAAAAATTGTAATTATTAATCTTATCCAAATAATCTGGCAATAGATTTAGAGAGAAAAAAAGGTCATGTCAAGTTCTGATTGTCTTCTATTCTTTCAATACAGGTGGTGTGTAGTCTTCCTTGGTAGCTTCAGCCAGAGATTTTGCATACAATTCCAAACGTTGAGTCATCTAAAAAAAAAAAATTTTTTTATCATAATTTATCAAATGTTGCTTGATTTGGTTATTAGGTTCAACAAGAACCTTAATAACCAAATTCCTATACAATTCTTGTTCACAAAGGGAGAGATGAATGTAAATCAAATATTTTAGCATGTAAAAGAATTGATATTTAGAGCTTCTTTATTTTTAAGGTAACTTACTAACTTTTGCCTGTAGAATCTTAATAAGCCTTCTTAGCTGGTGCTGTAGAATATGCCAGCTGCACCTCTACAGAGGGGTAAGATGTCCCCTCCAATAGAGCCACCTGTTGGTCATGGGTGATGACCTGTAATACTTGCTTATGGATGGAATCTTGGTATCTGAGCAGTCCATGACATGCAATACTCCACCCTTACTTGGACTAGACTAGTGATCAGAAGGGCACATCAAGCCCTAGTATCTATATGATTGTCCCAACCCTTTTGATCATGTGCTAGAAGGTGGTGGCTGAGGATCTTAGTAGGACTGAGATTCTTCAGAATTTAACTGATGTTTTTGAAACTATTGGTAACAAACAATATGGTTTCAATTTCAGTGTTAAGCTGTGTAAACACACACACACACATATATATATATATATATATATATATATATATATATATATGTAGGTGCAAACATATTCATACAAGAATTTTTATAAATCCCTAAAGAGAGCTCAATGTATTATAATCAATAAATTAGATTATATACAGAGCAATATTTAACTTTCAAAGAAAGAAAAACTTAAACCGTTATCCTGTAACAATTTATTTCGACCAGAAACTCAAAAGATTTTTTTTTTTTTTTTTTAATTCTTAAGAGCCCAGCCTCATCAGATGGGTTTTACAAAAATAATGGGATTCAGTGAAGAAAAAAGTTATACAACCAGAAAAAACTCAATGTTCACAAAATTTATGTCAGATAGCAAGTATAAAGTTAAAAATTGTAAGCCTAACAAAAAGATACAATGTATATCTTAGCTTGCTGTTCAACTGACTTCCTCAAAAAACAAATAAATAAAGAAATGATAGTAAAAAGAATAATAATCTAATATTTCTATGATTTTGTTAGTGCTGTGATTATGCTATAATTGTAATGATGTTTTAGTTGTGCTTTTTCTACTACAATTTTAAAACAATAATTATAGTATGAATTCAATTTATGATAATTAATGATAAGGATAATAGCTAATATCATTGCCAGTATTAATAAGATAATAGTATTAATTTTAATTGATAATAATAAAATTATATTGTTATTATTATGATAATTATATCATTTTTAATCGTGATTATAATAGTAATTAAATTGATTTTTTTATTTTACTTTTTATATATTTTTATATTAAATTCTAACATAAATTAATTTTATTTTTTTATAAAAAACATCTAGACATAAAAAAAATTCTTAATATTTTATTCATTTACTTATGTGTGTATATATATATATATATATATATATATATATTATTTTTGAGGAAGTCAGTTGAACAGGAAGCTAAGATATACATTGTATCTTTTTGTTAGGCTTACAATTTTTAACTTTATACTTGCTATCTGACATAAATTTTGTGAATATTGAGTTCTTTCTTCAGGGAATCCCATTATTTTTGTAAAACCCGTCTGATGAGGCTGGGCTCTTAAGAATTTAAAAAATTATGGGATGACGGTTTGTTAAGTTTTTCTTTCTATGAAAGTTTATATAATAAATAAAATTGTGATCAAGAAGTGTTGAGAATGAAGATATTTACACAGCTGACTTTATATAATGAGGTAATATGTCTAAATGAATTGGAGCCATTTAGAAGCCAGTGTATACTTCTTGAACAGCATTTTTTGGAAAAACCCAGAATTGTGCAAGTGCAGCATTCTTCATCTGAAGGGTAAAATCTGAGGATGTGTGAGACCTTAAATGAAACAACACAGCTTCACACCATATCAAAATAAAATTTTTTACAAGTCCTTTGACTAATGGTAAACTCAATGGATTTAATGTTGAATACCATGGTTGACTATTTTGAAGGAAACTGTCTTGGTTAATACAACTTTAATCTCAATACTTTTTGAAAACTTTTTTTTTTTTCACTAATAAAAAGCAATTGAAATTAAGATGAAAAAATTAGAAATCCAAATATTAATATTGCTATTTGTTATAACCCAAAATATTAGGAACAACAAAATATAATACAAAATAGTTAAATGTATTTTTAAACTCAACAGATTTTGTACCGACCAAGGTACAGGAGGATTTATATGGATAAGACACTGCCTGTGTGTGTGTGTTATCATGCTGCCATTTTATTTTACTCCCTCCTCATAATTGCTGAGAAGAGTTATCTCCCCTAACACTACTGATACTTTCACTGTATCTAAACATTAAAAAGAGTGTTATGGGAAAGTTAATTTGATGGCTTGAGAAGTTACAAGTACATTTCTTTTATAAACTTAGACAAGATAAAAATATATATATATATATATTCTTTATTGTATTTACAAAGAAACTGGAAGCAAATTATACGAGGGTAATCCCAAAAGTAAGGTATTCAAAACAATGGGGACGCACTGAAACTGTTCGTGTGGCTATTAGCAACACAGTCGTGTGTGTTGTGCATGCACCTGTGCACACCTCACTACCATGCTCAGTCATGGCAATCATTTTTGATAGACGCTACTGCCAAGTGTGAAGTTCACACAGTTATTTAGTTTTTGAATGTAAAAGGCATCAAACCGATTGAAATTCATCACCAATTAGCAGAAATGTATGGATAGTCATGCCTGAATGTCAAACATGTCCATAAGTGATGTAGGGAGTTTGCAACTGCTACCTCAATGGCATGGCGGTGAGCCAGTCTGACATGTGCATACAAAAACTGTCACAGTGTCTACAAAAATGCATCGACCAAATAGATGATTATGTAGAAAAATAGATACATGTTCAAACTTTAAAATGATGTAAACATCATTAACAATAAACGTTTCTGTGATTTCTAAATATTTTGGAGACTTTACCTTTGGGATTATCCTTGTAAATATATTAATTAAAAAGGCTGAAAATAAATTCTGAACTTACCCTAAATCCCCAAGTGTCTTTCACTTGCCGACACATGTTCAAGTCCATCTCAACCACCAACAAACCATCTTTGTTTCGGGATAAACCCTATTGAAATGATATAAAAAATTTATTATGAGTTAAAAAGGATTAATTGTTTGTATGTACATAAAATTGTCATGCCAAAGGATTTTCAGAAATACCATCATCAACACATGTTCAAAGTGAGAATTATTCCATGCTGTAGCCATGTCAGTGCTACTGTATGACTATGCAACTTGGAGATAATGAAACACTTTGAGAAAAAGCTATTATGGGAACTACACAAGGATGCTATGTGTTGCCTTGAACAAATATTGGAAGCAGCAATCCACACAACAACAAAAAAACAGCTGTATGACCATTTACCTCTTCTCACTTACTTGGGCTAGATGGGTGGTTGGAGAGTCCCCATCTGATCAATGCATACACATTAATATGCTTATAATAAGGAAAAGTACTAGATTTTGATTTTTTCTGATTAAATGATATATTTCAATAATTAAAAATCAATCGATTTGTGGAACTATTCAAAGTTCTCACTTAATAAATACTGACCTTTTAGAAAAATAAAATTGTTTCAAACCATTCATGAGTTTAGGGTTACAATTTTTTAGAATAATATTTTAAATTAAAAAAAAAAAAAAAAATTCTAAAATAAATGAATATTACTATACACAAATTGTTAGCTCCTTTTATTGTTAAAATTAATTTCTCTAACTCCTCTCTTTCCCCTTTCTCATTCACACCCTGGTATTCCTAAAATTGTTTTAGTCCAATCATGGACTGGGTAATTCTGCTAGTGTGTGTGTGTGTATGTGTATATATATATATATATATATATATATATATATAATAAAAGAAATAAGATTTAGCATTAAAACCCACAAAGGTTGATATTTTGTTAAACACCAATCAACCAATTTTCTTAGGGACTGAATAAAAAGCTGTTTACAGTACATCTTTGATTTTTCTGCCTCAAAATTTCACTGACATTTAAGAAATCTCATTGACTCAAAATAAACATTTCCATATTGATTAACTTTAAGCTTCATCAATATTTATTTTCATAAAGAAGTGAAGTTCATAGATAAAAATAAATATGATGACTAGACCCATTTTAATGTCATGTGACAAAAAAATTTTTCATATTTTTTTTTAACTTTGCATGTCTGGATCTTTTGATAAATTTTCAGATTTTGAAGCTAAAGATGTAAACTCTACATCCTGACTTAACAGATGATAAAATGTAAAGCAACTGCCCCAAGGTGTTCCTCTGAAATCAAACATTACTAAATGGTTGAAATAAATAGAAATCCTATTACTTCTTACCAATTTAAATTAAGGGCTGTAAAAAGATTTTTTTTTTAAATATATGAACTTCTTTAATAATAAATGTGATTGTCAGTATGTCACATTTTTCAACTTAACTCTCTATATGTCATAGCCCAACATTTACCATTTTGGAATCAGGCAAACTCTGTTAGCAAATTAAAAACATTCTGGGCTGAATATAAACTTCTCATTCCTTAAATTTTGGGTTTCCACATTTTTAATTAATGTGATTGTTTTTGGCATTTTTTTTTTTTTCCACAAAAATTCTTTGTACAATAATATTTTTTATAAATTTGGGGAATATATGAAGGCCCAATTAAGAGCTCTCCACTGTATTATATATGGCTGCTTTTAAGCTAGTTTAAAAATACATGAACTTTTATTAAAATGATTAGGGTAATCTGAACATGAGATTAACCTCCCCTTGTTTCTTTCACTTTGAGGAAGCCATTTGTTTTGGTCAGCCATTTTCATTTCACCATAAATCGACACTGAAAATACGAATTTGTTCGAATCAATACAACTGCATATTTTCACACGTAAATATCATAAAATGTGTTCTTAATTGTGCTTGCGCATTATTTGAAATGAACTTAATTGTTATTAAGAACACATTTTATGATATTTCCGTGTTAAAACATGCAGTTGTATTGATTACGGTGAAATGAAAATGGCCACCAAAACATAGCTTCCTCAAAGTGAAATAAACAAGGGGAGGTTACTCTCATTTATGTAGCTAATGTTCAGATTACCATGATTAGTTGATATATAGTCTAAGTTAAGGTAACCTGAAGCCAAACAAAGTTTTGGTAAACTGGCCAAAGCCTGGTCTGTTTATCAAAACCTTTCTTATTCCCCAATGATACCTGCATTGGAAAAATAAAGTCTAAAAAAAGTTTGGGTTCAGGTTACCCTTACCACACTCTTAACCTAAACTGGACCTGGTCTAGCGCTGATACCAACAATAGGCCACTCTGCTAACTTTACTTATATAACCACAAACAAATTATTTTTAAAAATTTGATCATGAAATTATTATACATTCTGAATTTTATATCTCTAAAAAAATTGATAATTATAGGAAGTTTGTTCCCTACAAGTTTTAAATGTTGATTTTTAAGGTCACTCATGCCTCAGTGATTGACCCTGACTTTACAGGTCTCCCTGTTATATCTTTTTCATATTGTGTCCTCAGAAAAAAAAGGGGATGAATAATTGCCAGTCTTCTTGACTAATAGCCTTGTCACTATTACAGCATAATATTAAATGAGAAAAAATGTAAGTCAGTACATGGACAATCTCCTCTCTTAACAAAGAGAGTCTCCATGCGTAGTGACTAATATGCTGGGCTGCAACATTGTGGTAAGTGAGTTTGCGCTATTACGTTCACTTTCAGACAAATACACTTGGGTTAACTAGTATCACTATTATTCTTCTACAAGGATGGCTTTGGCATTAAATAACCCATGAAGATTGATATGCATTAACCAAACCAAACCCTGGCCTTACCACATAGCACTAAAAAGTGGTATCTGCTGCCTGAAATACCCCTCCCCCTACACATATACACTTTTCTTCTTTCTGGGTTTATAGTCATATTCACAATGAAAGCACCTGTTCTTGCTAGATCACCGAAGTTAAACAGCGATGAGTCTGTTCAGTACTCTGAGTAACTATTTAAGCAATAGCAAGTACTGTAAGAAACCAAATATCAAGAGGACTTGATAATTAATATTATTCAGACTATTGTCCTCATCTTTATTGTTATCTGATACATATAACAATAAAGATGAGGACAATAGTCCAAATAATACTAAGAGGTCTTGATTCAGCATTAAATGACCCAAAAAATGTTGATATGCCTTAAAACAAACCAATCAATTTTCTTCTTTCTTTTGACTAAATCTAAAAATTAAGTCAGACAGTATTTATCAAGAAAATCATTTAGGTTAAAAAAAAAAAAAGTTTAATAATTAAATAAAGGAAATTAAGTGTAGAAATGCATATTTGTTGGACATACGTTTTGTTGTTGTTGTTTTTTGTTCCACACACACACACACACCAACAAAGGTTAAGCCAGAGTGAATTCTTAATTTATTCACAACTTGTGAGAAAAGAAAAGGAAAGCTGCTACCTCTTCTACTGTTGCTACTCATCCAATGGTTATCTTGCCTGGGTCACAAAGACCTATTATCAGGTTAAACTGACCATGTTGTATACATGTTTCTTTGCCTCTGCTATTACAACCTGTAAATTATATCTGTTCAAGTACGGTAGTTGCTTATTTGTTTCAGAAAACCACTTTTGTGTTTTGACTTATTTGGATTGGTATGTGGAGGAGGGGGGTGTATATTATGTATAATATGCATTTATATCTCTGGGTGAGAGAGAATATGTCTATATATAAGAAAGTTTGTATTTGTCTGAAAAACATGAATTGGTTGGTTGACGGATTTTCTTCAGAGTCAACAGTGCTAGGTAACTGTCAGTTTCTCACCTAACCTAATTTAGAAACCTTTGCAAGAGACGCCAGTGACTGTATCTATGCTATCCTAACTTAGATTTACATAAGTTCTATCACTGATATTGAACACTCTTTATTTATAAATATAGCAAACTGTATTATATATATATATACTAGAAAAAAACGTGATCTGTTGGGTCACCCATTGAGCTCAGGGTTGATAATTGTGATCAGGAAGAAAGTTAGTTTGTGAAGCTAATTAAATTTTAAAAAATAAATATGGCCAAAGAATTAAAAAAACATTAAAATCATTTGGCTAAAATTTGCAATTAACTCAAAAACTGACCCGTCTATTACTTCACATTGTGCCTGTAACTTTCTCCCCTATATATATATATCTTGATTAACTACTCCTCATATATGTTAGTTTTCTCTGTGAGTGTAAAGAGAGAGATTGGAGAGTGTGAGAGGGAGATTTAACTTCACACTTTATTTGTATGTTATACATAAGCCAGTCGTTAGTTGCTGAAAATTAACATACAAATAAAGTGGGAAGTTAAATCTCCCTCTCCATCAGATGCAAATTAGTGTCATACCCAGGACAGCCCTTTTTGGAGGGGGTGGGGCATCTTAACCATCTGCACAGGATACAGTCAGTGTATTCTAAGCCCTACTGACAGGAATTAACTATCTAATACTAATAATAATGGAGATTCGCTTCCGGTTTTTGTCTGTAACAAAAATTACGTCACTGCTTATGTCACATTACCCAAAATCATCATAACATAGAATAAATTTTATTCTGTGTTATTTTGAGTGTATTTATTGAATAAATACACTCAAAATTTGAACATGCAACATTAGACAGTCCTCATTGTTTTTTAAAACAAGTTTTAATAAATATATGGCTGGTATTATATATCTATATATAGTTTGTTTTATTTTAATACATATTTAAAGTTTACATTTCAAATTGTATTTTTTTTTTTTAATGAATTTGATGATTTTACTTACTTAGGGTACAAACTCGCTGACATTGAATTTTTTACTCCCACCCCTCAGGCAATATGTTTCAAAAATCTATTTTTACATCGCCCAGAGGTCGTTTTTTATTTTGTACTAGTACTAATAATTTCTAAACATCTATCTAACCTATAGATGGGACCCTAACAGGTACTACCACTCTACAACAGAGTAGACTTGGGAGTAATGGCAATGAAGGAGTATTCCATATTCCTCACATCTCCAGAATTGGAGCCTCACCATCTGATGTAGTTTAGTGATTTAACCAGGACAGCCTGAGGGGCAGAGCTTAACCCTCATCAGAGGATACAGTCAACATATTCTATACCCTGCTGACTGGGCAGCTAAAGCTCCAGAACTGGAGCCTTGCCACCAATGCAGTTGGTATATATCTAAGCAGCACTAACACAGTGAAGTGAAAGGGTGGTGGTAGATACGCTCCATATATTCCTGGAAAACAGACACATTCATTCTAACACAGAAATTGTTGAGAAAGAGACGAATAGAAAATAAATCTAAAGAAAATACTAAAATGTCAAAAAGGGGATTCAGGTTATTCCATTAATCAAAATGGTGTTCTATGCCCAATTGGAACAGGAGAAGTTGGGAAAATAAAATGCTATTTATGCACAATAAAAAGTTCAGATGTCATCATCTTTGTCATGTTATGGTTTGGACAAACCTAATGACAGGATTTTATAAGTATATGTTTGAAATGAACATTCAAGAAAGTCAACATGACATTCCAGCTATAAAGACAATGGCTCACCCACTGGTTTGAGATGAGTCGGATATTTAAAGGCAAAACAAACGAGATAAAAGAAACAACAGAGTAAATCAGAGAAAATGGTGGATGAATAAAATTGAAGAAGTCTAAGATTTAAGTGTATTTTTTTTTTTTTTTTTTTTTTTCACTCTTTAATCTAATGGGTTAAAATGAAGTGGTAATTTACTACAACTATGGAGGAAAAAAAAAAAAAGGTTATAGGAAATCAAAATATTTTCTAACGCGTCTTCGAGAAATTTACATCTTTACTTCTGACTCCAGATTTTTTTAAATCCAAAATGTATCCCATATTTTTATCCTGTATTAAGAATTTCAAAGTTAAATTATCAATGTTTGTATATATATATATATATATATATATATATTTATTAAAACCCTCCACACAAGCAGGATGCAACACATGGTCAATTTCTTAAGCAGATTTTAACAGGTTTGAATTCAGAGTTTTCCTTCTACTAGAAAGGTTGCTTAACCAAGGTTGAAGAGCCTAGTCTGCCTAACTATCTACCTATAGCTGGAGGGAGAATATTTAGATTTATACCTTTCCCAAGGGTATTAGCACTGTGAAATGCAAACAGCCTCATCCAGGATTTGAAGTTGTCTCGTCATGTCCTATTTTGTGACACCTTTGTGTCATTTAATACCTAAATAAGAATGGAATCGTCTGTTTTTCCTATAAATAATGTCTGAAGAAACCTAGGAAGAGAGAAACAATGTTAATTCAACCTAGCAATTGCTAATTACTCTGTTCACATTGCCTAGTAAACCTTTTACCCTCTCCTTAATACTTGTGTTTCTTCATATTATTTTTCTGTTAACTCTGATACTCTAGTTACAACAGTTTGTAAATTCACTTTTCAATATCAGGTAGGTGAGGTTCATCTTACATAAACTATCCAAGTAAGACAAGCTGGTATTTCTGAGAATTTTCGTTTTAGAAAATTACAACATTTTGAGGGAACTTTGACAATGATAATCAAGGAAAATAGTCACTTCCTATGTGTGTCAAAGCTATTGAAGTTTCATTAAAATTTGTGACAATAATAAAAAATAGTCACGTTTTTTCACTGTTTTTTTATTTATTTTTTTTATCTAGTACTTTAGAAGCATCAATATCCTCATAGACAGCTGTTAATTATGAAATGTGAATTATAATCCTTCACTCCTTCCTAAATAAAAGCATCACTATCATCATGGACTGCTGTTAATTATGAAATTATTATTAGAATCCATTACTCCTTCCTAAATAGAAGCATGAATTTCATCATGGATTAACTATGAAAAGCTAATTAGAATCTTTCATTTCTTCCTAAATAGAAGCATTAGTATAATCTTAGATAACTGTTACAACAATGGATTTACAGTTTGTCTAGTTTTTAATACAAATAAATGACTATCTCTAATCAAAATTGTTTATCATCACAAAAGTTTAATTATAAAATTGTTTTTTAGTTGAATATTACTAGAACTAGCAAATATATGCACCCTCCGGTGCAAGTATTTAAGTTTTAATATAATAAAATATTGTATTAAATTAGAAAGGCTAATGAAACTAAATAAGAATACAGATAAAAAGATTTGAAATTTTGCTTATATTCATTAAAATAAAACCAAACAGTTAGAAATCAATAATACTAAGCACATATTTATTAAATTCGATTTTTAATATTAATATGCAAATTAGCCTTTCCGTTCAAACTGTAAACCGCTATTTTGTTGTATATATAAATATAATTGCATGTTGTTTGTATGTAGATATGGTCAACAGTGGCTTCGGCCTCTGGACCATTGCTATAATTAACGGCGTCGATCCCAGGGGGCCATCTCCCCAGGCAACACCTGCCCCCTTGATTTAAAGGGGCAGGGCTGGGTTTATTGCCCAGTGCCTGAGGCGCCCCCCTTGAGGGGGAATGCCGACGGGATTGACGCAATTTTTCACCATGTTAATAGGGCCTTGTGCCTGACCCGTACAAGTGGGGTACGTGGAAAATATCGTAGATATGGTCAACAGTAATAATAATGTAAGACAATTTTATTAATAATTGAGGTTTAGATAAAAATAAAATCATGGAGAATGTGATGTCAATAACTAAGAGAATTGTGACTTGAGTAGGAATATAGTTTCGGTTACAGACAGAAAAACACACAAT
Source organism: Doryteuthis pealeii (assembly GCA_023376005.1). Taxonomy (NCBI): domain Eukaryota; kingdom Metazoa; phylum Mollusca; class Cephalopoda; order Myopsida; family Loliginidae; genus Doryteuthis; species Doryteuthis pealeii. The sequence continues at coordinate 103,263,699 of CM042138.1, read as the reverse complement.
CTCCATTATAATAAGATATGTAACTGATAAAGTATTGGTTAGTTAGATTATTATGTTATGACTTACCACTGCTGACAACATTCTAGTACCTTACTATCATGCAATCAAAATTATACAAAAGTTTAGAACTAAAGTAGAGCTTTCCAAACTATTTGACACACACACACACACACACTATAGTGCTAGGATCTCCCCGCCCCCCGAATATATTATATGGAGACCCTCTCTACTACATGTCAATTTTCATAAAGTAGTATCTTATATAAAAGATATATGAAACTTGTCATGAGTTTCAGAGGTTTGAGGGTAGTACATGGTGCTGGGTTTGGTTGTTTGGTTTTATGGCATATCAACCCTTGTGGGTTTATTTAATGCCAAATCTTTCTTTTTTTAGGAGGGGGGGGGTATGTATGATTTATAAGTAAATAATTTGTTTATCAAGTTAGTTGGATTTTATGGCATGTCAACCCTTATTGGGTTATTTTATGTCAAAGACATTTTGTTTGATTCGATTCATTCTTGTTGGGTATTCAATTTCTTTTTTTTTTTAAATCTATTCAACCCATAGATGGACCCTAACATGTACTACCACCTCGGGTTAAGGTGGACCTGGGAGTAATTGTGATGAAGGGGTACTCCATATTTCATAGAGCTCCAGAATTGGAACTTCACCAAGAGATGCAGTTTAATATCATACCCAGGACACTAAGACCGTCAGCCACCGCCTTTCTAGCTCATATATGATAAAAAGGGTTGAGGGGGTTGCCATTAGGGTAATAGAGTCAGGACAATCATATAGGTAGCTAGGGTTTGACATGACCAGTTGATTGATCAGAACGAGGCCTATCTGACTGCCCATTTAAGTAAGGGCCAAAGTGGAGTGTTACATAACATGAACTGCTCAACCACCAGGATTCCGTCCTTAAGCATCATGGGTCGCATCACCATGGCCAATAGTTTCGAAAGTATATAACCCCACCTAAAAATAATGGCGGGGGGGGGGTCAATGTTAATTGACCTGAAAAAAATCAGAAAGTTTTGAAATAAAATAACTGATGTATTATAAAATTCATTCATTGATAAATCAACACTGAACATTTCATTAAAACCAAGATAATTCCCTGATTTTTGGTAATTTTTTTTTTTTTTTTTTTTTTTAATCAGAAGGGTTAAATTTATTTTGTAAAATACGTCTATGACAACAAAATTGGCAGTCTTTAAGAATAAGATAGATAGAGAGAGAGGGGAGGGGAGAGTTTGCTCTTCCATAGTTGTAAATGTTTTTCAGAAAATAATTGTGTAGTTTCGGGCTGTAGTACTAACACAGTTCCTTCGAGGCAAATACTGTTTCTGTAAGCACGTCAGCATAATTTAAAGCGCCCACGCTATTGTTATCCTGGTTCCAAAATAAACAACCATCACAAAAGTAAAATAAATTAATAATAAATTAAAAAGAAAAATACCGAGAATAGACACACTAGAGTTCTACAATTCTTCATTGCACCCCCACCCCCGCCAACAACAACAACAACTTTCTTTTATTTTTTTACGTTTCTTGATTCTTGAATTTCTTTCTTCAGACAAAAAACGTGTTTACTTTTTGAGTGGCAACGTGTGTCGTATTAACACCGCTACTAAAATGTCAACTACTACAATAAAAGAATGTCACCCTGACCACAATACCAGCTGAAGATTAGGTCATCTCAGCTCTCGGTGACCATTATATGAAAACAGGATGTCACTCTGGCAGTGGCTTCGCAGACACAAGACATGTCATCTTGGCTCGTGTCACCCTGGTTCTCATTGACCATGAAGAATTAAAATGTCAGCGTCACTGTTTGTTTACGCACACACGGAGGTTTTGAGAGCTTATTTCGTGATCACTTTATTTTAAAAGTTGATTTAAATTTTGAATTACAAAGAATACGCTGAAAGCCATTGAGTAAACTAGTAAAAAAAATACCAACTACAATTCATAATTTTCTGATAATAAGCAAAGACTCGTTTTTTTCTTCATAAAACACTTCTATTTGTGAATTTCGCAAAAATAAATAAATAAATCGCAAAAATAAATAAATAAATCGCAAAAATAAATAAATAAATAAATAACAAAAAAAAACTTTCAAATCTTAATGGAAATATTTATTAAATTCACTACTTAAAGTTTATTGATGGGAGAGAGAAAGAAAGAGAAACAAACACACCTTTTAAAAGGAAATAAACACGCTTATAAACTTTTGCCCCCCCCCCAAAAAAAAAAAAATCCATTAATTATTTAAAATTTCGTTGTTTTTTTCTTTTCGAAAACAACTTTTTACAATTTTTTAATATCAGAATTTGTCACAAAGATTCTGACGATAAACTTTAATTTTTTGCTCTTTTCGCCAACGAACGAAAGTGCCAATTTCCACCGAAAACTACAAAATAATTCTTGTAAAAAGTAAACAAAAATATTTTTTTAATAAAAGCATTTTATAATTAATTAGAATGAATGATAATTAAACTTAAAAAGTAGTTTACTACATTGTTTTTCTAGACCAATGTTTTTTTTTTATTTTTAAGTAGTTTTTAATAGTTTATATTTTTGGAGTTTTTATTACTTGCAAATTTTTGTAGGTCTTTAAATTCATTTCCTTCATTTTTTTTATTGTCGTCAACTTTTACAATTAAAACATTTGAGTATCTTTATAAGCTTCGTAAGGGAAGATTTTCTTAAAAATAGTTTATTTATTACTTATATTTTTGAAGTTTATTTATTTTATTTTTTATAGTTTTTTACATGCACATTCTTGTAATTTTGAATTTATTGCTGTATTTTTGATGACTTCCATCTCAGCTTTCTTTTACAATTAAAAAATAAGGATTTTTATAAGATTAGTAGGGTAAATCTAAAATTGGGTCTGGTAAATAAAACATGTGGCTAAAGATTTAAAAAAAAAAATCTTTGAACCAGTTGAGCGCATCAAAACGAAAAGCCGCTAAGTCATAACTAAGTTGTTCTAAGATTTAAAATGTTGGATATTACACACCATAAGTCATCCGTGACTGGGGTGGGGATTATCTGACTAGGAATGAGGGGCGGGGCGCCTCTTCCCAAACAACACCTTACTATATTGCATTAAAACGATCACCTTACTATTGCATTAAAACGAGGTATGGTCACAGACGCCTGAAGCGCCCAAAAGGTGAATAGAATGCCGACAGAGATTAGTTATTTCGGCACCACCCACCGTACACGTGAGAAGGGAATTAAGGTTTAAAACCCAACCTTGTGTCAAACCTGTTTTAGTGGGGGCGGGAAATGATCTGTCAAACATCTATACTTTGGATAAATGTCGAAGAGAGAGAAAGAGAAAGAAAGAATCTATCCTACGATTTCAAAAAACGTTTTCAAAAGAAAAAAAATGCTGTACCTCCAATTTGCCCTGTGAAATCTATCCCCATCCTATATTTAACAATGAAACTTGCTTAATGGTTAATATTATCTTGAAAAGTTTTTGGACATTCAAAATAATAAACATTTTTTTTTTCAAAACTCCAGATAATTTTTTTTAAAATTTTCAGCTTATGGAAATAATGAACATTATGAACGAAAACTATGTTTACATTTTCGCATCGTTAAATCAATTGCAATTTAACATAGCCAAAAACAAGTTACGACTAGAGTCTTTAAAAAAATTATGAAAAAATCAATTAAAATTTCCATAATTACTTATCTTTTGATGAAAATATGTTTGAAATAGTTTTTTCCTAATTGTTTTTATTTTATGAAATATGAAAAAATGGACCCACAAAAAACTATTTTTACTTTTTTTCTATAAAGATAAGAGTCTGAATAATTATATCAGAAGATTCTTATGAGTTTCTATACGGAAGTTTTTTGTTTTTTTTTTGTTTTGTTTTTTTTTAGTAAAAGAACCATGAATATATAATTCTGCTAAAAATATCAATAAAGAAACTGACCCTGTTGTAAAAAAAATATTAAAAATAAACGTAGTTTTACTAATTTTTCAAGATAACGGTGAGTAATTTTTCCCTAATCGGATAATTTGATTTTTGAATTAACTGTTTTTCTTTGTAACAACTCTTCTTTTTTTTTTTTTTTTTTGCGAGATTTAAAAAAAAAGTTTTAAAATATTTCCGTTCCTTCCTTCAATATGGCCTAAACTGATCACGTGACGTATTTTGATGGTACCTACACCGTCTAAGACTGTAATAGTTAACAGTGTAACAGTGTTAACCTAACACAGATAAATTTCAATTTATTTAACGGTGCAAAAATGTAAACAGTGGTTTTTCGTTTATAATTTTCATTATTTCCGTAAGCTGAAAAAAACTTTTAAAAAATCATCAGGAGTTTGTTTAATGTTTCTTCTTTCGAATGGACAAAAAATTTTCAAAATACTATTAACATTTATGCAAGTTTCCTTGTGTTAAATATAGGGGAGGGGGGATAAATCTCACAGGGAAAATTGGTAGTACCTACAGATCTAGTTGCCGTAGAGGTCAACTTGTTTATTCTTTTCGAACAGGTCAGCCTAATTTTATAGCGCCTTTCTTATGTCACTCTGGTTTCAAATATCACGAAAATAAATAAAAGATTGCGAAGAGAGACACTAAGTTCACCTAATCTTCACTTCATCAACCCTAAAAGTCATTTTTTTTTTAAGTTTACAACTTTTCTTAATTTATTTCTTTAGACGTAAACTTGTTTACTTCAAGTGGCAACGAGTATTGCGTATTAGCACCGCTACTAAAATGTCAACTACTACAATAAAAGAATGTCACCCTGACCACAATACCAGCACAAAATTGGGTCATCTTAGCTCTCGGTGACCATTAAAACGGATGTCACTTTGGCAGTGGCTTCAGACATAACACATGTCATATCCACTTGTGTCGTGTCACCCTGGTTCTCATTGACCATTAACAACTAAAATGTCAGTGTCACTTACCGAAGTCAAGTACTCACACAATGTATATTTTTTAACGGAATTTATTTCGTGATTACTTATTTTAAGCGGATTTATTAGAAAAGAACAGAAAAAGAAAACTGAACAAACTATATCTGGAGAATTATAAAAACATTTATATTGAATGAATGGTTTCTTCTCAGTGCTGGACTTGCCTAGGGCCACACACCTTCGGGGCCTCGTTTATATATCATTGGTTTATAGGCTAAACGTCGGTCGGAAAATTAAAACGGAAAGTTTTTTGGTGGTCCCCCATGACAGTTTAACTACAGTCTATGAATGAATTTTTTGTAAATTGGGTTACGGTTTAGGGGTTTGGAAATTAAGGTTGTTTTTAATTACGTATTGCTTAAAAAAAAATTACTATACATTTAATGTTGAAAAATATTTTTTTAAACCTACTTTAATTGAAATTATACATTGCAATACATACTAACACAAACAACCGAGACTAATGTGTCTAACTTTGTGTTCAATAATTAATTTCAATGGTTAATTAAATGTATAGTTTTTTTTTCTTTTCAGCAATACGTAATTAAAAACAACCTTAATCCCCAAACCCCTAAACCGTAACCCAATTTGCAAAAAGTTCATTCATAGACTGTAGTTAAACTGTCATGGGGGACCACCAAAAAACTTTCCGTTTTAATTTTCCGACCAATTTGCAAGTTTAACCGGTTTATAATTAACCAAATTATTTTGGTAATTATGAACTTTTGTTTAGTAAATTAGGGTGTCCCAGAAAAACAGAACCCACAAATTTTGTAATAAAACTTAATTTTAACTAGGGAGGTTTAGGGTTAGGGTTCTGTTTTTTCTGGGTCACCCTGTACAGGGTGACCCAGAAAAAACAGAACCCAAATTATTTATTTTCCCATTAAACTAACCCTAAACCCCAACCCTAACCTACCCCCCTAGTTAGAATTAACAGCTTTATTACAAAATTTGTGGGTTCTGTTTTTTCTTGGACACCCTAATTTACTAAACAAAAGTACATAATTACCATTATTTTTTTAGGAAAGGGCCTTAAATTTTTATATAGATTGGTCTATAGGTACCACCAGACCGTTTAGGTCATCTTGATTAAAACGGAAATAGATATTTCCGAACTTTGTTTATCAAAAATCTCGTTAAAAAAAGATCGTACACGGTTGTTACAAAGAAAAATAGTTAATTCAAAGATCAAATTATCCGATTGGGAAAAATTACATCGTTATCTTAAAAAATAAACAAACCTATCCATATTACGTGCGAAAGGGTAATTTTCAGGCCGCGATTTAGAGAGAAAGAAATACATATTATTACCCTCTTACAGTTATGCATCTAAGTACGGATGGGTGTAACTGACAAACTTTTTAGCCAAATGTTTTCTATTAAAATGAATAAAATCTTTAGAAACTTTAATATTACAATTTAAAATGAATAAAATCTTTAAAAACTTTAATATTACAATTTACTATGAATAAAAACTTGAAAAACTTTAATCTTAAAATTTCGCAGTGAAATTGACGTTAAAAAATGTCTTCGGTTTTAGTACTAATTCTTAAAATCGAAAATAAAATGAAAATTTGAATATTTTTTCTAAGAGAAAAACTGATAAAACAATCATTCAATATATTATTTTTTATTCTAATTGGTCGTAAAAGTTAAATAAAATATTTTTTTACGCTCAGAAAACAAACTTTAGTTTGCGAGAAGCGTCTCGTCATATGTCAGTTTTGCTCTTCCGTACATTCTAAGAATCACACATTACTATTCAACAATAAAAATTACAAATTCTTTTAAAAATATTAATCGAGCACGGATCGGACCAACTTTTAGTTCACCTGAATTCTAAAATTCATGTTTTTAAATATCCGTGAAAATTTTGATTTTTTCCACAGGAAAAAAAAAAAAATTAATTTATTTCACGCAGAAAATAAAAATATTTAATCACACAAAAGATTGAAAATCTCGTAAAAATTAATTTCTTAAAAAAAATTTTTTTTTTTTGACAATTTAATAGAATATAGTACATACCAATTACATAAGAAAAAAAGTTTTCAAATATTAATATTATGACATTTTTTTTGCACTTTTTATTTCCGATTTCATTATTTTTTCCTAAAAAAACTATAATTCGGTACGTTATACAATTTCATTGATATAGTTATTCAGACTCTTATCTTTATAGAAAAAAGTACCAAATTTTTTTTCCACATCATTTTTTTTTTTATCTCATAAAATAAAATAGGGGGTGATAGACATCGTAAAAAAATATTTCCCCTAATATATTTTAGAAAAAAACTATTTCAGATGTATTTACATCCAATGGTAAACATTTATGGAAATTTTCGTGAAAATCGGACCATTAATTGATTTTTCATAGAATTTTTAAAAAATCCTCTTATCGTAACTTGTTTTTAGCTACGTTAAATTTCAGTTGATTTAACAGTGCAAAAATGAAAACATTGTTTTTCAATCATAATTTTCATTATTTTCGTATGCTGATAAAAAATTTAAAAAATCATCAGGAGTTTATTTAATGTTTTTTCTTTCGAATGGAAAAAAATTTTCAAGAAAATATTAATTTTTCTGCAAGTTTCATTGTGTTAAATGTAGGGGGGTAAATTGCACAGGGTCAAATTGGTGGTACCTATTGGTCTAATCTATATAAAAATTTAAGGCCCTTACGGCCTCAGTAGGTGAATTCCGGCCTGTTTATTCTGATGTGGAAGTTTACTGCTTACCTTTTCTTTTTTTTTTTTTTTTTTTTTTTTTTTTTTTGCTGTCTGTTCATAATCAACCAAATAAAGCATCTACCGTATCTCTCGTACAACAATAACACATAAAAATAAATAAATACTTAGCCGAAAGATTTTTCCACATTATAGGATTCTGTGAGTATTCACTGAATAGCAAGTTCGATCCTTGGTGGATGCCAATCGCAGATCCATTATTACTGAATAGTATTCAGTAATAATGGATCTGCGATACTACCTTGTTAAACATTACACCAAGATGGGACGCCTAATTAAGATTTTTAAATTGTCACTTATTTTTATTTTTTCCTCAAGAACAGAGCCTAAATTAAACTTACATATAAAATCTATGAATTTTAAAATTATAACGATGAAATAAATCATGTTAAAAAGAGCACATCTTAAAAATTAGAAGTATTTTAAAACGGGGGGAGGGGTAATATTCAGAAAAAGAAATTATACGATTTAAGATCATTACATTTTTTTTTCAAATACATCTAGAAAAAAAAATCATAACATTTTTTTTAAAAGGAGTTGATTTTTGGTAGAATTTTAAAAATCCCTGTGGAATTTGGAATTTCAAACATTCATTTACAATTTGCATAAAAATCAATTACGCAATTTTAATTTATAAAATTCTCCCGTTTTCAAGATTGAAAGACAAATGATTTTCACTTGTGACTTTTTTTTTAATCCTTCCTTTTCATATTATATCAGAAATTACGTTAAGTTTCATTCCATTTTTTTCCAAGTTTTGTTGTAGTTTAATTCAGTGGGGGCAAGGGGTAAAACACGTGAAATTTTGGCCAATGTTGTTGGTTTTTTTTTTTAATTCACTTAAAAAGTATCAAAGTCTTGAAAATATGAATTTCAACTACCTGAGCAAAATGTGGAAAGCCAAGGATGATGTAATTCAAATATAGCTAAAAACTTCTTACAAGGGTAAAAAAAAAAAAAAAAAAAAAAAAATGTACGTACGACACGTTGTCCTAACAGAGCCTTTAGCAAAAACACACACAAATCGTTACCAGCACACTTATAAAAATTAACACAATGACAATTTTATTTATTAATATCTTATAAAATCATATTTATTTAGTTATAATTACAACTAGTTAACTTTATCGCTATGAATAAGCAGACACCAGATTTGCTGTCACTTGTTCCGATTTTTCAAGGTGTTATCTACTCAACCACATTGAACTTTCACTTGTATTTCCTTGTTGCACCGAGTGCAGATTTGGATAACTATTCTGTCTAAGTTAGGGCTGAATTAACCATTAGGAAAAATATGTACGTGCTTAGGACATCAAGGATTTTTCTGTCGTTGGATTTACATCTTAAATTGAAATTATCAGGCAAATATTTTTAGTAAATTAATGATTTATTCTTTTTCATGTAATGAATTTTATTCAAAGTTAATGTCTTTGTGTTTGAAAACAAGAATTTTTAAAAAATTCTTCAGACTTTATAATATGAAATTTAAAACTTTATAATTTCCTAAGTGCTTTTTTTTAAAGTTGAAAACAGAAATAAAAGTTTCTTATAGAATATCTGGATATAAATTAGGAGTATTTCAGGTGAAAGTTTTAATCTAAAATAAATAAAGAGATAAAAAAAAATACAAAAAAGAAGATAATATCAAGAAAATTCAAAATGTTTGAACTAGACTTTCAAAAAGGGAAAAAAGGTTTTTAAAATATTTTCTATTTCAATTTATTAATAAAAGAAAAAAAAAATTAAATCATTTTTTTTCCTGCTAATTAATTTTCAGCAGTTTAAATTTGATGGTTTAAATCAATGTTTCTCCACATTCTATTCTGAGCCTATTCTAGTAGTAACCACCCCAAGCGGAGTTTAACAGGTTTAAATTCAGAGTTTTCCTTCTTATAGACTGGTTTCCTAACCAAGATTAAAGAGCCCAGTCTGCCCTACTATTTACCCATAGCTGGAGAGAGAGAGTATTTTGATTCATACCTTTCCCAAGGGTATTAGCACTATGTGAACTGTAGCTTCAGCCAGGATTTGAACTTGGGTCAACAAATCCATTTCCTACGACACTAAGCATTACACCACGCACCTCCAATTCTCTAGGGTTATGTTATGCCTAGAAGTTAGGGAGCTGTATTCATTGTACATTCATATTTACATTTTTGTGTAGTTGTCTAAGAGTTGTTTTTGTTTCACACAGTCCTATTGAATACGAATAATTTTTAAACAGATCTATTTAACCCATAGATGGGACCCTAACATGTACTACCACTCCGAGTCAGAGTGGACCAGAGAGTAATGGCAATGAAGATATACTCTAAACTCCCCAGCTCTCCAGAACTAGAGCCTCACCATCAGATGCAATTTAGTATCATACCAGAACACTCCTTTTCCGTATCTTACCCCTCTGCAGGGGATACAGTCAACATATTCTGACAGGGCAGAAGAATAACAGAGGTTTTATTATAATGGTACTTGATTAGGAAAAAATTAATATTTAAATTGACCGATAGGAATAAAGTCACATAGCAATAACATGGAATCATTAATTCTTAATAATTTGAATAAGACAAATGTTCTGAAAACTTACTGGAGTTCGGCTTCCGTCAGGGCAGCTACGTAGCTGGATCCTTGAAAAAAAAAAAAAAAAAAAAAAATCAAGAAAATATATCATTGTAGTTTCAGCAGATTTTTTTAAATCATCTTATAAGAACATCTATTATTATACTAAGCTGAGCAAATCAATCCTTATGTCCTAAAGGCTTTTTTACTGTTTAGTTTAATGACACAAAAATTATACTAAATTATTCCTTAGTTCTAGGATTGAGTTCTGTTTGAAATAAAATTCCATTTTAATTGTTTCTAGTTAGATGTAATCTGCAATTAAATCAAAAACTGACCCGTCTTTCAATTCACATTCTGCCTATCACTTTCTCCCTCTATGTATATATTGATTACCTCCTCATTATATATGTTAGTTTCTCATTGAGTGTAGAGAGTGAGAGAGATTGGAGTGTGCAAAATGTATTTGTATGTCAAATTTCATAAGCAGTGAGCCAGTAGCTTCAACAACTTGGCTCTCAAGAAATTAAATTAGGTCAAACTTTCCCTTTCTTAGAAATATTACAAAATTATTTCAATGTTTTTTTAAAATTCTCAGACCATATTTATTTATTTAAAAAAAAAAAATTAATTCACTTTGCAATCTCACTTTTCCTTAATCCCAATTATCAACCCAGTGCTCAATGGGTGACCCAACAGATGACGCTTTGTCTAGTAATTGTTTAAATGACACCAATATTAATGTTTCAGACAGATTTTCAGTAATTTGATAAATTTTCAATATATTTTAGGGTCAGGTTTAATTCCAAGTTTATGTGTTATAAAAAAAAAAACAAATTTCAGTCACATAAAACCTAAATTTTGGCATTTTAAAGTAAATTCCCATAAATTCTTAATCTTTGTTGACATAGTGATACAACTATTTTTTCTATGGATGATCGTACGTACATAAACATCTATTATTTAGGCCTTCCTTAATGTTTTTCCTTCTTTCAATGATCATCTTAATTGTCTGAATTTAACATTTTGGTTGGTCTTTAAGTCCATTCTGATTGAAATACTAGAGGTATAAGTCCTACCTGGATAGATGACCCTCTGAAGTTAGACTTATTTACTATATTCCACCTAGCACACAAGGGTGCCAAGAAAAAACTATTAGGCTGAGGCAAAATCAATTATGGTTTTTGTTATTTTAAATTTTGATACATATTTTGAAATGCATCTTGTAAAATGGTTACTGTTATGTAACTATCTAATATTTTACATAGAAGAGTTACTGTCATGTAACTATGTAATATTATGTTATGTAAAATGGCTACTATTATGTAGGTATACTCAAAATGCAGGCTTCTAAAAAGCGCGCAATTTGTTAAAAAATATTTTAAAATGTCAAAAAAATGGAAAATTAACTTTTTAATGTTTTCTTACGTTTGATATAAAGAACAATTCCAAGTGTAACGTTACAGCACCAATTCGTGATAAGTAACGTAGTGCCTTTCTTTTCGCTGCACTGAATTAGCGTACGGTCGTTTGTTTACATACACACTCCCAGATCTAGCAGTCAGTCTTCTAGCCCCAAAATTCTTCCACACTCCTTTCGTTTATGGTCAAGCGAAAGGTATCACGTTTCACGGCCGCGTGCTTCTCTGTATCAGGTTTCACAACCTTGCGTCTTCTAGTCACAGTCAATTGGACTTCCTCCGTGGGCGTCCAGTGGTCGTCCCCTTTACGATAGTAACTTTACTATTTTGTTTGTGTAGCGAGTCCATTCATAAAACGGTTTCTTTTGTCGTAAATAGAGAAAATTAATAACACCGTGTTTACTTTTCAGAAGTTTATTATATTCAAAACTTCACTATAACTTTTGAGAGAGAGAGAGAGTCCCTAATAATATCTGCGCTTAATAATTAATTAATTGTATTCTAACTGGGTTCAACTTCGAGTTTTTAGTCCTTTGTAAATATCTCGGTGACAGGCTTTTCTTATGGTCCTTAGCGACAACAGCTTACTAAGCTCCGTACGATCACTGCCTCTCCGGCCGACTGCTCTGACTGGCTCTGACTTTCTCCGATCACCGACTGTCTCTAACTCTATTGACGGGTCTCTTAAATACTATTTCAAAGTCATTTTCCAGAAGTTTCTTCTTCTGGTACCATCTCGTTCTTACTCGAAACAATCGAATATTCCATTATTTCGAATCTCTCTGGTCAACTAAGGTTCACGAGCCTAAGATCAAAAGGCTCTCTGTAGCCCAAAAGACTGGATTTTTCTTAAACATAGACTTTTTGTCTCCAATCTCTCGTTAAAAAGATTTTATCATTCTAACTACTTTTTCGGTGATTCTACAAAGACCACCCAGTAATATAAGATAATAAGATATAATCGGTAGTACATTTTTCTAAAGGTTTTTTCCTAAGTCTGGCACAAGGCCACAAATATAGGTGCTGGGCGGCGATTACATAACACAAGTTTATGTGTTATAAAAAAGAAAAAACAAATTTCAGTCAAATAAAACCTAAATTTTGGCATTTTAAAGTAAATTCCCATAAATTCTTAATCTTTGTTGACATAGTGATACAACTATTTTTTCTATGGATGATCATACATACATAAAATAATTTTTTTTTTTCTGAAGCAAAAGCAAATTACTAATTTAGCATTTCCTTGTATATACAAATCGACGCGTTGGCTTGTTCATTCGTCCGAGGGCTTTGTTTACGTACACAGAATCTAGTAGTGGTCCATAGTCAGTCGAAAGTCCCTTTCTTTCATTTACGGTCAGGCAGAACAACAACAACAACAGTTTTTCCCAAAAACTGAAGAGGATATTATTTCCCCTAGATCCATCCATTAATAGAATGACGACAATTTTTAATTCAAACATTATTTTCAAAATTTTTTAAATAAATACCAAAATATATTATGTCATTATTTTTAGCTAGATATTTTTTATACAATATTTTCTTTGATTAAATAAATACGATTTTGCGAGACAATAAACAAAAGTATTTATTTCACATTTTATAAATTTTTAAAAATCCCTAAAAAAAAAAAAAAAAATCTTTTTTTAAAAAGTAGACAACAGGAACTTTTAATATAAAATTCTTTAGAAAATAATCTAACAATTTAGAAAAAAAAAGAAAAGATACATAATTTTTTCTTATTTATGAGATTTAAGTTTCAAATGTTTAAGATGCCCTATTACCAAAACCGAATTAGAAGCGATTTTTTTTTTACATATGTTCCGTCATTAAATTATCTTTCCAAAAATGTAAAATTTATTTATATCCAAAAAAAAAAAATTACAAAGATATTTGTACGAGGGATCAATGCGTGAAACAAAAACTAACGAAAAAAATTATTAGCCTTTTCAATTTAGTAAACATTTATTTACAATAAAAGTTTGTCTTTTATTACTTCAAATACCGAAAGTTTTATTAAAATCGGATAGTTAGTTTACTTTATATGATTTTTAGAAGAATTTCCTGTGATCACCCTTTTTTAGAGCCAGCGACATATTGAGTACACCTACTGTTATGCAACTATTTAATATTATGTTACGTAAAATGGTTAATGTTATATAACTATGTAATATTATGTTACGTAAAATGGTTAATGTTATGTAACTATGTGATATTATGTTATGTAAAATGGTTAATGTTATGTAACTATGTAATATTATGTTATGTATTATGTAACTATGTAATATTATGTTACGTAAAATGGTTAATGTTATATAACTATCTAATATCATGCCATGCAAGATACACCAAATCCTTCTCCAAGTCACTACCATTTCTTTAAGCATCTTATTAAGTAAAAAATTCTGTAAGGGCTTTTTAACAACCAAGCATCAGTTCAAAATGTCTTCAAAGCATACATCATTTCCTGAACTCCAGAATTCCATGGTACCAACTTGTTTATTGTTGGCAACAATGTCTAGATTTTAATTGTTCTTATTTCAATCCATACATTTTTATTCTAAACCAAGATATACTGCTTTTTAAATCGAGGGTTAAAAAAAATTGTGGTAAAGTACTTTAAAAAATGATACCCTTGTTTAGTAACCCTTGACCATACTAGTGCCGTTTACTACAGACATTAAAAACCTAACCCTTTAATCCTCATTGAGAAATTCTTCTCTTTCTATTTTATAAATCTATTAAAGTCTGCTGACCTCCATAACTTGCTTAGCTATCCTTTTGTTACTATTATATACACATACAATTATTTTTGCCCCAAACTAAAGTCCCAAATAATTTTCTTCTAATTCCACTGTTAGCTTTATTTTTTCTTTTAAAATAATTTTCATTGGCTTCAACAGAAAAACAATTCTGATGTTCACTGGTTAATGGCAAAAATATCAAAGAAAAATTATTGAATAAAACGTTATTTAAAAGTAAAAATTCAGGGGAAAAAATAAAAAAAATAAAAAAACTTACCATAGAAATGGCCAAAATCTTTGTGAGCTAAAAATAGAAAATAAATAAATAATATTATGTACCTAAAAAGTTTTAAAGAGAATGATGATTATTAAAAGAAATATGAATAAAAAATAAAGAGTATTTATGAAAATAAACACAAAATTTATTTCTGTTAATAATATTTTAAAAAAAGTTAATAGTCAAGATTAAAAGCATTGGTAAGGGTAAACCAAAGCCAAACTTTCCTTAACAGTTTAAAAATCATTGTTTGTTTTTATTGCTGGTCCAATCAAAAAAGGTTTTAAAGAAAATTTCCTAAAAATGAAATCTTTGAGGAGAATTAAAACAAATTTTAGGTTCTTCTCAGCCAGTGCATTTCTTTCTAGGTTTCACAGCAATGGAGAAGAAATTTATTGTGCGATTATAAATTCATTTTTCTCCAAAATAACTAGTTTAAAAATTTCAATAAGTTTTTTTTCAGAAAAATTGAAGTGGGTGTGTGACATGGCCTGGATGATTTGACATGGAATTACCCTAATGAAATCAAGAGAAAAAAAAAAAAAAAATCTACAAACCTGGCTTTTTATCTCCAGATGTAAATTCATGAGGGAAAGTTTCCTGTAATAATAAAACAAGTCAGTTTTGAATGAATGAAAAAAATAAAAATACAATCACTGATAGTTAAAATTTATAGAGAAAGACTTTCAAAATACAGTGGTATCTTGACTTACAAGTCACCCAAATTTTGAGTTTTCTGAGTTACGAGTTGTCACTTTGTCAACTTTTTGCTTTGTGTTGAGAGCTAAAATTTGAGGTATGGGCAAGCTTAAATAAAATAGTTACAAAATTTCCCCTGGTAGAATAAGTGTTACATAATTATTGGATCCCTAATGCTTTTATAAGGTATTGTAGAAATCATAATGGCGATTAGTGCAACTGATGGCCTTGAGGGTGAGTGACAGCGCTTGACCTCACTCTGACCTTGCTTTCCGGGGATAAATCGTGAGAACCGGAACCCCCATAGAAGGCCCTCTTCTGGTTTAAGGAGTAAGCAAGTCAGTTAGAAGTTAGAAGCCAAGCTTATAAGATGTGAGTCTCACTGCGCAGATTGTCTGGGTTGGGGATTTACAAATAAAGTAACATCAACGTAAATCGAAGTCTTGTGTTTATTACCTAAAAACTAACAATAACACAGGGCTTCTGATGAGGAGAAATCCCAACAGAAACCAGACCCGGAATCCTCAATAGAAGACCATACCTTAGAAGATATACCAAACCAAGATGTTAGAAGATAGAACCAAAGCCGGCCAGAAGAAAATACGACCAGAGTAAGAAGTAAAGAAAAGGGTATACAACGTTATATAGATTGGGTACTGTGAAAACCCCAGTATATAACATAAGCTGCTTTATATATAGATTCTTATGACTAGAAAAAAAAACTAGATTAATTTTACTAACTCAGTATGATTAATTTTTTTTTAGTCGTTGGGTGGCCTAAAGTTGGTATCAACTAGACAACGAGGGAGTCTATCGCTTTTTCACTAGCGCTAGACCAAGGAGATTGTTTTGCCATCTGAGGTGGAGTGCCACACCTACCATCAGCTCCTCACTTTACCACACAGATCCCTGTGCTAGAAATACTCAGAGTTGGCAAGGGCCAGTATCAAACCCGTAACCTTGTGGTTCCTAGTTGAACACTCTACCAACTGAGCTAAACTGGCCCTTATATTATATTCATAACTTATTTATATATACATAATTCATATATACCTCTTATTTTTGAATTTTATGAATTTTTTGAATTTAATATTTTTGAATATTTATGAATTTTAATATTTTTGAATATTTATGAATTTTAATATTTTTGAATATTTATGAATTTTATGAATTTAAAAAATTTTTTTTTGAATTTTATGAATTTTTATTTTTTTTGAATTTATGAATTTTTTGAATTTAATATTTTTGAATATTTATGAATTATACATAATTCATAATTTATATATACATAACTTATTTTACTACTTTATATATAGATTCTTATGACTAGAAAAACAAACTAGATTAATTTTACTAGCTCAGTATGATTAATTTTTTTTTAATCGTTGGGGTGGCCTAAAGTTGGTATCAACTAGACAACGAGGGAGTCTATCGCTTTTTCACTAGCGCTAGAACAAGGAGATTGTTTTGCCATCTTATTTTTTTTATATATCTTGAAGTTTTGTCATTCATAAACTCACAGATGAAATTTTGCTTTTCTTTCTGAAAGTGATTTAAAATCATAATTACAGAAAATTGAATTGTTCATCATTAATGCACTGAAAGACATTAACAGTTACATCTATTCTCTTTCTCTCAATTCATATATATATATATATATATATATATATATATATATATATATACATACACACAGCAGTACCTTGAGTTTTGAGCTGTCACTTGGCTGATTTTTTGCTTTGTGTTCACAACTAGAATTTGAGGTACGAGCGAGCTTCAGATACGCTTGCGTTAATAAGTTCACAAAAGATATTATTTATAAAAAAATAAACATTAAAACATATTACAGCACATAATTCATTACAGTCTATTTTATTATGTTTTTATGCAATACAGTGCTATTTTTCTTATTTAAGAATAAAATATTAGGGTGTTTTGGCAGGAGGCTGGAACAGATTAATGGTCCTTCAGCTTATTTCAATGGGGAAAATTGATTTGATATACCAGGAAATTGAGTTACAAGCAGAACAAATTAAACATATAAGTCCACTTACCACTGTATGTGCTTGCATGAGAGCAATAAAAATCAAAAATTTAAAATCATTAAAGAAAAAAAAGTATTTAAAAAGTCTACTCACTGTTCCAACTCTGTTGATTGCGCAGGCAAAATAGCTGTTGGCAATGGCCGCATTTCTGGCTTCAATTGGCCACAGAGGTTCACTGAAAAGAAAAAAGTTTAAAAAACCAGAATAATAGAAATAGAATAGAAAGATTTTTTTGTTGTGATGCGAGTTCCAACACAGACGTGCTGGACTGAACAAATATGAACAGCATGTTTGCCATCGTTAGAGGCGCCTGTGCTGGCTTGGCCATGTCACAAAGGCCGCATCTCCAAAGACCTACTGTAGGGCAAATTAGTAGTAGGCTCTTGACCAGTATGGTGACTATGCCTACACTTTAAAGACATTTGCAAGGACATGAAGACATGCCACATCATCACCAACACATGGGAGGTTGGTGCAGAAAACCGAGCAGCCTGGCACCTCTCTGTCAAATAAGGCATGAAAAGGAGTGAAAAAGAGAGGAAAGCAGCCACCACAGAAAAGAGCACCAGAAGGAAGGAGAGACAACAGCAACTCCAGCACTCTGTTTGTTTGCAGTCACTGCACCAGGAACTGCTATTCAAAAATTGGCCTGTTCAGCCACTCACACAGTTGCAGTAAAAAAAAAAAAAAAATTTTTTTAAATGGACACTACACTATCATCTCGAGCAGATGGAAGGATGTCGACAGAATGTGTATGGCAACACAGAGAAAGAGATGTGTGGAAGTAGGGAAACTTGCTGACCAGGAATGTCATACTGACTTCAGTATAGCAGGGGTGAAAAAAAATGAAAACAAACAACAATAGAATCAACAAATGGAATGGAATTTATATACAGAAATGTACAAGAGGGTCTCTTTTATATTATATCTTATATTGGTTCAGAAGAAGCTATATTGTTGAATTCTCATTCTAGATAAAAGAATAGTTATATCAGATATAATCCTTGTCTGTTGTTCTGTCCTCAAAGTAGAAAGTTGTATCAGATATAATCCTTGTCTGTTGATCTGTCCTTTAAGCAGTCCTTCCAGCAAGTAATTTCAAGACAACTTATCAACGCCCTTAAATAGTAAATTAAATTCATGTTTGGTCAATTCAGCTACCGCTGTTTTGGAACAGTCTATAAATATAAACTGCAGTCTTTAGCACACCTTATACTCAGGAGGACTGGGCACCTCATGTGGTGTAATGGTTAGCAAGCTAAATTCGCACACCATTGTTAGTGAGTTCGATCCTCATTAGACACCCCATACCTCTGGCCTTGTGTCCCATCTAAGCTAAGCTTAGTAAATTATAATACCCAGGAGAATTTCAACAGTGTTTTTTTCTCCTGATTGCTTCTTTGAATATATGGAGCCCTGGCTGCCAGAAAAGAAAACTGCATGGACCCAAAAGTATAATACATTAAAAAATGATACCTTTGTCTACTGACCTGACAATACTAGCGCCATCTGTTTATTCCTAGCATTAAAAAAAAAATAACTCTTAAAAAAAAGAAAGAAAATGAAAAAAGTTTTATTCTGACCTTAAATTTCCAACTGTAGCAGATGGATTGAAGACAATTTCTGCCCCATTGACCCCATACATCATCCAGCACTGTGGGTGGTGACGGCCATAACAAATATTGATTGCAATTTTACCTAGGGGTTTAAAAAATAGAACAAAATACTAAATGAAAAACATTAAAATGTATGGAGGACTAAAATACATGGGAGAAAATAATTTGAAAAAACTGAAATAGATCTATATATATATATATATATAGTTGAATGAAGTGACAAATAAAAGTTTTAGCTTTTATTCATTTATTTGGGAACGATATTACTACCAATGGTTTCCTGCTAAAAGCATTCATCAGGTAAACGAGATGGTTTTTTTAAAAATGACAGAAATGATGTAAATGGTCGAATGTGTGCGTTTTTTTAACTGTATTCTCGTGTTGCGTGTTTATATATATATATATGTGTGTGTGTGATATGTGTGTGTGTGCATGTGAGAGTGTATGTATGTATATAATAATTTTAGTATTGATAATATAGTTTGCAATATTTATAAGTAAAGAGTGCCCAATATCATGATTGATGTATATCTTAAGGTATATCTAAGTTAGGGTAGCATAGACATGAAATCAGCAGTGCTTGGTAACTGAGAATTTCTTGCCTATGCAATTTTCAAATCAAGTGTCCCTACTTTTTGTTTATATGCTGTTGTATGGTACATAATGGGAAGTGTCAAACACAAAAATCAGGGTTAGCTCTCCTACCATGGAATTCACATTGCCGAGAAACTTGGTTCCCAAGAGCCGTTGACTTCATGTGTTTGCTACCTTAACTTATATATATATATGTTTATGTGTGTGAGAAATGTAGACAAACATGGGATGTTACAATGGAGGAAAGTTTATTTCTGGTGATAATGTCGATGCTATAACATTTCAGTCTTTCAGACCTTCTTCAGGACACAAGCTCAACAGCAGTTGACCTCTGCCCTCCTCCCACTCATGATCACAAGACACTCACCAGTAAGAGAATTGAATTTTTCAATACAAGAACTCAGCTCGTGTCCTGAAGAAGGCCTGAAAGACCAAAACGTTATAGTGTCAACATTATCACCAGAAATAAACTTCCATCCATTGTAGCATCCCATGTTTGTCTACATTTCTACACATACTGTCGGATTGATTTCCTCATTTTACTCCCATGCATACATACATGTGTGTGTGTGTGTGTATGTGTGTGTGTGAACAATAGATAAAGTAATAAACTCCACACATTGCTGATAAGTATCCAAATTGCAAATACACAAAATATCTGTATTGTCCTATGTTGGCTGTAAAAAGAGATTTTTTAGTTGGTCCTTTTTACGTGGTCTCATGCTTCCATTCAGTGTTATCATTTCTTGTATGTAAAAACGTAACACAAAACTGTTATTTTCCTATTGTCATGTCTCCAGTTTGAAATGTCTGAACAAGGGCAGATAATCTGTACATAAAATGATTTTTTAATCATAGGATTTTTCAAACCTGTTTGCTTTATGAATTTGCTAAAACTGAATTTGACACAACAGAAACAAAAGAAAACTATTTACAGTCACTCACTTTTTGATTAGCCCTGTCAGCAGGGTTTAAAATACACAGACTGTATCCCCTGCAGAGGGGTAAGACCCACCCCAAAGAGGTGTCCTGGGCATGACACCAAACTGTATCTGATGGTGTGGCTCCAGTTCTGGAGTTCTTAGTGAGTGTTTAGTAACTCTTCATTGCCATTACTCCCATGCCCACTAACTCGGAGTGGTAGTACTTGTTAGGGTCTCATTTATTGGTTAAATAGCTCTGTTCAAAAGTTTTTCCTATTTGATAGGTGTGACAGAGAACGAGAAAGGAAAGGGAGCAAGACATTGTCTTGCCTGCCGGGATCGAACTCGCGTCCTCCCGCATGCAAAAACAAATGCGATTTGGGCACTGGACAGATGCGAGGTCCAGATGTTTGGGTAAATATGTCCATAAATGACAAGTGAGTCGAGCGCTGGGTGTCAGCAACAGCAGTCAACGACGACGAAGCGCTTTGCGAATGACCCAGTAAAGAAATGGATTTTACTCCAACAGAAACAAAACTAAATAGGAAATGCGATTTTGAACTGCTAAAGATTATTTCGACTACGACGACGGATTTTCCAGCTGCTAGACGAAGAATATGTTGACCGGGGGAAGGTCTGACTTGTGAGAGGACAGTGAACTTGTTTTTGGTCCCCCCTCAGCAGGAACTTCTTGATTCGAATATCTATTTCTCCCCATATATTTTCCCCCCTTCTATATATATTTTCTATGTGAAAAAAAAAAAAAAAAAAAACTACACAAAAAATGTAAATATAAACATACAATGTACACAATTCCCTAACCTCTAGCTAGAAGATAATCTAAGATGGGTTGACACATCATTAAAATCAATTAATCAATTTATCACTTTTTCATTTGGCACTGAATCTCTAATAAATGCAAATTTCAATGTGTCACATTTTTTAATTGTACTCCTACAGGATGTAACCCAACATATACCATTTTGGTATCAGGCCAACTCTGTGAGAAAATTAAAATCATTCCGAGCCAAATCCGGACTTGCTATCCTGAAATTTTGGATTCCCAAATTTTAATTACTGCGATTCTTTTTGGCAATTTTTTAGATGATTCTTTGTGACAGTTTCTATTATTTCGATTATTCGGACTATTTTCCTCATCTTTATTGTTATCTGTATTAATTATTATTCTATGTTACTGTCGCCCTGTATTAACTCAATGCCAATATCCACTATGCTATGTGTCCAATTGGACACATAGCGGAGTGGATATAGGCGTTGAGTTAATACAGTCCTAAGTGACAGTTATCTCTAGGCTGCAGGTTCAATCCTGGTCCTGGTCAAGGATGACAGTAACATAAAATAATAATTAACACAGCTTAACACTTGTACCCAGCTATGGTTAGTGGAATGAGAACAGGATACCCTTGTGGATTGAATAAAGGGTTGGGTTCAAAGTTCTGTGATAGTTCCCGATTACAACAAGAAGGTTCTAGAGTTCAAAAAGAAGGTTTTCGAGTTCAAGAAGGCTCCTGAGTCCAACAAGAAATACCTGAAGAAGGCTGGAGGGTGCATCAGCTGAAATGTTGTACAAATAACAACGAAGATGAGGACAATAATCCAAATAATACAAATTATCTAGCCTCATAAAAATTTCTCTGAATTTTTTAGATGACAGATATCTAAGATAGTATTAGATATACTTAAAACCCTACTCACCCCATTGAGTTTGGAAGATCCTGTGTCCTAAATTGCTCTCCATGTAATAGGTAGACTATTAAAAAAAATATAAGAAAATAAAAAAATAAACACCAAAAAAAGAAATGTATACTGTAAAAACTGTATTAAAAAAATTTTGATCTGATTGCATAAAAATATGAAGAAAAGAGAAAAAGATAAAACAACTGAAGCATTTATTTGTAAACTTACCTCATTAAAGTCTCCAACTCTGGGAATGTGGTTTTTCCGAGTAGTTCCTATGACATTTCCACTGTTTGAAATTACAACTAAAAAAGATGAAAAAGATCTTATCGTAAGAAAACGAACCTACAGCTAAAAGAAATTTCCACAGTGACACCATATGTTGCAAGTAAAAGCGATCAGAAATGTTATTACAACAAATCATATTGATTCATTGAGTGGTTGGTGTTTAATGGCACATCAACCATTATGGGTTATTTAATGCCAAATCTTGTTTATATATATATATATATATATATATATATACACATACATACAGAGATGCTGATAGGTACACGTCCTGTGTCACTGATGCATAAAAATCTAAAAGGACGCATAAAATTCGTATCCATGCGTCCCAGTGTTTTTTTTTCTTCCTCTACCATTTTCACCTAACTGTAAATACATTTCAATAATTTCTTGGAAATCAATTACACTATATGGGGAACGAGGTAGGGGTTAGACGGCTTTAGTTGTTCATTAATAAAAATGCTACTATTTATTGAGAAACTTTAGTTGGGACCCATCAAATTTCCCGGGGACTCATTCAAATCAAATCCATGTGTCCCAGGACACTGTAAATTAAAAAGCTATCAGCATCACTGTATATATATTAGACAAAATGTGACCCATTAAGTCACCCATTGAGCTCTCTCTTTAGTCAAACAGAGAAACTAACATATAACAAGGAGGTAATCAAGATATACACAGAGAGGGGAGAAGTGACTGGCAGAATGTGAGTAAGAGATGGGTGAGTTTTTGACTTGATTGCAAAATACGACTAATTAGAACCAATTAAAATGAAATTTTTTTCAAACATAACTCAATCCTTTAATGAATTTGATGATTTTACTTACTTAGGGTACAAACTCGCTGACATTGAATTTTTTACCCCCACCCCTCAGGCAATATGTTTCAAAAATCTATTTTTACATCGCCCGGAGGGTGTTTTTTTATTTTGTACTAGTATATATAAGTAATATTGATGGAGTTATTGTAGTTGCTTTTGTAATTATAAATAATTTGTATAATTAAAATGAATATGATTATTTTAAAAGATAAAACATAAGCATAAACTTTAAACCATGGAATTTATGAGTATGTTCAAGAGGAAAACTTACCAGCAGTATTAGCTAGGATATCACCATGAACATCATCCCTCTCAAGGATTGGAGATATTATTACCATATTGTACTTCAAAGCCATCTGAAGAAGAAGAAAAAATAAATGTTACTATATATCCTATATAAAAAGTAAAGTAGACAGAGTGACCTATTGTTGTAATCAGCTGGACAGTGAGGGAGTCCGGTCCATAGCTCCCAACTTTACCACACAGATCCAACCGTGCTACTCATATGCTGAGTTGGTGAGGGTCGGTATTGAACCCAGAACCATGTGGTTCTGAGCCAGATACTCTACCAACTGAACTAAACCAGCCTTTATTAGTGGTTTTATTTATTATTTTTTTAGAATGAAAGTCTTCCAAATCTTTCTCAGTCTCTTTCAAAATATTTTCTAAAAATGGTAGGTGTGAAACCTGTAAAAAGACATACTTGTGTAATGTAAAAGATGTTAGGTTTGTCATTACATTAGCTGTCAGCAAAGGCATTTGGTTTGGTTTCTTTGTTTAATGGTATATCAACCTTTGTGGTTTGTTTTATGCCAAAGTTTGTAGAAGAACAGTAGTGGTACTATTTAACCCATATCTGGGGGTATAAGGGGTTCATACCCTTCCCAAGGGTATTAGTCCGAAAGTGAACATAATAGTGCAACTGAAGTTTGAACACACTTACTATAATGTTGGAGTCCAACACATTTGCCATTACAACATGGGGACTTACCCAAAGTCTCTTGGTACAGCTTTGTTGGTTGGTTGGATTTTACGGCATGTCAACTTTTGTTCTATTTAACTCATAGATGGGACCCTAATCAATACTACTACTCCAGGTAAGAGTGGACCTGGGAGTAATGGTGAGGGGGTACTCCTCATTCCCCGAGTTCTAGAACTGGAACAGAGTTTAACACCATATCCAGGACACTAAGACCCTCAGCCACTGCCTTCTAGCACATATGATAAAAAGGGTTGGAGGTTGATGTGACCAGTTGATTGATTGGAGTGGTTGACATTAGGAAGTTTAAAACAAAAATATGTTCAATGACAGGTCAAGGAAGTTTATTACACCATGGGGACTTACCCAAAGTCTCTTGGTACAGCTTTGTTGGTTGGTTGGATTTTATGGCATGTCAACCCTTGTTGGGTTATTTTATGCCAAAGACATTTTGTTTTATTCATTCTTGATGGGTACTCAATTTTTTTAAAAACTCAATTTTTTTTAAACACATGTTTTACAACTAATTTTGTTCTATTTAACTCATAGATGGGACCCTAATCAGTACTACTACTAGCAGAAGTATGCGCCCCTTGTGCACAACTATTTAAGTTTTAATATAATAAAATATCATATTAAATTAGAAAGACTAACAAAACTAAATAATGAATATAAATATATTACACTTATTTTAATGTTATTTTAATTGATTTCTATATAAAATTATACATACAATTACTTTTAATACTTTTAAACTTTCCTAACATAAAGTCAATAATCAGCAAATAATTTTTATTAAACCCTTTTCAAACAAATATGCAAATTATTGCCCACTATGGGTTGTCCTTGCCGAAGAGTTATCTTCCCACCGGTTCCCGTTTTTGACCACCAGGGTTTTTTTTGGTATTTAAGCGCCTGTTTTGAACTCTCGGCCTCTTCTTCTTCTTCTGCAGCACCTCAGCACATGGGTTAGACTTTTATGTCTACACCCTTCTCGTGTGGGGGCCCCCAACGCAATGCTAGTAAGTTTACTTGAAATTATGGACTCTCCTGTCCTATATCTCTATTTTGTATGTTCTTGTAGTTTTTTTATTGTATATCATTCCTTTCCTTGTATGTGTATTTCATGTCTTAAATGTTCTCCATGTGCTTATATTAAAGTCCATTGTGTTCTGTATTTTTACACTTGCGTTAGAGTTGTTTTGTTCTTATTATAACTTTGAACCTTACACCACCATATACTATGTAAAGCTTTATTTCTTAGAGATATACAACACATATTTCAGGATTTTAAACACATTAATAATATGGGAGTTTTACGGCAAATCTAACTCAGCTAGACTTGAATAGAGACATCCTTAATAAATTAAGATCTCTTCCTCTAACACTTATCAGCCATTGTTCCTGGCAGTTTTCTGTACAGCATAGAGTATCTGTGCAGAGCCGATCGATATAGGTTTTTGCTGGACAACCCACACTGATGTGTCCATGTGTAGGTGCCCATAGAGAATGTCACTTATGAGCTCATCCTTGCTTGTCTTATCAGGATGGCTTGTGTGATACAAGGCAAGGGGCTGTACAGCTGCTTTTTTTTGAGGAGTGGTGCTTCCAGGATTTGTTCAAAAAAGCATGCATCATCTTTGTGTAGTTTTCATATAGCTTTTTTTCCAAGTGTTTTGTTAGATTCCAAGTGGTGCAGCTATACAGTAGCACTGACACTGCAACAGCTTGGAAGAATTCTCGCTTTATCTTATCAGCAAATAATGCTATCTCCTCAAAAACTAAAGAGAGAAGAAAACAAGTCATAAAAAAACTTATAAAGAGCTTTGTTACGTTACTTTTTGGAACAATCATATAGGTGCTAGGGCTTGACGTAACCAGCTGATTGATCTGGAGGCCTCTGCGTCTGCTATCTAGCCTAAGTAAGAGCCAAAGTGGAGTGTTGCATGTCATGGACTGCTCAGACACCTGGGTTCTATCCTTAAGCATCACAGGTTGCCTATTGGGGGAGTCTTGCCCCTCTGCAGAAGTGCAGTCAGTGTAGTCTAAGGCCCCAGCTGACAGGGAGTGGTTGTACTAGTTAGGGTTCCATCTATGGGTCAAATAGATTTGTTTAAAAATTATTCATATTCAATTCAAATACACATCATGCACGCAATTAAATATGAATTGTGAAGCAGTACAGCCCTAACCCCTAAATGCCATAAACATAAAATGCCCCATATTACCCATACATGGTGTGCCCCCATATCTTGCATTTTGCATCACTTTGCACATGACAAAATCTCAGTATTAAACAGCCAACACGCATTTTCAATGTCACGCGCATTAAACATACGCATACAACGCATTCTTACAGTGGCCATAGCTGTAAGTTCAATTCTTTTGATAACAAAATGACAGGTCATTGTTACCGTATGCATTGTGATGGCCTTCTGCTTCAAGCAAATCTCTCTTACAATGTAAGCAATTCCTAACCTTAAAATATATGGGTTGACATGTCATATTTGCTTTTGCATGAATGCACTGAACTTGATAACACAACATTTATACATGATAACTGATACATTCATATCAACCCTTCTGGTTATTTAATGCAAAATCTTACTTTTTTATATATATGATTTGTTTATAATTTTCATTAACTTCATGTGTATTAATAAATACTGGTGTTGACCCTCAACCACTTCCTTCTAGCACCTACATGATAAAAAGGGCTGTGTGATTGCCATAAAAGTAATTTGAAGAATATGGTCGGGACAATCATATAGTTGCAAGGGCGTGACATGACCAGCTGATTGATCAGATGAGGCCTCTCCGACTGTCTGTCTAGCCCAAGTAAGGGCTGAAGTGGAGTGCTGCATGTCACAGGGCCACTTATTACCTGGGTAACAGACTGTTCAGCCATCACAATCTTGTCCTCGGACATTATGGGGCACCACCCATGGCCAACAGGTGGCCCCACTGTGTGTGGGGGGTCTTACTCTTCTGCAGAGGTGCAGTTGGTGTATTCTACAGCCCCAGCCAACAGAGCAGTATATTTTATGACTGTTAAACAGTCATTAACAGTTATATTATAATAATAATGAAATTTATTGCGTACAGTGCTCAGGTGCACCTCAACACATCAAAGTCTCATGTCTAGTACATAGAATAATGTATTAGTGTCAAGAACATGAATAGCGTACAGTAATAATACACATGTATGTGTGCGCGTGCATGCATATGTGTGTGGATAGGGGTATCAGGTATAGTGTTGGCAGATTACAGGAAGCATGGAGGCTTTGAAAGATGCAGTGTTTCGGCAGCCTACAATGGATGCAGGCATTTTATTTCATGCCTCGGCAACTCTGAGCGTGAAAAAATATTTCAGAAAGTCATGTAAGCTATACTGTTTTCTGACTTTGTAGGCATGCCCACATGTGTTAGAAAGATGGAGATCAAAAAGGTGCTCATGGTTCTTTCCTAAATTCTGGCTCAGAATGCTGAAGAGTGATAAAAGATGTGCCATCTCCATGGACATGCATCTGTTTTGAGGTAAACATGTGCATTGTCTTTGATGCTAAGATAAACACCTTTCGACAATCACAACTCCGAAGTTAGTGTTAATCCACCAGAGTTACTTCCCTTACACCGAAACGGAAGGAGCTTTTTTGTTTACAAATCGCTTGAAGATGAACGGGCATTTTTTTTTTTTTTTAAACAGAAGAGATAAACAAATATCTCGGTAATCTCAACATTAGCTACATAAATGAGAGTAATCTCCCATTGTTTCTTTCACTTTGAGGAAGTCTTATGTTTTGGTCGGCCATTTTCATTTCACCATAAATCTACACAGAAATACGAATTTGTTCGAATCAATACAACTACATGCTTTAACACAAAAATATCTTAAAATGTGTTCTTAATTGTACTTGAGCATTATTTGAAATGAACTTAATTGTTATTAAGAATACATTTTATGATATTTTTGTTTTCAAACATGCAGTTGTATTGATTTGAACAAATTCGTATTTTCAGTGTAGATTTATGGTGAAATGAAAATGGACGACCAAAACATAAGGCTTCCTCAAAGTGAAAAA
Organism: Doryteuthis pealeii; assembly: GCA_023376005.1. Classification (NCBI taxonomy): domain Eukaryota; kingdom Metazoa; phylum Mollusca; class Cephalopoda; order Myopsida; family Loliginidae; genus Doryteuthis; species Doryteuthis pealeii. The sequence continues at coordinate 103,235,246 of CM042138.1, read as the reverse complement.
AACAATGGGAGATTACTCTCATTTATGTAGCTAATGTTCAGATTAACCAATTCTAAACATGTACCCTAATAAACAAAAGGCTGCTAGGGGAGATAAACAGTAGGGAATCCTAATCCCATCCAAAATGAGTTCCTGTGGATGCATTTAGAAGGCCACATATGCCCTGAAGGCAGCTGCTTCACCCCTGTGATCTATCTCAAAGAACTTCTTTTTTAATTTATATATATATATTTCATCTATGTATTTACCCAAACCCTTCACATGAGCAGGATGTGACACAAGTTCAATTTCTTAAGCAGAGTTTAATAGGTTTGAATTCAGAATTTTCCATCTCTTAGACTGGCTACCATACTAAGTTTAAAGAGCCCAGTCTCTCCTACTATTTACCCATAAGTGGAGGGAGAATAGTTGGATATATATCTTTCCCAAGAGTATTAGCGCTATATGAAATGCAACCAGATTTTTCCAGTTTTTGAACTCGTGTCACCCAACAAGATGCCAAATGAGGAGCTGTACCAAAGAAATGGTTGCAATAATGTAGTCTTTGAAAGAAAACACCAGCAGCTCAAAATGGTTACGCCATGCACTGTAGGATAGGATACTGAGAGTTAACAATAAAAATGGACACTACCTGGAAAGCAAAGGCTTGGATGGCCAAAGAACACCTGGCATAGAATAGATGAAAGTGAGCTGATTGGTTGATTGGTTGTATTTTACGGCATATAAACCCTTGTTGGGTTATTTTGCTGAAGACATTTTGTTTTATTCATTCTTGTTGGGTATTCAATTTTTCATTTTTTTTCAAACTAAATTTTTAAAAACACATTTTTAATACTCATTTTTTTATCCATTTAACCCATAGATGGGACCCTAACAGGTACTACCATTCCGGGTCAGCAGTGGACCTTTGAGTAATGGCAATAAAGGGGTACTCCAGAATTGGAACTTCACCATAGATTCAGTTTAACATCATACTAAGACGTTTAGCCATCATCTGCTAGCACATATATGATAAAAAGGATTGGGGATTTGACATAAGAGCAATATGGTCAGGACAATCATATAAGAGCTAGGACTTGATGTGATCAGCTGATTGATTGGAAGGAGCCTCTCCAACCACCCGTCTAGCCTAAGTAAAGGCCAAAGTGGAGTGTTGCATGTCAGACTGCTCAGCCACCAAGATTTGGTGGTTAAGCATCATGAGTTGCTACCCACGGCCAACAGGTGGCCCCATCAGGGAGATTTTACCCCTTTGCAGAGATGCAGTCGGTGTATTCTACAGCCCCAGCTGACAGAGCAAGAGGGTGAGCTGAGAGAGAGATTAAATATAAGACAGGATAAAGCAGAGAGTAGCAAAAGACCTGGATGAAAAATGTTTAAAAATGATTTACCTGACAGGTAGGATTTGTCACAAGTATGGGGCATCCAGTGAGGATCGAATCTGCAGGATGAATGTCTTAGAATTTTTTATGTCTTATTTCTAAGTTGAGAAGAAAATGATTCAATAAGATAATAGCAAGTGCATTATGTATTAACCCAACCCTTCCACTTGAGCAGGATGCGACACAAGGTCAATTTTTAAGCAGAGTCTAACAAGTTTGAATTCAGAGTTTTCCTTCTCCTAAACTGGTTGTCATACCAAGGTTAAAGAGACCAGTTTACCCTACTATTTACCCATAGCTGGAGGGAGAATAGATGCATACTTTTCCCAAAGATATTAGCGCTATGTGAAATGCTACCAGCCTCATCCAAAATTTGAACTTGTGTCGTCGTGTCCATTTCTTACGGCGATAACTATTACACCACAGATACCTCCATGGCAAATGCATTTGTAAATCTCCATGGCTTAATTGTTTTTCCTTTTTCTTTTTTCTTTTTTAGATTAAAAACAGACTGAGGTCAATTTTTTCTGATTCTCTTTGTAATAGAATAATGTTACAGTTTATGGATGTTATAAATTGTTGGCAGATCCCGTAGCGAGAATAAGGGCTGTCAAATTTGAATTCAAGGGAGCCAGTGGAAATTTACCAGTGACTGTTGGTAACCTCTGGAGGCGCAAATCTCGCACGGCCATCATAGAGTTTAGATGTGCTATGAAGCCTGTCTCATGGGCTAGATAAAATAAAAGCTTGATCAAGCAACAAAATGTCTTGTTAATTCAATTAATTGCAATGATCAAATCAGCCCAGAAAAGAGAAGCCCTTAGTCAGAAGAAACCAGCCCTTAGTTAAGAAGAAGTAGATAGAAGAACCCAACTAGACAAGATGTTGGCCAGAGAAGAAGAAGAGGAAATGGAAGACGGGAACATGGCAACTAGAAGAATAAAGATATCACAAGTTATAAAGAAGACCAACTCCTCTCCAAGTAAGTCTCTAATCTGTCTCTCTATCATTGAAGAACTCTCTCTAAGGTCTCACACTCTTGTTTATATACCTGATGTTTGATGTTGTATATAACAATAATTACCTGTTGCATTAATTTTGTGGTTGGTCCAGTATGAGGACATTCTGCAAATTCAGACCATGGATATCTTTCCCTGGTACAAAATGCAAATGGCATTGCTGAAATTAGAATAAAGTGATTTAAATAGTTGCAATTTTTAAAAAAGTTTCTATAAAAATAATAATTCTTGAAATGGCTGACAGATCTTTTCAGAAAGAATAAAAAAAAACAATAACTAATATAAATCATTAGTATTTTAATGTTAATTTATGATAATTGTGATCTAAAAAAATAAAACTTTGTACATGGATGTGTGTGTGTGTGTGTGTGTGTGTGTAATAGTATTAAAGTGATAGCTAAACAAGCTGGAAGGTCAGTAAAATCTAAAAGCTAAGTAGTAAAATAGAAAGAAAAGAGGTTTTTAAATAATTAAAAAAACAAAAAAGAAAAGATTTTCTGGATGGAAATGAAATGATTATTTTTTTAATGTTTCTAATAAATCAAAGTTTTTGGTGCTAGTACAGTTAGCGGTCAGCAGACAAGAATCTTATTTTTTTTTAAAATTTTTTTGGTACTGGGTGGTTGAAGGGGAAAAATGCAGGTTTTACCTGGAAATCAAATCCCATATATGCAGTCAGTTGAAGAAAAGTCCAGCAGAGTGCAGTTGGGCACAGAGAAAGAGGAGCACTAGACAAATCTGGGGTCCTTCAATCTGCTATAGTTGGGTATAGCAGTTCAAGTCCAGTAGCAGTTTGAGGCAAGTAGCACGAGGGTTAGGAGTGATTTGCGACACAAAGTCTGATAACAGGATGCTAATGGAAGAGGAAGTTGTGACACTTTGTGCAGTTTGTGGTGGAGCAGAGTATACTTAGGGCTATGTGGTCAGCTGGCAAGAACATTATCTTCACTTTAAGTTGATTGCTGGCTTCACTGATGTGGGTCCCTGGATATTTCCTATCTACTGCTACTGAGACAACTATCACCCTGACTGCCAATCAGAAACTAACTGCCTAAGGGCTTGAGCCAGATTAATATATGTAAATTCCACCCCTATACACCCCCATGGATTCGACCACCCAGAACTTGGGTACTTATTTTTCTTCTCAGACTTTTTGTCTGTGATTTCTCTTAAACCGATAGCCATTATTCTTTTTATCAGTCTCAGTGTCTCTACTTTTCAGACCATTAACTTTTTCAAGACACATTTTCTCTTAAAACGTAGCTACCTTAAAATATTATCTCTAATTAGCTTAACTTCATGGTGGCTGTTCAATTCTCTTAAACTTTACAACCTTATCCTTTGTCTCTTTAAAGGACAAACACCCACCCATATACATATGCCTGGGCTTAACACATTCTATTTTCCCCTTTTTTTATCTCTGACCATATTCTCACTTAACCATTATGTCACAGAGCTGATTAATATCAGTGAAATAAATTTATAACTGTTAATATGATCAGTATATAAGCCTTTCCTTTGCTATATATATATTTTTTTTTTCTACCTCCCTCTTTTTTTCCATTTTTGTGGAATACTACCTCTCTACTACTTTCCTGACCCCAAATATCAAAGGAAAAAAATTGTTAGATAATTTAAGTTATTAATAGTTACGTACACACGTATGTTGTGTATTCATATTATGGTAAGTTGTTGTCGTTGGAGTGGTCTAATGTTGGTATCAGCGCAACAGCAAGGAAGTCAATCCCCTTTTCACTGGCACTAGACCAAGGAGTTTTTTTTTTAGCATCTGGGGTGGAGCGCCACACCTACCATCAGCTCCTCACTTTACTGCACAGATTCCTGTGCTACTCATATGCTGAGTTGGCAAGGGCCGGTATCGAACCAGGAACCACGAGGTTCCCAGTCAGAACGACTGAGCTAAACTGGCCCTAATACTAAAATTTAAAAAAAAAAAAAAAAGGTAATTTTCTATCAGAAGAAATCTAAGTAATAACTTACTCCAAGTTTCTTGAAGGCAAAGAATATTCACATTGCAAAGGGCAGCAGCTTCTATGATTTCACAAATCCTTTTGTGAATGGCAGACCTCTACAAAAATCCAGAAAAAAAAGATATAAAATATAGAATACAGTTACAATTTTCAATAGGAAAGACTCAATTCTGAAGCTCTGAGAAGTGTGAAATATCCCTTAATTGATATTACTCCTAGATCCTCTGACTTAGTAGTTAGTATCTGTTAGGATTCCCAATTATAGGTCAAATAGTTTGTTTGAAAATTATTAGTATTAGATAAGAATACTTGAAACCAAATAAGTGAGTGTAAATTCTTAGTGTTAGATTGATATCAATGGCATGTCAAGCTGTCTAGGGTTATTTTATGCCTAGAGATTAGGGAATTATGTTCATTGTACATTCATATTTACATTTTTTGTGCAATAGTTTTTTTTTTGTTTGTTTCTTTTGCACTCAGTCCTATAAAAAATGAATAATTTTCAAACAGATCTATTTGACCCATAGATAGGATCCTAAGAGTGAACCTGTGAGTAATGGCAATAAAGGATTGACTCCACACTCCAGAACTCAAGCCTCACCACCAGATACAGTTTAGTGTCATACCTAGGACACCCTTTTTGAGGGGATGCAGTCAATATATTCTAGTTCACTAGTACAAATACAAGTGTTATATACCCTTTTACTGAATTGGGTATATATATATTTACCAACTTTTCTGCACAAGTAGGATATGACACAAGGTCAATTTCTTAAGAATTCAATTTCTGAATTCAAACCTGTTGAACTCCAACAGGTTTGAATTCAGAGTTTGCCTTCTCCTAGACTGGTTACCTAGCCGTGGTTAAAGAACCCAGTCTGCCCTGCTATTTACACATAGCTGGAGAGAGAGTAGGATTCATACCTTTCCCAAGGGTATTAGCGCTAAGTGAAATGCAATTACCACGTTCAGGATTTGAACTCGGGACGACGAGTCCATTTCCCATGACTTTAACCATTACACCACGCGCTTCCTACAATTGGGTATATAGATTATGAAGAGATGGTTCTTAGGAGGGTTCTATTTCAACGACTGGCCATATTCTTTTGAGTTGATTTTCTTCCTCTGGTTGATATGGCTTCTGTTGTGATAGGCTTGGTTGTCTGTGCTCATCATCTTTGTTTTTAATAATGAAGCAAGCCATTCATCACATGGGTAGGATGTGACACAAGGTCACGAGTATGAGGCATCCAGCAGAGATTGAACTTGCCACTCATAATAATAAATCTACAAAGAACTAACTTGCTAACCATTACACCATGATGAGGAGGCCCTATTTACCAAGCCTCTAAATTGTAGCTTAGTCTGGCACAGGGACACTCAAATAAGAGTACCTAGTGAAGATTAAATTCCCTACACACTAGTAATTGTTTATATCAAGTTGCTCACCATTTCCTTATGACAAATTGCCCAAATACTAAACTTAGCTTTTGCTGAGGTGGAGCGCCACACTTACCCTCAGCCTCCATTTTACTGTACAGATTACCCAATCTGTGCTACTCCTGTGCTGAGTTGGCAAGGACCAGTATCAAACCCGGAACCTTTTGATTCCTAAGCAGGTGCTCTACCAACTGAGACCTTGCTCAACATTTCCCTATAGCAAAAAAACATTTGTTTATTTTTTTTTCAAAGATGTCTTTATGAAAACTGAAGCCCAAAAGGGTTTAACCGCGCAGTGTTGAAGATGGCTTACCTGGGAACAGACGACCATTACATCTGTTCCTTTTGACTAACTGCCAAAATCTAACTTAACTTAGTTACCTTCACATGCTTTTTCCTTCAGCCAATAAGAAATCAATGGCTAGGTCAGTGAAAGGTGAACTGTTTATCAATCACTTCTTATAACGTTTATAATGGTAACTTTCCATTTACAATACCGTCATTTAAATTTTTCTACACTAGTCATAATTTGTAGGCAACCCACATTATGTAACACAAGGAGGAGTAAAAATTATCCATTATCTGCACTTTTGTTTTTCCAATGTATTTACAAAAATCAGGGGATAAACAATTTACATCATTTTTCAATATAGTCTCCTTCTTTTTTTGATGCACTTGGTCCAGCAGTCCACCAGCTTGCATATTCCCTCCAAAAGAAAGTTTTCGGTTGGTTGTGCACCACTTATGCAACCCTTCTTTCACATCTTTCATTCATGCATCACACTTGTCGAACACACATGTAAACTTCTCTATCTACACATACACACTGCTATGTGGTAGTTCACTGTCCCTGTATTGTGCTAAAAGCCGCCGATTAATTTCAGACCCTGACACTCATTCCAATCAGAGAAATCAGGTCACAGCCCTTTTTTTCTTCTTTGGTGAATACTAATAGTGGAGTGGCCATGTTTACACTGTAAAGACAGCAAGCAAAATGACGCACTCAGGCTCAAACTTTGATCACGTGACCACAACAGTGCCAACTATAAGCACACATGCGTAGAACACAGTGTAACAATAATAAAGATATGTTATGGCAAAAGTGGGGATAATTTTTTACTCTCATTCGTAGATTTAATGTATAATAATGATAATTTATAATTTCAGAAATTCAGACCAAAAAAAGAAAAAAAAATTCTGTTTGTTTTTCAAGACATTTGTTGCAAATATAATCCGAATTACCTGTTCTGAGACTGTTGCAGAGGTTGGTGCCACAATTTGATTCTGTACTGTACCCACTCGCACAACACGGGGTTGGCGTAGATCCTCAGGTTGGGCTTCAAAGGCATAACCCTTGATTTCAAAGTTTTTTTCAACAGCAAGATTCTCAGCAGTTTCAGGAATTTTTAACTGTCTGAAAAAAAAAAAAAAAAAAAAAATGAATATAATATATTCAGTAATGGCGAAGGAAATGTGTTAATGGAAAAAAAAGTTTGATTTAAAATCAGAGAGAAATAGATAATCTTTTTCCTATTTTGTCTTGAAATAAACAAAATCCTTTTTAGAATCCTTCTTGTAAACAATTTTGTTAAATAGCCAGACATTATGCGATAGAAAAGGGGAGGATTTTGATTGTTTAAAATATTACATGAATAAATGAATAAAATTTCAAATACAATGTTAAAATACTAGGGTGAGTCAAAAGTCTTGCAATATTTTGGTAACATGAGTCACAATTCAGCAGCTTTGGAGGTTTTTGTCAAGGTCATGAAGGTGACAAACCGCACTGGATTGTGAGATGCTGAGCTCACTGATACTCTCAGTATGTTACTTGTTGGATTTGCCTCTATGGCTTGGAGCATGGCCTTGGAATCGCTTGAGGCCTACCTGATCTTGCCTGATCATGAGGTTCTTCAAAATTTCTTCAATCATCTAGTTATTGTACTGTGATCAACTGTGCCTTCACTTTCACACAACAAATGCTTTTGGTTTGTTCGTGGTATTATTTGACAAGCGCCACGTCGATTGTGAGCCATATTCCGCAGCTAATTCATGGAGCATGCTCAGCCGGCGTCTTATTAACATCTCTGATGCCATCTTGGTCCGTACCCTCATTTTCCCAGACAGGGTGTCCGAAATCCACCGCTGCACGCAGGCCGAGTCTGTCTGCAGGTGAATCATACTCGCCTTCCATTGTAGCGCCAGGTTGACACCCCTTAACAACTGCATCAAGCCTCTGCCAGATTTATGAGCTGACTGGTGCGTGAGCGGTAGGGATGTCACTGGTGTGGGTGGAAGCAAGTCCTTGGCACCGTGTGGCTATTGAATATGGCGGAGCCATAATTGAAGACACTGCATCAAGCTCTGCCAGATTTATGTGCTGATCTGAGTGTACCGGTCCGTAGCCAGCTTGCGTCTTCAATTATGGCTCCGCATTTCAATAGCCACACGCGGTGGCCAAGGAACTTGCATCCACCACACAGTGACATATTATGACCCAGTTTGAAATTATAAGACATAAGTTCTTGATTTAGACTAAGTTGCACATTCATCTTTGTGCTTTCAAATCAAATACAGAGTAAAGCAATACAAAATGTGTCAGTACTACTAACCAATAACAATACTACTAACCACAGCAAATACCTGCCAGAGTTTAAACAGCTTCATTCACTTGATGCAGAGATACTGATAGGTACACATCCTGTGTTCCTGATGCATAAAAATCTAAAAGGACCCCAGTAAAAATCATATCCACAAGTCCCAGTGTTTTTCTTTTTTCTTTCTTCATCATTTCAAGCTAACTGTAAATACATTTAAATAATTTCTTAGAACGAATTACACAGATATGGTTACAAGGTAGGAGTTAGAATGGCTTTAGTTGTTTCCCCAAAATCATAAATAAAAACCTACAATTTATTAAATTTTTTTTAGTTGGGGATCCATCAAATTTTCCCGGGGACTCATTCAAAGTAAATATGTGCTTCCCAGGACATACTAAAAAAAAAAGCTATTCAGCATCACTGTACAACATCGCAAATTAGCACATACCAAAATTTGCAAAACTTTTTGGCTTCTTTAGTCACAAAGAAAGTCTCTTTAAATTACAATTGTTAACACTTTACAAATTGTGATGTGATAAAGATTTCAATGAAAATTATTATTTAAAAGAGTTGATATTAAATTTCTAAGTGAACATTTAACATGCTGACGCATGGATACCCATGACTCTCTCTCACCACTCATCCTATTTGGTTATCACCCTGGTAGGTCTTCTTGATGCATCCAGAAATCCACACAAGCTGATTGATGTACGTTTGGTGGTTGGCCTACACTAGTATGTCCATGTGTAGGTGTCCAAGGAAGCACATCACTTATGAGTTCGTCCCTTGCTTCTCGCGCGGAGTCAGTATGTTTGTCCATCTACTTGGAGTGGTTTTGTGTGATAACCACATAGGGATGAGTGGTGGAGAGAGAGTACAAATGGTATCCATGCTGTCAAGCTGTTAAATGTTACTTAGAAATTAAGTATCAATTCTGCTTCTCTCACACTCAATTTCATTGAAATAATCTTTATCACATCTAACAATTGTAAAGTGGTTAAACAATTGATTTTAAAGAGAACTTTCTTTGGACTAGAAAGAAGCCAAAAAGTTTTGCACCTATTTCTGGTATGTTGCTATTTGCGTGTGTACAGTGATGCTGAAATAGCTTTTTTTTTTTTTTCGTATGTCCTGGAAGCACATATTTTTACTTTGGAATGATCCCCGGGAAAATTTAATGGTCCCAACTAAAAAAATTTAATATTGTAGGGTTTTTTAATTTGTATTTGGGGAACTAAAGGCCCATCTAACTCCTACCTTGTAACCTATCTTGTGTTAATTCGTTTCTTAAGAAATTATTTAAATGTATTTACAGTTAGCTTGAAATGATGAAGAAAGAACAAAGAAAAACAACTGGACTTGTGGATATGATTTTTATGGGTCCTTTTAAGATTTTTATGCATCAGGAAACACAGGATGTGTACCTATCAGTATCTCTGCATCAAGTGAATGAAGCTGTTTAAACTCTGGCAGTATTTGCTGTGGTTAGTAGTATTGTTATTGGTTAGTGTACTGACACATTTTGTATTGCTTTACTCTGATTTGATTGAAAGCCACAAAGATGAATGTGCAACTTATCTAATCATGAACTTATGTCTTATAATTTCAAACTGGTCATATATTCACTGTGTGGGTGGATGCAAGTTCCTTGGCCACCGGTGTGGCTATTGAATATGGCGGGAGCCATATTGGAAGCCGAAGCTGGCTACGCCGGTAACTCAGATCAGCAACAATAAATCTGGCAGAGCTTGATGCAGTGTCTTCCATTATGGCTCCGCCATATTAATAGCCACATTCGGTGCCAAGGAACTTGCTTCCACCCAACACGTGAATCCCTACGCTCACCACCAGTCACTCATAAATCTGGCAGAGCTTGGATGCAGTGTTAAGGGGTTCAACTGGCGCTACAATGGAAGGCGAGTATGATTCACTGCAGAAGACTCGGCCTGCGTGCAGCGGTGATTTCGACACCACTGTCCTGGGAAAAATGAGGGTACGGACCAAGATGGCATCAGAGATGTTAATAAGACGCCGGCTGAGCATGCTCCATGAATTAGCTGCGGATATGGCTCACAATCGACGTGGCGCTTGTCAATAATACCACGGAACAAACCAAAAGCATTTGTTGTGTGAAAGTTGAAGGCACTTGATCACAGTACAAAAAAAAAAATAAAAAGAAAAACAAAAAAAATAACTGATTGAAGAAATTTTGAAGAACCTAGATCAGGCAAATCAGAGTAGGCCTCAAGCTATGGATTCCAAGGCCATGCTCCAAGCCATAGAGGCAAATCCAACAAGTAACATACTGAGAGTATCAGGTGAGCTCAGCATCTCACCAATCCAGTGCAGTTTTCACCTTCATGACCTTGACAAAAACCTCCAAAGCTGCTGAATTGTGACTCATGTTTACCAAATATTGCAAGACTTTTGACTCACCCTAGTATTTTAACATGTATTTGAAATTTTATTCATATTATTCATGTAATATTTTAAACATCAAAATCCTCCCCTTTTCTATCGCATAATGTCTGGCTATTTAACAATTGTTTACAAGAAGGATTCTAAAAAGGATTTTGTTTATTTTCAAGACAAATAGGAAAAAGATTATCTATTTCTCTCTGATTTTTAAATCAAACTTTTTTTTCCATTAACACTTTCCTTCGCCATTACTGAATATAATTATTTCATTTTTTTTTTTTTTTTTTTTTTCAGCAGTTAAAAATTCCTGAAACTGCTGAGAATCTTGCTGTTGAAAAAACTTTGAAATCAAGGGTTATGTTTGAAGCCCAACCTGAGGATCTACGCCAACCCCGTGTTGTGCGAGTGGGTAGTACAGAATCAAATTGTGGCACCAACCTCTGCAAACAGTCTCAGAACAGGTAATTCGGATTATATTTGCAACAAATGTCTTTGAAAAACAAACAGAATTTTTTTTTTCTTTTTTTGGTCTGAATTTCTGAATTATAAATTATCATTATTATACATTAATCTACGAATGAGAGTAAAAATTATCCCCACTTTTGCCATAACATATCTTTATTATTGTTACACTGTGTTCTACGCATGTGTGCTTATAGTTGGCACTGTTGTGGTCACGTGATCAAAGTTTGAGCCTGAGTGCGTCATTTTGCTTGCTGTCTTTACAGTGTAACATGGCACTCCACATTAGTATTCACCAAAGAAGAAAAAAGGGCTGTGACCTGATTTCTCTGATTGGAATGAGTGTCAGGGTCTGAAATTAATCGGCGGCTTTTAGCACAATACAGGGACAGTGAAACTACCACATAGCAGTGTGTATGTGTAGATAGAGAAGTTACATGTGGTTCGACAAGTGTGATGCATGAATGAAGATGTGAAAGAAGTGGTTGCATAACAACCACCGAAAACTTTCTTTTTGGAGGGAATATGCAAGCTGGTGGACTGCTGGACCAAGTGCATCAAAAAAAAGGAGACTATATTGAAAATGATGTATTGTTTATTCCCTGCTTTTGTGTAAATACATTGGAAAAACAAAAGTGCAGATAATGGATAATTTTTTACTCGTCCTTGTGTTACATAATAAATTATGACTAGTGTAGAAAATTTAAATGACGGTATTGTAAATGGAAAGTTACCATTATAACCGTTATAAGAAGTGATTGATAAACAGTTAACCTTTCACTGACCTAGCCATTGATTTCTTATTGGCTGAAGGAAAAACATGTGAAGGTAACTAAGTTAAGTTAGATTTTGGCAGTTAGTCAAAAGGAACAGATGTAATGGTCGTCTGTTCCCAGGTCAGCCATCTTCACACTGTGCAGTTAAACCCTTTTGGGCTTCAGTTTTGATAAAGACATCTTTGAAAAAAATAAACAAATGTTTTTTTGTTATAGGGAAATGTTGAGCAAGGTCTCAGTTGGTAGAGCACCTGCTTAGGAATCAAAAGGTTCCGGGTTTGATACTGGTCCTTGCCAACTCGGCACAGGAGTAGCACAGATTGGGTAATCTGTACAGTAAAATGGGGGAGCTGAGGGTAAGTGTGGCACTCCACCTCAGCAAAAACTAAGTTTAGTATTTGGGCAATTTGTCATAAGGAAATGGTGAGCAACTTGATATAAACAATTACTAGTGTGTAGGGAATTTAATCTTCACTAGGTACTCTTACTTGAGTGTCCCTGTGCCAGACTAAGCTACAATTTAGAGGCTTGGTAAATAGGGCCTCCCCATCATGGTGTAATGGTTAGCAAGTTAGTCTTGTAGATTTATTATTAATGAATGGCAAGTTCAATCTCTGCTGGATGCCTCATACTCGTGACCTTGTGTCACATCCTACCCGTAGTGATGAACGGCTTGCTTCATTATTAAAAACAAAGATGATGAGCAGAGACAACCAAGCCTATCACAACAGAAGCCGTATCAACCAGAGGAAGAAATCAACTCAAAAGAAGATGGCCAGTCGTTGAAATAGAACCCTCCTAAGAACCATCTCTCATAATCTATATACCCAATTGTAAGAAGCGCGTGGTGTAATGGTTAAAGTCATGGGAAATGGACTCGTCGTCCCGAGTTCAAATCCTGAACGTGGTAATTGCATTTCACTTAGCGCTAATACCCTTGGGAAAGGTATGAATCCTACTCTCCCTCCAGCTATGGGTAAATAGCAGGACAGACTGGGTTCTTTAACCACGGCTAGGTAAACAGTCTAGGAGAAGGAAAACTCTGAATTCAAACCTGTTGAACTCCACTTAAGAAATTGACCTTGTGTCGTATCCTACTTGTGCGGAGGAGTTGGTAAATATATATATACCCAATTCAGTAAAGGGGTATATAACACTTGTATTTGTACTAGTGAATGAATATATTGATTGCACCCCCTCAAAAAGGGTGTCCTAGGTATGACACTAAACTGTATCTGGTGGTGAGGCTTGAGTTCTGGAGTGTGGAGTCAATCCTTTATTGCCATTACTTACAGGTTCACTGTTAGGATCCTATCTATGGGTCAAATAGATCTGTTTGAAAATTATTCATTTTTTATAGGACTGCGTGCAAAAGAAACAAAAAAAAAACTATTGCACAAAAAATGTAAATATGAATGTACAATGAACATAATTCCCTAACCTCTAGGCATAAAATAACCCTAGACAGCTTGACATGCCATTAATATCAATCTAACACTAAGAATTTACACTCAGTTATTTGGTTTCAAGTATTCTTATCTAATACTAATAATTTTCAAACTACTATTTGACCTATAATTGGAATCCTAACAGATACTAACTACTAACTACAAGGTCAGAGGATCTAGGAGTAATATCAATTTAGGGATATTTCACACTTCTCAGAGCTTCAGAATTGAGTCTTTCCTATTGAAAATTGTAACTGTTCTATATTTTGTATATCTTTTTTTTCTGGATTTTTGTAGAGGTCTGCCATTCACAAAAGGATTTGTGAAATCATAGAAGCTGCTGCCCTTTGCAATGTGAATTTCTTTGCCTTCAAGAACCTTGGAGTAAGTTATTACTTAGATTTCTTCTGATAGAAATTACTTTTTTTTTTTTTTTTTTAAATTTTAGTATTAGGGCCAGTTTTAGCTCAGTCGTTCTGACTGGGAACCTCGTGGTTCCTGGTTTGATACGGCCCTTGCCAACTCAGCATATGAGTAGCCACAGGAATCTGTGCAGTAAAGTGAGGAGCTGATGGTAGGTGTGGCGCTCCCCCAGATGCTAAAAAAAAAACTCCTTGGTCTAGTGCCAGTGAAAAGGGGATTGACTTCCTTGCTGTTGCGCTGATCCAACATTAGAACCACTCCAACGACAACAACTTACCATAAATATGAATACACAACATACGTGTGTACGTAACTATTAATAACTTAAATTATCTAACATTTTTTTTCCTTTGATATTTGGGGTCAGGAAAGTAGTAGAGAGGTAGTATTCCACAAAAAATGGAAAAAAAGAGGGAGGTAGAAAAAAAAATATATATATAGCAAAGGAAAGGCTTATATACTGATCATATTAACAGTTATAAATTTATTTCACTGATATTAATCAGCTCTGTGACATAATGGTTAAGTGAGAATATGGTCAGAGATAAAAAAAGGGGAAAATAGAATGTGTTAAGCCCAGGCATATGTATATGGGTGGGTGTTTGTCCTTTAAAGAGACAAAGGATAAGGTTGTAAAGTTTAAGAGAATTGAACAGCCACCATGAAGTTAAGCTAATTAGAGATAATATTTTAAGGTAGCTATGTTTTAAGAGAAAATGCTGTTTTTATGAGAAAATGTGTCTTGAAAAAGTTAATGGTCTGAAAAGTAGAGACCCTGAGACTGATAAAAAGAATAATGGCTATCGGTTTAAGAGAAATCACAGACAAAAAGTCTGAGAAGAAAAATAAGTACCCAAGTTCTGGGTGGTCGAATCCATGGGGGTGTATAGGGGTGGAATTTACATATATTAACCTGGCTCAAGCCCTTAGGCAGTTAGTTTCTGATTGGCAGTCAGGGTGATAGTTGTCTCAGTAGCAGTAGATAGGAAATATCCAGGGACCCACATCAGTGAAGCCAGCAATCGACTTAAAGTGAAGATAATGTTCTTGCCAGCTGACCACATAGACCTAAGTATACTCTGCTCCACCACAAACTGCACAAAGTGTCACAACTTCCTCTTCCATTAGCATCCTGTTATCAGACTTTGTGTCGCAAATCACTCCTAACCCTCGTGCTACTTGCCTCAAACTGCTACTGGACTTGAACTGCTATACCCAACTATAGCAGATTGAAGGACCCCAGATTTGTCTAGTGCTCCTCTTTCTCTGTGCCCAACTGCACTCTGCTGGACTTTTCTTCAACTGACTGCATATATGGGATTTGATTTCCAGGTAAAACCTGCATTTTTCCCCTTCAACCACCCAGTACCAAAAAATTTTAAAAAAAAATAAGATTCTTGTCTGCTGACCGCTAACTGTACTAGCACCAAAAACTTTGATTTATTAGAAACATTAAAAAAATAATCTTTCATTTCCATCCAGAAAATCTTTTCTTTTTTGTTTTTTTAATTATTTAAAAACCTCTTTTCTTTCTATTTACTACTTAGCTTTTAGATTTTACTGACCTTCCAGCTTGTTTAGCTATCACTTTAATACTATTACACACACACACACACACACACACACATCCTGTACAAAGTTTTATTTTTTTAGATCACAATTATCATAAAATTAACATTAAAATACTAATGATTTATATTAGTTATTGTTTTTTTTTATTCTTTCTGAAAAGATCTGTCAGCCATTTCAAGAATTATATTTTTATAGAAACTTTTTTAAAAAATTTCAACTATTTAAATCACTTTATTCTAATTTCAGCAATGCCATTTGCATTTTGTACCAGGGAAAGATATCCATGGTCTGAATTTGCAGAATGTCCTCATACTGGACCAACCACAAAATTAATGCAACAGGTAATTATTGTTATATACAACATCAAACATCAGGTATATAAACAAGAGTGTGAGACCTTAGAGAGAGTTCTTCAATGATAGAGAGACAGATTAGAGACTTACTTGGAGAGGAGTTGGTCTTCTTTATAACTTGTGATATCTTTATTCTTCTAGTTGCCATGTTCCCGTCTTCCATTTCCTCTTCTTCTTCTCTGGCCAACATCTTGTCTAGTTGGGTTCTTCTATCTACTTCTTCTTAACTAAGGGCTGGTTTCTTCTGACTAAGGGCTTCTCTTTTCTGGGCTGATTTGATCATTGCAATTAATTGAATTAACAAGACATTTTGTTGCTTGATCAAGCTTTTATTTTATCTAGCCCATGAGACAGGCTTCATAGCACATCTAAACTCTATGATGGCCGTGCGAGATTTGCGCCTCCAGAGGTTACCAACAGTCACTGGTAAATTCCACTGGCTCCCTTGAATTCAAATTTGACAGCCTTATTCTCGCTACGGGATCTGCCAACAATTTATAACATCCATAAACTGTAACATTATTCTATTACAAAGAGAATCAGAAAAATTGACCTCAGTCTGTTTTTAATCTAAAAAGAAAAAAGAAAAAGGAAAAACAATTAAGCCATGGAGATTTACAAATGCATTTGCCATGGAGGTATCTGTGGTGTAATAGTTATCGCCGTAAGAAATGGACACGACGACACAAGTTCAATTTTGGATGAGGCTGGTAGCATTTCACATAGCGCTAATATCTTTGGGAAAAGTATGCATCTATTCTCCCTCCAGCTATGGGTAAATAGTAGGGTAAACTGGTCTCTTTAACCTTGGTATGACAACCAGTTTAGGAGAAGGAAAACTCTGAATTCAAACTTGTTAGACTCTGCTTAAAAATTGACCTTGTGCCGCATCCTGCTCAAGTGGAAGGGTTGGGTTAATACATAATGCACTTGCTATTATCTTATTGAATCATTTTCTTCTCAACTTAGAAATAAGACATAAAAAATTCTAAGACATTCATCCTGCAGATTCGATCCTCACTGGATGCCCCATACTTGTGACAAATCCTACCTGTCAGGTAAATCATTTTTAAACATTTTTCATCCAGGTCTTTTGCTACTCTCTGCTTTATCCTGTCTTATATTTAATCTCTCTCTCAGCTCACCTCTTGCTCTGTCAGCTGGGGCTGTAGAATACACCGACTGCATCTCTGCAAAGGGGTAAAATCTCCCTGATGGGGCCACCTGTTGGCTGTGGGTAGCAACTCATGATGCTTAACCACCAAATCTTGGTGGCTGAGCAGTCTGACATGCAACACTCCACTTTGGCCTTTACTTAGGCTAGACGGGTGGTTGGAGAGGCTCCTTCCGATCAATCAGCTGGTCACATCAAGTCCTAGCTCTTATATGATTGTCCTGACCATATTGCTCTTATGTCAAATCCCCAATCCTTTTTATCATATATGTGCTAGCAGATGATGGCTAAGCGTCTTAGTATGATGTTAAACTGAATCTATGGTGAAGTTCCAATTCTGGAGTACCCCTTTATTGCCATTACTCAAAGGTCCACTGCTGACCCGGAATGGTAGTACCTGTTAGGGTCCCATCTATGGGTTAAATGGATAAAAAAATGAGTATTAAAAATGTGTTTAAAAAAATTTAGTTTGAAAAATTGAATACCCAACAAGAATGAATAAAACAAAATGTCTTCAGCATAAAATAACCCAACAAGGGTTTATATGCCGTAAAATACAACCAATCAACCAATCAGCTCACTTTCATCTATTCTATGCCAGGTGTTCTTTGGCCATCCAAGCCTTTGCTTTCCAGGTAGTGTCCATTTTTATTGTTAACTCTCAGTATCCTATCCTACAGTGCATGGCGTAACCATTTTGAGCTGCTGGTGTTTTCTTTCAAAGACTACATTATTGCAACCATTTCTTTGGTACAGCTCCTCATTTGGCATCTTGTTGGGTGACACGAGTTCAAAAACTGGAAAAATCTGGTTGCATTTCATATAGCACTAATACTCTTGGGAAAGATATATATCCAACTATTCTCCCTCCACTTATGGGTAAATAGTAGGAGAGACTGGGCTCTTTAAACTTAGTATGGTAGCCAGTCTAAGAGATGGAAAATTCTGAATTCAAACCTATTAAACTCTGCTTAAGAAATTGAACTTTTGTCACATCCTGCTCATGCGAAGGGTTTGGGTAAATACATAGATGAAAAATATATATATATAAATTAAAAAAGAAGGGGTGAAGCAGCTGCCTTCAGGGCATATGTGGCCTTCTAAATGCATCCACAGGCACTCATTTTGAAAGGGATTAGGATTCCCTACTGTTTATCTCCCCTAGCAGCCTTTTGTTTATTAGGGTACATGTTTAGAATTGGTTAATCTGAACATTAGCTACATAAATGAGAGTAATCTCCCATTGTTTCTTTCACTTTGAGGAAGCCTTATGTTTTGGTCGTCCATTTTCATTTCACCATAAATCTACACTGAAAATACGAATTTGTTCAAATCAATACAACTGCATGTTTGAAAACAAAAATATCATAAAATGTATTCTTAATAACAATTAAGTTCATTTCAAATAATGCTCAAGTACAATTAAGAACACATTTTAAGATATTTTTGTGTTAAAGCATGCAGTTGTATTGATTCGAACAAATTCGTATTTTCTGTGTAGATTTATGGTGAAATGAAAATGGCCGACCAAAACATAAGACTTCCTCAAAGTGAAAGAAACAATGGGAGATTACTCTCATTTATGTAGCTAATGTTCAGATTACCGAGATATTTGTTTATCTCTTCTGTTTAAAAAAAAAAAAAAATGCCCGTTCATCTTCAAGCGTTTTGTAAACAAAAAAGCTCCTTCCGTTTCGGTGTAAGGGAAGTAACTCTGGTGGATTAACACTAACTTCAGAGTTGTGATTGTCGAAAGGTGTTTATCTTAGCATCAAAGACAATGCACATGTTTACCTCAAAACAGATGCATGTCCATGGAAATGGCACATCTTTTATCACTCTTCAGCATTCTGAGCCAGAATTTAGGAAAGAACCTTGAGCACCTTTTTGATCTCCATCTTTCTAACACACGTGGGCATGCCTACAAAGTCAGAAAACAGCATAGCTTACATGACTTTCGGAAACATTTTTTCACGCTCAGAGTTGCCGAGGCATGGAATAAAATGCCTGCATCCGTTGTAGGCTGCCGAAACACTGCATCTTTCAAAGCCTCCATGCTTCCTGTAATCTGCCAACACTATACCTGATACCCCCATCCACACACATATGCACACACGCACACGCATACATGTGTATTATTACTGTACACTATTCATGTTCCTGACACTAATACATTATTCTATGTACTAGACATGAGACTTTGATGTGTTGAGGTGCACCTGAGCACTGTACGCAATAAATTTCATTATTATTATAATATAACTGTTAATGACTGTTTAACAGTCATAAAATATACTGCTCTGTTGGCTGGGGCTGTAGAATACGCCAACTGCACCTCTGCAGAAGAGTAAGACCCCCCACACACAGTGGGGCCACCTGTTGGCCATGGGTGGTGCACCATAATGTCCGAGGACAAGATTGTGATGGCTGAACAGTCTGTTACCCAGGTAATAAGTGGCCCTGTGACATGCAGCACTCCACTTCAGCCCTTACTTGGGCTAGACACACAGTCGGAGAGGCCTCATCTGATCAATCAGCGGGTCATGTCACGCCCTTGCAACTATATAATTGTCCCGACCATATTCTTCAAATTACTTTTATGGCAATCACACACCCCTTTTTATCATGTAGGTGCTAGAAGGCAGTGGTTGAGAGTCAACCACCAGTATTTATTAATACACATGAAGTTAATGAAAATTATTTCTTAAACAAATCATATATATAAAATAAGTAAGATTTTGCATTAAATAACCCAGAAGGGTTGATATGTCATTAAATCAACCAACCATAAAATGTATCAGCCCTATTGTGTTATCAAGTTCAGTGCATTCATGCAAAAGCAAATATGGCATTATTGGGTGGGGAGATGAATTTTGGTTGATTTTAAGGGTATGTCAACCCATATGGGGTTATTTTATGCCTAGGGGTTAGGGAATTGCTTACATTGTACATTCATATTTAAGAAGAGTTTCATAATTTGCTTGAAGCATTTGTGGTATGTATTGGTTAGGAGGTAGATTTCAGAAGGCCATCACAATGCAGTTTGGAAATAAATAAAAATTTATAATAGGTTAAACAATGGTGGTGTTGGTGAACACTGTATTTTTTATTATTTCTTGAATTTTGTTCGAGGTAATACCTCTTTATTCAAAAAGAATTGAACTGCGCAGTAGCAGCCATGGCATTCTTCCATAAATGAATTTTTTTTTTTTTTTAAAATGAACGTTATTTTGAAATAACTGTATTCCGTGTGAGCGGAAGTGGCGTTTATGTTTTATTTTATTTTTTTTTGTTAACGTGTGCGTATGTTGTAATGCGCGTGACATTGAAAATGGTGTTGGCTGTGAACGTTAATGACTGTATCCTAAGCGCGGGATTTGTGTACGTGGGTATGTGCGAATGAAAAAGTGTATAAGCAATAACACAATACCACATGCCACAATGGAGAATTAACTAAAGAACAACTTAGCAACGGAAGAAATACGAAACCACGCACTCAATCTATAGCCCAACATCTCGCCCATACATACAACACACAATGCCATTGCACACTAGTGTTTAAGGAAATAAATTAATAAATAAATAAATTAAATATATATATTTATATATATGTGTATATATATAATATATATATTATATATAATATATTAAAAATGATTATAATATAAAAAGATAAATTGAATTAGATATAAGTTTTATAAGTAAATAAGCAAATAAATTGATAATATTAATAATAATAATAATATTAATAATATTAAATGATTAAATTGAATGTAAAATCCAACAGGAATACGTCACAAAACACAAATACAGCTTTTTCATTCGCAATACCACAGTAAAATCCGCCTAGATACAGTATTAACGTCACAGCCAACACCATTTTCATGTCACGCGGCATTACAACATACGCAGCACGTACAAAAAAATAAGAAATAAAAATAAACGCATTCACGCTCACACAGGAATACAGTTATTTCAAAAAATAAACGTCCGAATTTTCAAAAAAAAAAAATTCATTTAGGAAGAAATGCATAGCTGTACTGCTTCAGTTCAATTCTTTTGATAAAGAGGTATATCCTTCGAAAATTCAAGAAAATAATAAAAAATACAGGTCAACCACATCACCATTGTTTACCGTATTATTATTTTTTATTTATTCCAAACTGCATGTGTGTGGCCCTCTAAATCTACTCCTAACCAATTCATATTTACTTTAATGTGTATTTGAATTGAATATGATAATTTTTAAACAATCTATCTTGACCCATAGATTGGGACCCTAACTAGTACAACCACGTCTAGTCCTGTCAGACTACACTGACTGTCAAGACTCCCATGGCAACCTGTGATGCTTAAGGGATGGAACCCAAGGTGTCTGAGCAGTCCATGGACATGCAACCACTCCACTTTGTGCTCTTACTTAGGCAGAATAGCAGATGCAGAGGCCGCCAGATCAATCAGCTGGTACGTCAAGCCCTAGCACTATATGATTGTTTCTCAAAAAGTACGTAACGAAGCTCTTATAAGTTTTTTATGAAATTGTTTTTTCTCTCTTTAGTCTTTGACGAGATAGCATTAATTTGCTGATAAGATAAAGCGAGAATTCTTCCAAGCTGTTTGCAGTGTCAGTGCTACTTGGTATGGCTGCACTACTTTGGAATCTAAAAAACAACTTGGAAAAAAGCTATACTGAAAACTACACAAAGAGCTGCATGCTTTTTTGAATAAATCCGTGGAAAGCACCCACTCTCAAAAAAAAAAACAGCTGACAGCCCTTGCCTTGTATCACACAAGCCATCTGATAAAAACAAAGCAAGGACGAGCTCATAGTGACATTCTCTTATGGCACCACACATGGACCACATCAGTGTGGGTTGTCCAGCAAAAACCTATATCGATCGTCTGCACAGATTTTATCTATCTGTCAGAAACCTGCAGGAAACAATGGCTGATAGGTGTTGAGGAAGAGCACTTATTTATTTAAGGATGTCTCTATTCAAGTCCTGTGAGTTAGATTTGCCGTATAAACTACCGCATATTATTAATGTTTTAAAATCCTGAAATATGTGTTGTATATTTCCTAAGAAATAAAGCTTACATAGTATATGGTGGTGTAAGTTCAAAGTTTATAATAAGAACAACTCCGACACGAGTGTAAAAATACAGAACACAATGGACTTTAAAATAACACATGGAGGACATTAAGACATGAAATACACATACAACAAGGAAAGGAATGATATACAAAAAAAAAAGCGTATACATTAGTTTCACTAACAAGAACATACAAAATAGAGATATAGGACTGAAGAGTCCATAAATTTAGTAAACTACTAGCGTTGCGTGGAGAAAGCCTCCACACGAAGAAGGGTGTAGACTAAAAGTCTAACCGTGTGCTGAGGTCCGAGAAGAAGAAGAGAGGCCCAAGAGTTCAGACAGGCGCTTAAATGACCCAAAAAAACGCCTGGTGGTCAAACGGGGAAATCATGAGGGAAGATAACTCTTCTCAGTCAAGGGAGGCACCCAACAGTGGGAATAATTTGGTATAATGATTTTAGCAAACTGGTTTAATAAATAATTATTTGCTATCTGATTTCTAATATTTATGTTATTCACAAAATATTAAAAGTAATTGTCCGCTCTGTCGTGGGCCATTAGGATGCACAGACTTGCACCTTGCAGAGGGGTAAGACTCCCCCAATGGGCCAATTGGTTGTGCGTGGGTGGCGACCCGTGATGCTTAAAGAATAGGCCCAGGTGGATGAGTAATTCATTGACTTGCATACTCCCACTTTGGCCGCTATGCTTTGGGCTAGACGATCAAATAGGTTGGTCATGTCAAGCGCTAGCATCTATATGATTTTCCCAAACCTATTGCCCTTATGGCAACGCCCAACCCCTTTTATCAATGGGTGCTAGAAAGGCGTGACTGAGGGTCTACAAATGTCCTGGGAATGACGTTAAACTCTATCTGATGGTGAGGTCCAGTTTTGGAGGTTTTGGGGGAATGGTGGAGCACCCACTTCATCACCATTGCTTTCCCTGGTCCACTCTGACCCGAGTGGTAGTACCTGTTACGGGTCTCATCTATGGGTTAAAATAGAAATGTATTATAAAAAATTGTATTATCCATTAAGAAATTCGATTTATTTTCAAAACTTTATCGGGCATTAAATGACCCACTGGGTTGATATGCAAAAACAAAGAATTGTATGTATAATTTTATATAGAAATCAATTAAAATAACATTAAAATAAGTGTAATAATATTTTATATTCGTTTTATTTAGTTTTGTTATCTTTCTAATTCCAATATATATTTTATTAACATTAAGAATTAAATAGTTGCCCTAGGGGTGCATACTTCTGCTAGTAGGTAGTAACTGATTAGGGTCCATTATGAGTTAATAGAACTTAAAAAAGTTAAGATTTTTACAAAATTGAGTACCATCAAGAATGATAAAACAAAATGTCTTTGGCATAAAACCTAACAAGGGTTTGCATGCCATAGAAATCCAACCAACCACAAAGCTGTACAAGATACTTTGGGTAAGTCGCCCATGGTGTAATAAACTTCCTTGCCTGTCATTGAACATATTTTTGGTTTAAAACTTCCTAACGTCAACCACTCCAATCAATCAACTTTTGGTCACATCAACCCCCAACCCTTTTTATCATATGTGCTAGAAGGCAGTGCTGAGGGGTTTAAGTGTCCTGGATATGGTGTTAAAACTCTGTTCGCAGTTCTAGAACTCGATGGAATGAGGAGTACCTCCCTTCATCAGACCATTATCCCCAGGTCCACTGCTACTGGAGTAGTAGTTACTGATTAGGGTCCCATCTATGAGTTAATAAAACAAAAGTTGACATGACGTAAAATCCAACCAACCAACCAACAAAGCTGTACCAAAGAGCCTTTGGTAATCCCCATGTTGGTAATGGCAAATGTGCTGGACTCCAACATTATAGTAAGTGTGTTCAAACTCCAGTGCACTATTATATGTTCACTTCAGACTAATACCCTTGGAAGGGTATGAAAACCCCTTATAACCCAGCTATGGGTTAATAAGTACCAACTACTTTCTTCTACAAACTGACAGCTAATGTAATGACAAAAACCTAACATTTTTACAATTACACAAGTATGTCTTTTTACAGGTTTCAACACTACCGTTTTTAGAAAATATTTTGAAAGAGACTGAGAAAGATTTGGAGAATTCATTCTAAAAAAAAAATAACCACTATAAAGGCTGTTTAGTTTCAGTTGTTAGAGTATCTGGCTCGACACATGGTTTCTGGTTTCAAACGACCCTCACCACTCAGCATATGAGTAGCACGGTTGGTCTGTGTGGTAAAGTTGGGAGCTGGGACTCCTCACTGTCCAGCTGATTACAACAATATGGTCATCTGTCTACTTTCACTTTTTATATAGGATATATAGTAACATTTTTTTTTTTTTCTTCTTCAGATGGCTTTGAAGTACAATATGGTAATAATACTCTCCAATCCTTGAGAGGGATGATGTTCATGGTGATATCTAGCTAATACTGCTGGTAAGTTTTCCTCTTGAACATACTCATAAATTCATGGTTTAAAGTTATGCTTATGTTTTATCTTTTAAATATCATATTCATTTAATTATACAAATTATTATAATACAAAAAGCAACTACAATACCATCATATTACTTATATATACTATAACAATAAAAAACTCTTGGGCGATGTAAAAATAAATTTTGAACAATATTGCCTGAAGGTGGGGTAAAAAATTCAATGTCACGCGAGTTCTGCTACCCGTAAGGTAAGTTAAAATCATCAATTCATTAAAAAGGATTGAGTTATGTCTGAAAAAAATTTCATTTTAATTGGTTCTAATAGTCGTATTTTGCAATCAGTCAAAAACTCACCCATTCTTACTCACGATTCTGCATCAACTTCCTCCCCTCTCTCTGTGTATATCTTTGATACCTCCTTGTTTATAACTGTTAGTTTTCTGTTTGACTAAGGAGAGCTCAAGGGTGAGCTTAGGGTGCACATTTTGTCTATATATATAACAGGATGCTGATAGCTTTTTAAAAAAAAAAAAAAAATTTACAGTGCCTGGGAGCACATGGATTTGATTTGAATGAGACCCCGGAAATTTGATGGGTCAACTAAAGTTTCTCAGTAAATAGAGCTATTTTATTATGAACAAACTAAAGCCGTCTAAAACCCTTACCTCGATACCCATATAGTGTAATTGATTTTCCAAGAATTTATTGAAATGTATTTTACACTTAGGTGAAATGGTAGGGGAAGATAAAAAAACACTGGGGACGCATGAACATTTTTATGCGTCCTTTTAGATTTTTATGCATCAAGTGACGCAGGAGTGTACCTATCAGCATCTCGTATGTATGTGTATATTATATATATATATATAAACAGATTGGCATTAAAATAACCCATATGGTGAATGTGCCATTAAACACGCAACCACTCATTGAATCATATGATTTGTTGTAATAACATTTTCTGATCGCTTTTACTTGCAACATATGATGTCATGTGAAATTCTTTTAGCTGTATGTTTGTTTTCTACAAATAGATCTTTTTCATCTTTTTTTAGTTGTAATTTCAACGTGGATATCATAGGACTACTCGGAAAAACCATCATTCCCAGAGTTGGAGACTTTAATGAGTAAGTTTACAAATAATGCTCAAGTTGTTTTATCTTTTCTGTTTTCTTCATATTTTATGCAATCAGATCAAATTTTTTTTAATACAGTTTTTACAGTATCATTTATTTTTTTTGTGTTTTATTTTTGTTATTGTTCCTTATATTTTTTTTTTTAATAGTCTACCTATTACATGGAGAGCATTTAGGACACAGGATCTTCCAAACCATGGGGTGAGTAGGGTTCAAGTATATTAATACTAGCTTGATAATGTCATAAATTTCTCTGAATTTTTTTAAGATGAGGGTAGAATAATTTGGTATTATTTGTATTATTTGGATTAATGTCCTCATCTTCGTTGTTATTTGTACAAATTTCAGCTGATGCACCCTCCAGCCTTCTAGGTATTTCTGGTTGGACTGCAGGAGCCTTTTTGAACTCGAACCTTCTTTTTGAACTCTAGAACTTCTTGTTGTAATCGGGAAACTATCACAGAACTTTGAATCCAACCTCGCCTTTATTCAATCCACAAGGGTAATCCTGGTTCTCATTCACTAACCATGAGCTGGTATAAGTGTTAAGCTGTGTTTTAATTATTAATTTTATGTTACTGTCATCCTTGACCAGGACCAGGATTGAACTGCAGCCTAGAGATACTGTCAGCTTAGGACTGTAAACTCAACGCCTATACGCCTCCGCTAGTGTCCAATTGGACACATAGTGTAGTGGATATTGGGCATTGAGTTAATACAGGGCGACAGTAACAAGAAATAATAATTAATACAGATAACAATAAGATGAGGAAAATGTCCGAATAATCGAAATAATAGAAACTGTCAGCAAAGAATCATCTAAAAAATTGCCCAAAAAGATCGCAGTAATTAAATTTGGGGAAAATCCAAAATTTAGGATAGCAAGTCGATTGGCTCGGAATGATTTTAATTTTCTCACAGAGTTGGGCCTGTACCAAAATGGATGTTTTGGGTTACATTGTAGGAGTACAATTAAAAAATGTGACACATTGAATTGGCATTTATTAGAGATTCAGTTGCCAATGAAAAAGTGATAAATTGATTAATTGATTTTAATGATGTGTCAACCCATCTTAGGTATCTAGCTAGAGGTTGGGAATTGTGTACATTGTAATGTTTATATTTACATTTTTTGTGTAAGTTTTTTTTTTTTTTTTTCACATAGAAATTATATAGGAAGGGGGAAATATATGGGGAGAATAGATATTCGAATCAAGAATTCCCTGCTGAGGGGGACCAAAAACAAAGTTCACTGTCCTCTCACAAGTCAGACCTTCCCCCGGTCACATAATTCTTCGTCTAGCAGGGAAAATCCGTCGTCGTAATCGAAATAATCTTTAGCAGTCAAATCGCATTTCCTATTAGTTTTGTTTCTGTGAGTAAAAATCCATTTCTTTACTGGGTCAATTCGCAAAAGCGCTTCGTCGTCGTTTGACTGCTGTTGCTGACACCCAGCGCTTCGACTCAACTTGTCATTTATGGACATATTTACCCAAAAACTCGGACCTCGCATCTGTCCAGTGCCCAAATCGCATTTGTTTTTGCAATGCCGGGAGGACGCGAGTTTCGATCCCGGCAGGCAAAGAAATGTCCTTTGCTCCTTTCCTTTCTCGTTCTCTGTCCACACGTATCAAATAGGAAAACTTTGAACGAAAGCTATTTAACCATAAATGAGACCCTAAAAGTACTACCACCCGAGTTAGTGGGCATGGGAGTAATGGCAATGAAGAGTTACTAAACACTCACTAAGGAACTCCAGAACTGGAGCCCACACGCATCAGATACAGTTTGGTGTCATGCCCAGGACAACCTCTTTTGGGGTGGGTCTTACCCTCTGCAGGGGATACAGTCGTGTAGTTTTAAACCCTGCGCGACAGGCTAATCAAAAGTGAGTGACTGTCACAATAGTTTTTTCTTTGTTTCGTTGTGTCAATTCAGTTTTAGCAAATTCATAAAGCAAACAGGTTGAAAAATCCCTATGATTAAAAAATCATTTTATGTACAGATCTCTGCCTTGTTCAGACATTCAAAACTGGAGACATGACATAGGAAATAACAAGTTTGTGTTACGTTTTTTCAAACCTGTTTGCTTTATGAATTTGCTAAAACTGAATTTGACACAACAGAACAAAAGAAACCTATTTTACAGTCACTCACTTTTTGATTAGCCCTGTCAGCAGGGTTTAAAAATACAACAGACTGTATCCCCTGCAGAGGGGTAAGACCCACCCAAGAGGTGTCCTGGGCATGACACCAAACTGTATCTGATGGTGTGGCTCCAGTTCTGAGTTCTTAGTGAGTGTTTAGTAACTCTTCATTGCCATTACTCCCATGCCCACTTAACTCGGAGTGGTAGTACTTGTTAGGGTCTCATTTATTGGTTAAAATAGCTCTGTTCAAAGTTTTCCTATTTGATAAGGTGTGACAGAGAACGAGAAAGGAAAGGGAGCAAGACATTGTCTTGCCTGCCGGGATCGAACTCGCGTCCTCCGCATGCAAAAACAAATGCGATTTGGGCACTGGACAGATGCGAGGTCCGGATGTTTGGGTAATATGTCCATAAATGACAAGTGAGTCGAGCGCTGGGTGTCAGCAACAGCAGTCAACGACGACGAAGCGCTTTGCGAATGACCCAGTAAAGAAATGGATTTTACTCCAACAGAAACAAAACTAAATAGGAAATGCGATTTGAACTGCTAAAGATTATTTCGATTACGACGACGGATTTTCCAGCTGCTAGACGAAGAATAGTTGACCGGGGGAAGGTCTGACCTTGTGAGAGGACAGTGAACTTGTTTTGGTCCCCAGTCAGCAGAACTTCTTGATTCGAATATCTATTTCTCCCATAATATTTTCCCCCCTTCTATATATATTTTCTATGTGAAAAAAAAAAAAAAACTACACAAAAATGTAAATATAAACATACAATGTACACAATTCCCTAAACCTCTAGCTAGAAGATAACCTAAGATGGGTTTGACACATCATTAAAATCAATTAATCAATTTATCACTTTTTCATTTGGACTGAAATCTCTAATAATGCAAATTTCAATGTGTCACATTTTTTTAATTGTACTCCTACAGGATGTAACCCAACATATACCATTTTGGTATCAGGCCACTCTGTGAAGAAAATTAAAATCATTCCGAGCCAAATCCGGACTTGCTATCCTGAAATTTTGGATCCCAAATTTTTAATTACTGCGATTCTTTTTGGCAATTTTTTATGATGATTCTTTGTGACATTTTTATTATTTCGATTATTCGGACTATTTTCCTCATCTTTATTGTTTATCTGTATTAATTATTATTCTATGTTACTGTCCGCCTGTATTAACTCAATGCCAATATCCACTACACTATGTGTCCAATTGGACCACATAGCGGAGTGGATATAGCGTTGAGTTAATACAGTCCTAAAGTGACAGTTATCTCTAGGCTGAGGTTCAATCCTGGTCCTGGTCAAGATGACAGTAACATAAATAATATTAACACAGCTTAACATTTATACCCAGCTATGGTTAGTGGAATGAGAAGCAGGATACCCTTGTGGATTGAATAAGGGTTGGATTCAAAGTTCTGTGATAGTTCCCGATTACAAACAGAAGGTTCTAGAGTTCAAAAAAGAAGGTTTTCGAGTTTCAAGAAGGCTCCTGAGTCCAACAGAAATACCTGAAGAAGGCTGGAGGGTGCATCAGCTGAAATGTTGTACAAATAACAACGAAGATGAGGACAATAATCCAATAATACAAATAATACAAATATCTAGCCTCATCTAAATTCAGAGAAATTTTTATGACATATCTAAGCTAGTATTAAATATACTTAGAACCCTACTCAACCCCATTGAGTTTGGAAGATCCTGTGTCCTAAATTGCTCTCCATGTATAGTAAAACTATTAAATAAAAAATATAAGAAAATAACAAATAAACACAAAAAAAAATAAAATGTAATACTGTAAACTGTATTAAAAAAATTTGATCTGATTGCATAAAAAATATGAAGAAAACAGAAAAAGATAAAACACTGAAGCATTTATTTGTAAACTTACCTCATTAAAGTCTCCAACTCTGGGAATGTGGTTTTTCCGAGTAGTTCCTATGATATTTCCACTGTTTGAAATTACAAACTAAAAAGATGAAAAAGATTCTTATTGTAAGAAAACAAACATACAGCTAAAAGAAATTCCACAGTGACATCATATGTTGCAAGTAAAAGCGATCAGATGTTATTACAACAAATCATATTGATTCATTGAGTGGTTGGGTTTTAATGGCACATCAACCATTATGGTTATTTAATGCCAAATCTTGTTTATATATAATATATATATATACACATACATCAGAGATGCTGATAGGTACGCGTCCTGCGTCACTGATGCATAAAATCTAAAAGGGACGCATAAAAATTGTATCCATGCGTCCCAGTGTTTTTTTTAATCTTCCCTACCATTTTCACTAAGTGTAAATACATTTCAATAATTTCTTGGAAATCAATTACACTATATGGGGGTATGAGGTAAGGGTTAGACGGCTTTAGTTGTTCATTAAATAAAATGCTTACTATTTATTGAGAAACTTTAGTTGGGACCCATCAATTTCCCGGGGACTCATTCAAATCAAAATCCATGTGTCGCCAGGACACTGTAAATTAAAAATGCTTATCAGCATCACTGGTAATAATATATAGACAAATGTGACCCATTAAGTCACCCATTGAGCTCTCTCTTTAGTCAACAGAGAAACTAACATATAACAAGGAGTATCAAGATATACACAGAGAGAGGGGAAAGTGACTGGCAAGAATGTGAGTAAGAGATGGGTGAGTTTTTGACTTGATTGCAAAATACGACTAATTAGAACCAATTAAATGAAAATTTTTTTTCAGACATAACTCAATCCTTTAATGAATTTGATGATTTTACTTACTTAGGGTAACAAATCGCTGACATTGAATTTTTTTACTCCCACCATTTCAGGCATATGTTTTCAAAAATCTATTTTACATCGCCGAGAGCATTTTTTTATTTTGTAATAGTATATATAAGTATATTGGATGGAGTTATTTGTAGTTGCTTTTGTATTATAAAATAAATTGTTAATTAAATGAATATGATTTTTAAAAGATAAAAACAAAGCATAAACTTTAAACATGGAATTTATGAGTATGTTCAAGAGGAAACTTACCAGCAGTATTAGCTAGGATATCACCATGGAACTCATCCCTCTCAGGATTGGAGATATTATTACCATATTGTACTTCAAAGCCATCTGAGAAGAAAAAAAAAAATGTTACTATATATCCTATATAAAAAGTAAAAGTAGACAGAGTGACCTATTGTTGTAATCAAGCTGGACAGTGAGGGAGTCCACAGCTCCCAACTTTACACACAGTCCAACCGTGACTCATATGCTGAGTTGGTGAGGGTCGGTATGAACCCAAACCATGTGTTCTGAGCCAGATACTCTAACAACTGAACTAAAACAGCTTTATTAGTGGTTTTATTTTTTTTTTTTTTTAGAATGAGTATTCTTCCAAATCTTTTTTCATCTCTTTCAAAATATTTCTAAACGGTAGTGTGTGAAACCTGTAAAAAGACATACTTTGTGTAATGTAAAAGATGTAGGTTTGTCATTACATTACTTGTCAGTTTGTAGAAGAACAGTAGTGGTACTATTTAACCCATAGTGGGGTTATAAGGGTTCATACCCTCAAAGGGTATAGTCTGAAAGTGAAACATAATAGTGCAACTGGAGTTTGAACACACTTACTATAATGTTGGAGTCAGCACATTTGCCATTACAACATGGGGACTTACCCAAAGGCTCTTGTACAGCTTTGTGTGGTTGGTTGGATTTTACGGGGACATGTCAAACTTTTGTTTTATTTAACTCATAGTGGGACCCTAATCAGTACTACTACTCCAGGTTAAGAGTGGGACCTGGGAGTAATGGTATGAGGGGTTACTCTCATTCCTCGAGTTCTAGAATGGAACAGAGTTAACACCATATCCGGACACTATAGGACCCTGTCAGCCATGCTCTAGCACATATGATAAAAAGGGTTGGGGGTTGATGTGACAGTGATTGTTGGGAGTGGTGACGTTAGGAAGTTTAAAAAAAATATGTTCAATGACAGGTCAAGGAAGGTTTATTACACCATGGGGACTTACACCAATATCTTGTAGCAGCTTTTGTTGGTTGGTTGGATTTTATGGCATGTCACCCTTGTTAGGTTATTTTATATGCCAAAACATTTTGTTTTATTCAATCTTGATGGGTACTCAATTTTTTAAAATCTTAAACTTTTTAAAGTTCTATTTAACTCAGATGGCCTAATCAGTCTACTACTAGCAGAAGTATGCACCCTAGGCGCAACTATTTAAGTTTTAATGTAATAAAATATTATATTGAAATTAGAAAGCACTAACAAACTACAATAAAACGAATATAAATATATTTACACTTATTTAAGTTATTTAATTGATTCTATATAAAATTATTATCATACAAATTATTTTGTTTTCTGCATATCACCTCAGTGGGTCATTTAATGCCGATAAATTTTGAAATAAATCAATTCTTATATGGATAATACAATTTTTTTTATAAATACATTTGTTCTATTTACCCATAGATGGGACCCTAACAGGTACTACCATCGGGCGAGTGGACCAGGAGCAATGGTGATGAAGTGGTGCTCCACATTCTCCAAACCTCCAAAGACTGGAACTCACCATTCAAAAAGTAGAGTTTAACGTCATTCCCCAGGACATGTAGACCCTCCAGTCACCGCCTTCTAGCAGCCCCATATTGATAAAAGGGTTGGGGCTTGCCATAGGGCAATAGGGTTGGGAAATCATATAGATGCTAGGGCTTGACATGACAAAACCTATTGAATCGTCATAGCCCAAGAAGGGCCAAAGTGGAGTATGGCAAGTCATGAACCTACTCATCACCTGGGCTCTATTCTTAAAGCATCACGGTGTTCGCCACCCACGGCCAACAATTGGCCCCATTGGGGGATGTCTACCCCTCTGCAAAGGTGCAGTCGGTGCATCATAATGCCCCACGACAGAGCGGACCAATTACTTTTAATACTTTGTATAACATAATAGTATTAGAAATCAGTAATAGCAAATAAATTATTTTTTTAACCAGTTTTTAAATCATTATACACAATTTCCCACTGTTGGGTTTGTCCTCCCTTTGCTGGAAGAGTTATCTTCCCTCTGATTCCGTTTTTGACGCACCAGGGTTTTTTGGGTATTTAAGCGCTGTCTTGAACTTCTTGCCCTCTTCTTCTTTTCTGGGCACCTCAGCACACGGTTAGACTTTTATGTTACACCCTTCTTCGTGTGGGAGGCTTCTGCCTTCCAACGCAACGCTAGTAAGTTTACTTGAATTTGGACTCTTTCAGTCCTATATCTCTATTTTTGTATGTTTCTTGTACGTGAACTAATGTATTACGTTTTTTATTGTTATTCATCCTTCCTGTATGTTATTCATGTCTTAAATGTCCTTCATGTGCTTATATTAAAGTCCATTGTGTTCTGTATTTTTACACTCGTGTCGGATGTGTTGTTCTTATTCATACTTTGTAAACTTACACCACCATATCTATTAAAGCTTTATTCTTCTAAATATATAAACACAATATTTCAGGATTTTTAAAACATAATAATATGGGTA
This sequence comes from Doryteuthis pealeii, assembly GCA_023376005.1. Lineage (NCBI taxonomy): Eukaryota > Metazoa > Mollusca > Cephalopoda > Myopsida > Loliginidae > Doryteuthis > Doryteuthis pealeii. Next base: position 103,201,801 of record CM042138.1, on the reverse strand, counting down.
GGTTATTACGGCAAATTTTAACCTCAGCTAGACTTTGAATTAGAGACATCCTTAATAATAAGTCTCTTCCTCAAACACTATCAGCCATTTTCCTGGCAGGTTATTCTGTACAACGCCATAAGGTATCTGTTGCAGAGACCCGATCGCATCATAGGTTTTTGCTGGACAACCCATCATCTGATGTGCCATGTTAGTAGGTTGCCCATAAGAAATGTCACTAATGAGCTCGTCCCTTGCGTTGTTTTCATCAGGATGGCTTGTGGATGAACAAGGCCATAGGGGCTGTACAGACTTGTTTTTGTTGTTTGAGAGGTGGTGCTTCCAGCGATTTATTCAAAAAAGCATGCAGCATCTTTGTGTAGTTTCATATACTTTTTTTCCAAGTGTTTTGTTAGATTCCAAGTAGTGCAGCATACAGAGCACTACACTGCAACAGCTTGGGAAGAATTCTCGCTTTACTTAATCCAGCAAATAATGCTATTTCTGTCAAAGACTAAAGAGAGAGAAAACAAGTCATAAAAAACTTATACAAGAGCTTCGTTACGTTACTTTTGGAACAATCATATAGGTGCTAGGGGTCTTGACTTACCAGCTGATTGCATCTGGCGGCCTCTGCACTCTATCTAGCCTAAGTAAGAGCCGAAAGTGCGAGTGTTGCATGTCATGGACTGCTTCAGACACTGGGTTCCATCCTTAAGCATCACAGGTTGCCTATTGGGGGATCTTGCAGTCAGTGTAGTCGACAGGACTAGAGTGGTTGTACTGTTAGGTCCCAGTCTATGGTTCAAATGAATTTGTATAAAATTATTCATATTCATTCAAATACACATTAAATGTAAATATGATTGGTTTAGGAGGTAGAATTTAGAAGGCCATCACAATGCAGTTTGAATAAATAAATATAATACGGTAACGAATGGTGAGTTGTTGACCTGTATTTTTATGTATTTCTTGAATTTTCGAGGTAATACCTCTTTTAACAAAGAATTAACTGAAGCAGTTAAGCTATGGCATTTCTTCCTAAATGAATTTTTTTTTTTTTGTTTTGAAAAATGACGTTATTTTTGAAATAAAACTGTATTCCTGTGTGAGCGGTGAATGCGGTATTTTTAATTTTATTGTTTTTTGTACGTGTGCGTATGTTGTAAATGCGGCGTGACATTGAAATGCGTGTTGGCTGTGAACGTTAATACTGTATCCTAGCGCGGATTTTGTAACGTGGGTTATGTGCGAATGAAAAAGTGTATTTTGTGTTTTTGACGTTTCCTGTTGGATTTTACAGCAATTTAATCATTTATATATAATATTATTATTTATTATATTATCATATTTATTTGCTTATTTACTTATTTATATCATCAATTTTCTTTTTATATTTTATAATATTTTAAATATATATAATATATATATATATATATTATATATACACATATATATATATTATATATATTTAATTTATTATTTATTTAATTTATTTTCCTTAACAACTAGTGTGAATGGCTTGTGTGTTGTATGTGGGGCGAGATGTTGGGCTATAGATTGTGATTGATTTGTTTGTGGTGAGTGGCGTGTTTCGTATTAAGTCTTCATGGGAACGTTGTAAGATTTGTTTTCAAATTAGTAATTTGCCAATTGTGGGCATGTGGGTATGTGTTATGTTTACACTTTTTCATTCGCACATACCACGTAAAATCCCGCGCTAGGATACAGTATACGTCACAGCCAACAGCATTTTCAATGTCACGCGCATTACAACATACGCACACGTCAAAAAAAATAAAAATAAAAATAAACGCATTCACGCTCACCGGAAATACATTATTTCAAATAAGTCATTTTCCAAAAAAAAAAATTCTTTAGAAGAATGCCATAGCCTGTACTGCTTCAGTTCAATTCTTTTGATAAAGAGGTATTACCTCGAAAATTCAAGAAATAATAAAAAATACAGGTCAAACACACAACACCATTGTTACCTGTAATTATTATTTTTTATTTTTCCCAAACTGCATTGTGATGGCCTTCTAAATCTACCTCCTAACCAATACATACACAATGCCTTCAAGCAATTATGAACTCTCCTAATATGAATGTACAATGTAAGCCATTCCCTAACCTCAAGCTAAAATACCCCAATGGTTGAACATACCATTAAAATCAACCAAATTCATCTCCCCACGCATAATGTCATATTTGCTTTTGCATGAATGCACTGAACTTGATAACACACATTAAGCATGATGATGATACATTTTATGGTTGGTTGATTTAATGACATATCAACCTTCTGGGTTATTTAATCAAATCTTACTTTTTTTATATATATGAATTTGTTTAAGAAATAATTTTCATTAACTCATGTGTATTAATAAATACTGTAGTTGACCCTCAACCACTTCCTTCTAGCACTACATGATAAAAGGGCTGTGTGATTGCCATAAAGTAATTTGAAGAATATGGTCGGGACAATCATATAGTTGCAAGGCGTGACATACACTGATTGATCAAGATGAGGCCTCTCCGACTGCTGTCACCCAAGTAAGGGCTGAAGTGGAGTGCTGCAGTCCACAGGGCCACTTATTACCTGGCGTAACAGACTGTTTCAGGCATCACAATCTGTCCTCGGCATTATGGGGCACCACCCATGACAACAGGTGGCCCCACTGTGTGTGGGGGGTCTTACTCTTCTGCAAGAGGTAGTTGGTGTATTCTTACGCCCCCAGCAACAGAAGCAGTATATTTTATGACTGTTAACAGTCATTAACAGTTAATTTATAATAATATATGAAATTTATTGCGTACAGTGCTCAGGTGGCACCTCAACACATCAAAGTCTCATGTCTAGTACATAGAATAATGTATTAGTGTCAAGAAACATGAATAAGCGTACAGTAATAATACACATGTATTGTGGCGCGTCAATGCATATGTGGGGAAGGGTATCAGTATAGTGTTGGCAGATTACAGAGCATGGAGGCTTTGAAAGATGCAGTGTTTCGGCCAGCCTACAATGGATGCAGGCATTTTATTTCAGCCTCGGCAACTCTGAGCGTGAAAAAATATTTTCAGAAAAGTCATGTAAGCTACTGTTTTCTGACTTTGTAGGCAGCCCAATGTGTTAGAAAGATGGAGATCAAAAAGGTGCTCATGGTTCTTTCCTAAATTCTGGCTCAGAGATGCTGAAGAGTGAAAGAGTTGTGCCATCTCATGGACAATGGCATCTGTTTGAGGTAAACATGTGCATTGTCTTTGAATGCTAAAGATAAACACTTTCGACAAATCACAACTCCGAGTTAGTGTTAACCACCAGAGTTACTTCGCTTACCGAACGGAAGGAGCTTTTTTGTTTAGCAAAATCGCTTGAAGATGACGGGCATTTTTTTTTTTTTTTTTTAAAACAGAAAGAGATAAACAATTCTCGGTAAATCTCAACATAGCTACATAAATGGAGTAATCTCCATGTTCTTTCACTTGAGGAATCTTAATGTTGGTCGGCCATTTTCAATTTCCACCAATAAATCTACACAGAAAATACGAATTTGTCGAATCAATACAAACTCATCTTTAACACAAAAATCATCTTAAAATGTGTTTCTTAATTGTACTTGAGGATTATTGAAATGAACTTAATTGTTATATAAGATACATTTTATGATATTTTTGTTTTCAATCATCAGTTGTATTGATTTGAACAATTCGTATTTTCAGTGTACGATTTTGGTGAAAATGAAAATGGACGACCAAACATAGGCTTCCTCAAGTGAAAAAAACAATGGAATACTCTCATTTATGTAGCTAATGTTCAGATTAACCAATTCTAAACATGTACCGCTAATAACAAAAGGCTGCTAGGAATAAACAGTAGGAAATCCTAATCCCCATCAAAATGAGTTGCCTTGGATGCAATTAGAAGCCAATATGCCCTGAAGGCCAGCTGCTTCACCCTTGTGATCTAATTCAAAGGAACTTCTTTTTTAATTTATATATATTTTTCATCTATGTATTTACCCAAACCCTTCACATGACAGGATGTGACAACAAGTTCAATTTTCTAAGCAGAGTTTAATAGGTTGATTCAGAATTTTCCATTCTCTTAGACTGCTACGCATACTAAGTTTTAAGAGCCCAGTCTCTCCTACTATTTACCCCATAAGTGGAGGGAGAATACGTTGGATATAATATCTTTCCCCCAAGAGTATTAGCGCTATATGAAATGCACCAGAATTTTTCCAGTTTTTTGAACTCGTGTCACCAACAAGATCCAATGAGGAGCTGTACCAAAGAAATGGTTGCAATAATGTAGTTCTTATGAAAGAAACACCAGCAGCTCAAAATGGTTACGCCATGCACTGTAGGATAGGAACTGAGAGTTAACAATAAAAATGGACACTACCTGGAAAGCAAAGGCTTGGATGCCAAAGAACACTGGCATAGAATTAGAGAAGTGAGCTGATTGGTTGATTGTTGATTTTACGGCATATAAACCCTTGTTGGGTTATTTTTATGCTGAGAATTTTGTTTATTCATTCTTGTTGGGTATTCAATTTTTCATTTTTTCCAAACTAATTTTAAAACACATTTTTAAATACTCATTTTTTTATCCATTACCCATAGAGGACCCTAACAGGTACACATCCGGGTCAGCAGTGGACCTTTTGAGTAATGGCAAAAGGGTACTCCGAATTGGACTTCACCATAGATTCAGTTTAACATCATACTAAGACGTTTAGCCATCATCTGCTAGCACATATATGATAAAAAGGATTGGGGATTTGACATAAGAGCAATATGGTCAGGACAATCATTAAGCTAGGACTTGATGTATCAGCTGATTGATTGGAAGGAGCCTCTCCAACCACCCGTCTAGCCTAAGTAAGGCCAAAGTGGAGTGTTGCATTGTCAAGACGCTCAGCCACCAAGATTTGGTGGTTAAGCATCAGAGTTGCTACCCACGGCCACAGGTGGCCCCTGGAGATTACCCCCCTTTGCAGAGATGCAGTCGGTGTATTCTACAGCCCCAGCTGACAGAGCAGAGGTGAGCTGAGAGAGAGATTAAATATAAGACAGGATAAAGCAGAGAGTAGCAATAAGACCTGGATTGAAAAATTTTAAAAATGATTTACCTACAGGTAGGATTGTCACAAGTTTGGGGCCATCCAAGTGAGGATCGAATCTGCAGGATGAATGTCTTAGAAATTTTTTATGTCTTATTTCTAAGTGAGAAAAATATGATTCAATAAGATATAGCAAGTGCATTATGTATTAACCCAACCCTTCCACTTGAGCAGGATTCGACACCAAGGTCAATTTTTAAGCAGAGTCTAACAAGTTTGAATTCAGAGTTTTCCTTCTCCTAAACTGGTTGCATACAAGGTTAAAGAGACCGGTTACCCACTATTACCCATAGCTGGAGCGGAGAATAGATGCATACTTTTCCAAAGATATTAGGCGCTATGTGAAATGCTACCAGCCCAATCCAAAATTTGAAACTTGTGTCGTCGTGTCCATTTCCTTAACGGGATAAACTATTACACCACAATACCTCCATGGCAATGCATTGTAAATCTCCATGGCTTAAATTGTTTTTTTCTTTTCTTTTTCTTTTTGATTAAAACGACTGAGGTCAATTTTTTCTGATTCTCTTTGTAATAAATAATGTCAGTTTATGGATTTTATAAATTGTTGGCAGATCCCGTAGCGAGAATAAGGGCTGTCAAATTTGAATTCAAGAAGCCAGTGAAATTTACGCAGTGACTGTTGGTAACCTCTGGAGGCGCAAAATTCCCCGCACGGCCCCCCATCATAGAGTTTTAGATGTGCATGAAGCCTGTCTCATGGGCTAGATAAAATACAAGCTTGATCAAGCAACAAAAATGTCTTGTAATTCAATTAATTGCAATGATCAAATCAGCCCAGAAAAAGAAGCCCTTAGTCAGAAGAATACCAGCCTTTATTTAAGAAGAAGTAGATAGAAGAACCAACTAGACAAATGTTGGCCAGAAAGAAAGAAGAAGAGGAAAATGGAAAAGAACGGGAACATGGCAACCCCTAAAGAAAAATAAAGATATCACAAGTTTATAAAGAAGACCACTCCTCTCCAAGTAAGTCTACTAATCTGTCTCTCTATCATTGAAGAACTCTCTCTAAGGTCTTCACACTCTTGTTTATATAACCTGATGTTTGATGTTTGTATATACAAAATTACCTGTTGCATTATTTTTGTGGTGGTCCAGTATGAGGACATTCTTGCAAAATTAGACCATGGAATCTTCCCTGGTACAAAATGCAATGGCATTGCTGAAATTAGAATAAAATGATTTAAATAGTTGCATTTTTAAAAAAGTTTCTATAAAAATAATAATCTTGAAATGGTGACAGAAAAATCCTTTTCAGAAGAATAAAAAAACTAACTAAATAATCATTAGTCATTTTAATGTTAATTTATATAATTGGTGGATCTAAAAATAAACTTTGTACATGGATGTGTGTGTGTGTGTGTGTGTGTGTGTAATAGTATCAAGTGATAGCTAAACAAGCTGGAAGGTCAGTAAAATCTAAAAGCTAAGTATAAAATAGAAAGAAAAGAGTTTTTAAAATAATTAAAAAACAAAAGAAAGTTTTTCTGATGGAAATGATGATTATTTTAATGTTTCTATAAATCAAAGTTTTGGTGCTAGTACAGTTAGCGGTCAGCAGACAAGAAATCTTATTTTTAAATTTTTGGTAACTGGTGGTTGAAGGGAAAAATGCAGGTTTTACCTGGAAAATGCAAATCCATAAGCAAGTCAGTTGAAGAAAAGTCCAGCAGAGTGCAGTTGGGCACAGAGAAAGAGAGCACTAGAACAAATTCTGGGGCCTTCAATCTGCTATAGTTGGGTAAGCAGTTAAGTCCAGTAGCAGTTTGAGGCAAGTAGCAACGAGGGTTAGGAGTTGATTTGCGACACAAAGTCTGATAACAGGATGCTAATGGAAGAGGAAGTTGTGACACTTTGTGCAGTTTGGTGTTGGAGCAGAGTATACTTAGGCTATGTGGTCAGCTGGCAAGAACATTATCTTCCACTTAAGTTGTTGCTGGCTTCACTGATGTGGTCCTGGATATTTTCCTATCTACTCTACTGAGACAACTATCACCTGACTGCCAATTCAAAACTAACTGGCCTAAGGGCTTGACCAGATTAATAATATGTAAATTCACCCTATACACCCATGGATTCGACCCCCAGAACTTGGGTCTTATTTTTCTTCTCAGACTTTTTGTTCTGTGATTTCTCTTAAACCGATAGCCATTATCTTTTTTAATCAGTCCAGTGCTCTACTTTTCAGACCATTAACTTTTTCAAGACACATTTTCTCTTAAAACGTAGCTACTTTAAATATTATCTCTAATAGCTTACTTCAAATGGTGGCTGTTCAATTCTCTTAAACTTACAACCTTATCCTTTGTCTCTTTAAAGGACAAACACCCACCCATATACATATCTGGCTTAACATTTATTTTCCCTTTTTATCTCTGACATGATTCTCACTTAACCATTAATTCACAGAGCTGATTAATATCAGTGAAATAAATTTATAACTGTTAATATGATCAGTATATAGCCTTCCTTTGCTATATATAATTTTTTTTTCTACCTCCCTCTTTTTTTTTCCATTTTTGTGGAATACTACCTCCTACTACTTTCCTGACCGAAATATGCAAAGGAAAAAAATTGTTAGATATTTAAGTTACTTTAATAGTTACGTACACACTATGTTGTGTATCATATTTGTAAGTTGTTGTCGTTGGAGTGGTCTAATGTTTGGTATCAGCTGCAACAGCAGGAAGTCAATCCCCTTTCAACTGGCAGCAGACCAAGGAGTTTTTTTACGCATCGGGGTGGAGCGCCACACCTACCATCAGTCCTCGACTTTACTGCACAGATTCCTGTGCTAGAACTCTATGCTGAGTTGGCAAGGGCCGGTATCGCACCGTAGAACCTCGTGGTTCCCAGTCGAACACTTACGACTGAGCAAACTGCCTAATATAAAATTTAAAAAAAAAAAAAAAAGGTTAATTTCTTCAGACAGATCTAAGTAATAATTACTCCAGTTTCTTGAAGGCAAGAATATCACATTGCAAAGGGCAGCAGCTTCTATGATTTCACAAATCCTTTTGTGAATGGCAGACCTCCTACAAAAATCCAAGAAAAAAAGATATAAAATAATAGAATACAGTTACATTTTCATGGAAAGACTCAATTCTGAAGCTCTGAGAGTGTG
>CM042138.1:103127798-103193535 GCA_023376005.1 Doryteuthis pealeii | reverse complement strand
ATTTTTATTCTAAACCAAGATATACTGCTTTTTAAATCGAGGGTTAAAAAAAATTGTGGTAAAGTACTTTAAAAAATGATACCCTTGTTTAGTAACCCTTGACCATACTAGTGCCGTTTACTACAGACATTAAAAACCTAACCCTTTAATCCTCATTGAGAAATTCTTCTCTTTCTATTTTATAAATCTATTAAAGTCTGCTGACCTCCATAACTTGCTTAGCTATCCTTTTGTTACTATTATATACACATACAATTATTTTTGCCCCAAACTAAGGTCCCAAATAATTTTCTTCTAATTCCACTGTTAGCTTATTTTTTTTTTTAAAAATAATTTTCATTGGCTTCAACAGAAAAACAATTCTGATGTTCACTGGTTAATGGCAAAAATATCAAAGAAAATTTATTGAATAAAACGTTATTTAAAAGTAAAAAATTCAGGGAAAAATAAAAAAAATAAAAAAACTTACCATAGAAATGGCCAAAATCTTTGTGAGCTAAAAATAGAAAATAAATAAATAATATTATGTACCTAAAAAGTTTAAAGAGAATGATGATTATTAAAAGAAATATGAATAAAAAAAATAAAGAGTATTTATGAAAATAAACACAAAATTTATTTCTGTTAATAATATTTAAAAAAAGTTAATAGTCAAGATTAAAAGCATTGGTAAGGGTAAACCAAAGCCAAACTTTCCTTAACAGTTTAAAAATCATTGTTTGTTTTTATTGCTGGTCCAATCAAAAAAGGTTTTAAAGAAAATTTCCTAAAAATGAAATCTTTGAGGAGAATTAAAACAAATTTTAGGTTCTTCTCAGCCAGTGCATTTCTTTCTAGGTTTCACAGCAATGGAGAAGAAATTTATTGTGCGATTATAAATTCATTTTCTCCAAAATAACTAGTTTAAAAATTTCAATAAGCTTTTTTTCAGAAAAATTGAAGTGGGTGTGTGACATGGCCTGGATGATTTGACATGGAATTACCCTAATGAAATCAAGAGAAAAAAAAATAAAAAATCTACAAACCTGGCTTTTTATCTCCAGATGTAAATTCATGAGGGAAAGTTTCCTGTAATAATAAAACAAGTCAGTTTTGAATGAATGAAAAAAATAAAAATACAATCACTGATAGTTAAAATTTATAGAGAAAGACTTTCAAAATACAGTGGTATCTTGACTTACAAGTCACCCAAATTTTGAGTTTTCTGAGTTACGAGTTGTCACTTTGTCAACTTTTTGCTTTGTGTTGAGAGCTAAAATGGGCAAGCTTAAATAAAATAGTTACAAAATTTCCCCTGTTAGAATAAGTGTTACATAATTATTGGATCCCTAATGCTTTTATAAGGTATTGTAGAAATCATAATGGCGATTAGTGCAACTGATGGCCTTGAGGGTGAGTGACAGCGCTTGACCTCACTCTGACCTTGCTTTCCGGGGATAAATCGTGAGAACCGGAACCCCCATAGAAGGCCCTCTTCTGGTTTAAGGAGTAAGCAAGTCAGTTAGAAGCCGAGCTTATAAGATGTGAGTCTCACTGCGCAGATTGTCTGGGTTGGGGATTTACAAATAAAGTAACATCAACGTAAATCGAAGTCTTCTGATAGGGCTTCTGATAAGGAGAAATCCCAACAGAAACCAGACCTGGAATCCTCAATAGAAGACCAGACCTTAGAAGATATACCAGACCAAGATGTTAGAAGATAGAACCAAAGCCGGCCAGAAGAAAATACGACCAGAGTAAGAAGTAAAGAAAAGGGTATACAACGTTATATAGATTGGGTTCTGTGAAAACCCCAGTATATAACATAAGCTGCTTTATATATAGATTCTTATGAATAGAAAAAAAACTAGATTAATTTTACTAACTCAGTATGATTCATTTTTTTTTTTAGTCGTTGGGGTGGCCTAAAGTTGGTATCAACTAGACGAGGGAGTCTATCGCTTTTTCACTAGCGCTAGACCAAGGAGATTGTTTTACCATCTGAGGCGGAGTGCCACACCTACCATCAGCTCCTCACTTTACCACACAGATCCCTGTGCTAGAAATACTCAGAGTTGGCAAGGGCCAGTATCAAACCCGTAACCTTGTGGTTCCTAGTCGAACACTCTACCAACTGAGCTAAACTGGCCCTTATATTATAATTAATAAAATGCAATAGAGAGACAGATCTTTTCTTTTTTTTATTGCTACTGAAAGTTTTACTTATTTTTTTTTATATATCTTGAAGTTTTGTCATTCATAAACTCACAGATGAAATTTTGCTTTTCTTTCTGAAAGTGATTTAAAATCTTAATTACAGAAAATTGAATTGTTCATCAATAATGCACTGAAAGACATTAACAGTTACATCTATTCTCTTTCTCTCAATTCATATATATATATATATATATATATACACACACAGCAGTACCTTGAGTTTTGAGCTGTCACTTGGCTGATTTTTTGCTTTGTGTTCACAACTAGAATTTGAGGTACGAGCGAGCTTCAGATACACTTGCGTTAATAAGTTCACAAAAGATATCATTATTTATAAAAAAAATAAACATTAAAACATATGTAAAACTATGTTGGTCGGGGTGCCAAATGTAATATTATGATCTGGTCACAGGACCAAATGTAATACGATGTTGGTTTTGCTGCACGCGGCTCTAAATGTAGTACGATGTTGTCGCGGCGTCAAATCTAACGCGATGGGTGTTCTTTGACCCACAGGAAAGTTGAAGTGCTTGTTCTGGGCTGTACCTGAAAATGACCAAGTTCATCAAGGTTGTTCCACAATTAACACGAACGCGTTTTTAACAATAAAAGACCTTTATTAATCATACAGTGATTAAAAATCATGTACAACCACAAAGGGATATCGAGTTGAGGTTGAGTCGGTATTTTGTGGACTGACTGGCGATATATGCTGTGTTCTGATTCAAATTCAGGACTTTGAGTAACAAGACGACAAAGCAAAGACGGTGACAAGGGCCATGAGATGGAGCTATCAATCTGCTAGGGAAGCAGTTGTCCAATCTGGTCAAGAACCAGCTGTCCGATCTGGTCAAGGACCAGCTCTCCACTCTGGTCAAGAACCAGCTCTCCAATCTGCCTGGGACCCTTTTGGGTCCTCTTTTATGGATTCCAAACCCCTGAATCCAGGGCTCTGATTGGCCAGCCAATCGAAACGCCGGACCAATGGCCCTACAGTGTAAACATCAGGAGGTGTACGAAACCCCACCCACGCGGTCGCATTTGATTGGACGGCCAATCAAAATCATGGCATTGGGTTACTTATCTCAGAGGTAGGTAACAAGTCTCCGCCCCAGTTCCCTGATTGGTGAGGCACCTGATAATATTCTTGTTATTGTATAAAATATTGTATATTGTACAATTGCTATGATAATTGCCAGGAACTGGCCTAAGACCACACGGGTAAATTGAGATTATCAACATTTTAAAGATTTAATCTTTAAACTGTTTTTGCTAAATAAATGCCCTTATCTTACACAGTCCCCACAAGAACAATAATATATATGGATGTCATCAGTCATAAAAAGTCAGACATATCAACCACTTTTAGCCTGGATAAAGTGGTACCTATCTTTCGGAGTCTCCATGTAAATGATAATATGATAAAACAGACTTCTGCTTTACATCAACCTATTTCTGCATTAGGATTGGTTTTGTTCAAAAATTATTTATCATCTTGTTTCGACGCTACAAGAATGATAATATATTTATATGAAAACATTTGTATAAACAAAAAGTCATTTGTGTTATATCAACCATCAACCGACTTTTAGCCATTAGAATTTCTTTGTGTCAGAGTAATTAATTTTATCTAGTGTTGACTTTACCACACCACTGACTTGTACTCTAATCTAAGTCGCTTGTACGATTCTAGACTCAATTGTTTTGTTTTTAAGTATCTAATCGGATATCGCCAATCAGTCTATAACACTACAGTGTTATACATATTACAGCACATAATTCATTACAGTCTATTTTATTATGTTTTTATACAATACAGTGCTATTTTTCTTATTTAAGAATAAAATATTAGGGTGTTTTGGTAGGAGGCTGAAACAGATTAATGGTCCTTCAGCTTATTTCAATGGGGAAAATTGATTTGATATACAAGGAAATTGAGTTACAAGCAGAACAAATTAAACATATAAGTCCACTTACCACTGTATGTGCTTGCACGAGAGCAATAAAAATCAAAAATTTAAAATCATTAAAGAAAAAAAAGTATTTAAAAAGTCTACTCACTGTTCCAACTCTGTTGATTGCGCAGGCAAAATAGCTGTTAGCAATGGCCGCATTTCTGGCTTCAATTGGCCACAGAGGTTCACTGAAAAGAAAAAAGTTTAAAAAAACCAGAATATAGAAATAGAATAGAAAGATTTTTTTGTTGTGATGCGAGTTCCAACACAGACGTGCTGGACTGAACAAATATGAACAGCATGTTTGCCATCGTTAGAGGCGCCTGTGCTGGCTTGGCCATGTCACAAAGGCCGCATCTCCAAAGACCTACTGTAGGGCAAATTAGTAGAAGGCTCTTGACCAGTATGGTGACTATGCCTACACTTTAAAGACACTTGCAAGGACATGAAGACATGCCACATCATCACCAACACATGGGAGGTTGGTGCAGAAAACCGAGCAGCCTGGCACCTCTCTGTCAAATAAGGCATGAAAAGGAGTGAAAAAGAGAGGAAAGCAGCCACCACAGAAAAGAGCACCAGAAGGAAGGAGAGACAACAGCAACTCCAGCAAGTATCACTGTTTGTTTGCAGTCACTGCACCAGGAACTGCTATTCAAAAATTGGCCTGTTCAGCCACTCACACAGTTGCAGTAAAAAAAAAAAAAAAATTTTTTAAATGGACACTACACTATCATCTCGAGCAGATGGAAGGATGTCGACAGAATGTGTATGGCAACACAGAGAAAGAGATGTGTGGAAGTAGGGAAACTTGCTGACCAGGAATGTCATACTGACTTCAGTATAGCAGGGGTGAAAAAAATGAAAACAAACAACAATAGAATCAACAAATGGAATGGAATTTATATACAGAAATGTACAAGAGGGTCTCTTTTATATTATATCTTATATTGGTTCAGAAGAAGCTATATTGTTGAATTCTCATTCTAGATAAAAGAATAGTTATATCAGATATAATCCTTGTCTGTTGTTCTGTCCTCAAAGTAGAAAGTTGTATCAGATATAATCCTTGTCTGTTGATCTGTCCTTTAAGCAGTCCTTCCAGCAAGTAATTTCAAGACAACTTATCAACGCCCTTAAATAGTAAATTAAATTCATGTTTGGTCAATTCAGCTACCGCTGTTTTGGAACAGTCTATAAATATAAACTGCAGTCTTTAGCACACCTTATACTCAGGAGGACTCGGCACCTCATGTGGTGTAATGGTTAGCAAGCTAAATTCGCACACCATTGTTAGTGAGTTCGATCCTCATTAGACACCCCATACCTCTGGCCTTGTTTCACATCTAAGCTAAGCTTAGTAAATTATAATACCCAGGAGAATTTCAACAGTGTTTTTTTTTCCTGATTGCTTCTTTGAATATATGGAGCCCTGGCTGCCAGAAAAGAAAACTGCATGGACCCAAAAGTATAATACATTAAAAAATGATACCTTTGTCTACTGACCTGACAATACTAGCGCCATCTGTTTATTCCTAGCATTAAAAAAAAAATAACTCTTAAAAAAAAGAAAGAAAATGAAAAAAGTTTTATTCTGACCTTAAATTTCCAACTGTAGCAGATGGATTGAAGACAATTTCTGCCCCATTGACCCCATACATCATCCAGCACTGTGGGTGGTGACGGCCATAACAAATATTGATTGCAATTTTACCTAGGGGTTTAAAAAATAGAACAAAATACTAAATGAAAAACATTAAAATGTATGGAGGACTAAAATACATGGGAGAAAATAATTTGAAAAAACTGAAATAGATCTATATATATATATATATATATAGTTGAATGAAGTGACAAATAAAAGTTTTAGCTTTTATTCATTTATTTGGGAACGATATTACTACCAATGGTTTCCTGCTAAAAGCATTCATCAGGTAAACGAGATGTTTTTTTTAAAAATGACAGAAATGATGTAAATGGTCGAATGTGTGCGTTTTTTTAACTGTATTCTCGTGTTGCGTGTTTATATATATATATATATATATATATATATATATATGTGTGTGATATGTGTGTGTGTGCATGTGAGAGTGTATGTATGTATATAATAATTTTAGTATTGATAATATAGTTTGCAATATTTATAAGTAAAGAGTGCCCAATATCATGATTGATGTATATCTTAAGGTATATCTAAGTTAGGGTAGCATAGACATGAAATCAGCAGTGCTTGGTAACTGAGAATTTCTTGCCTATGCAATTTCAAATCAAGTGTCCCTACTTTTTGTTTATATGCTGTTGTATGGTACATAATGGGAAGTGTCAAACACAAAAATCAGGTTAGCTCTCCTACCATGGAATTCACATTGCGAGAAACTTGGTTCCCAAGAGCCGTTGACTTCATGTGTTTGCTACCTTAACTTATATATATATATGTTTATGTGTGTGAGAAATGTAGACAAACATGGGATGTTACAATGGAGGAAAGTTTATTTCTGGTGATAATGTCGATGCTATAACATTTCAGTCTTTCAGACCTTCTTCAGGACACAAGCTCAACAGCAGTTGACCTCTGCCCTCCTCCCACTCATGATCACAAGACACTCACCAGTAAGAGAATTGAATTTTTCAATACAAGAACTCAGCTCGTGTCCTGAAGAAGGCCTGAAAGACCAAAACGTTATAGTGTCAACATTATCACCAGAAATAAACTTCCATCCATTGTAGCATCCCATGTTTGTCTACATTTCTACACATACTGTCGGATTGATTTCCTCATTTTACTCCCATGCATACATACATGTGTGTGTGTGTGTATGTGTGTGTGTGAACAATAGATAAAGTAATAAACTCCACACATTGCTGATAAGTATCCAAATTGCAAATACACAAAATATCTGTATTGTCCTATGTTGGCTGTAAAAAGAGATTTTTTGGTTGGTCCTTTTTACGTGGTCTCATGCTTCCATTCAGTGTTATCATTTCTTGTATGTAAAAACGTAACACAAAACTGTTATTTTCCTATTGTCATGTCTCCAGTTTGAAATGTCTGAACAAGGGCAGATAATCTGTACATAAAATGATTTTTTAATCATAGGATTTTTCAAACCTGTTTGCTTTATGAATTTGCTAAAACTGAATTTGACACAACAGAAACAAAAGAAAACTATTTACAGTCACTCACTTTTGATTAGCCCTGTCAGCAGGGTTTAAAATACACAGACTGTATCCCCTGCAGAGGGGTAAGACCCACCCCAAAGAGGTGTCCTGGGCATGACACCAAACTGTATCTGATGGTGTGGCTCCAGTTCTGGAGTTCTTAGTGAGTGTTTAGTAACTCTTCATTGCCATTACTCCCATGCCCACTAACTCGGAGTGGTAGTACTTGTTAGGGTCTCATTTATTGGTTAAATAGCTCTGTTCAAAAGTTTTTCCTATTTGATAGGTGTGACAGAGAACGAGAAAGGAAAGGGAGCAAGACATTGTCTTGCCTGCCGGATCGAACTCGCGTCCTCCCGCATGCAAAAACAAATGCGATTTGGGCACTGGACAGATGCGAGGTCCGGATGTTTGGGTAAATATGTCCATAAATGACAAGTGAGTCGAGCGCTGGGTGTCAGCAACAGCAGTCAACGACGACGAAGCGCTTTGCGAATGACCCAGTAAAGAAATGGATTTTACTCCAACAGAAACAAAACTAAATAGGAAATGCGATTTTGAACTGCTAAAGATTATTTCGATTACGACGACGGATTTTCCAGCTGCTAGACGAAGAATATGTTGACCGGGGGAAGGTCTGACTTGTGAGAGGACAGTGAACTTGTTTTTGGTCCCCCTCAGCAGGAACTTCTTGATTCGAATATCTATTTCTCCCCATATATTTTCCCCCCTTCTATATATATTTTATGTGAAAAAAAAAAAAAAACTACACAAAAAATGTAAATATAAACAATGTACACAATTCCCTAACCTCTAGCTAGAAGATAACCTAAGATGGGTTGACACATCATTAAAATCAATTAATCAATTTATCACTTTTTCATTTGGCACTGAATCTCTAATAAATGCAAATTTCAATGTGTCACATTTTTTAATTGTACTCCTACAGGATGTAACCCAACATATACCATTTTGGTATCAGGCCAACTCTGTGAGAAAATTAAAATCATTCCGAGCCAAATCCGGACTTGCTATCCTGAAATTTTGGATTCCCAAATTTTAATTACTGCGATTCTTTTTGGCAATTTTTTAGATGATTCTTTGTGACAGTTTCTATTATTTCGATTATTCGGACTATTTTCCTCATCTTTATTGTTATCTGTATTAATTATTATTCTATGTTACTGTCGCCCTGTATTAACTCAATGCCAATATCCACTACACTATGTGTCCAATTGGACACATAGCGGAGTGGATATAGGCGTTGAGTTAATACAGTCCTAAGTGACAGTTATCTCTAGGCTGCAGGTTCAATCCTGGTCCTGGTCAAGGATGACAGTAACATAAAATAATAATTAACACAGCTTAACACTTATACCCAGCTATGGTTAGTGGAATGAGAACAGGATACCCTTGTGGATTGAATAAAGGGTTGGATTCAAAGTTCTGTGATAGTTCCCGATTACAACAAGAAGGTTCTAGAGTTCAAAAAGAAGGTTTTCGAGTTCAAGAAGGCTCCTGAGTCCAACCAGAAATACCTGAAGAAGGCTGGAGGGTGCATCAGCTGAAATGTTGTACAAATAACAACGAAGATGAGGACAATAATCCAAATAATACAAATAATACAAATTATCTAGCCTCATCTTAAAAATTCAGAGAAATTTTTATGACATATCTAAGCTAGTATTAAATATACTTAGAACCCTACTCACCCCATTGAGTTTGGAAGATCCTGTGTCCTAAATTGCTCTCCATGTAATAGGTAGACTATTAAAAAAAATATAAGAAAATAACAAAATAAACACAAAAAAAAATAAATGTATACTGTAAAAACTGTATTAAAAAAATTTTGATCTGATTGCATAAAAATATGAAGAAAACAGAAAAAGATAAAACAACTGAAGCATTTATTTGTAAACTTACCTCATTAAAGTCTCCAACTCTGGGAATGTGGTTTTTCCGAGTAGTTCCTATGATATTTCCACTGTTTGAAATTACAACTAAAAAAGATGAAAAAGATCTTATTGTAAGAAAACAAACATACAGCTAAAAGAAATTTCCACAGTGACATCATATGTTGCAAGTAAAAGCGATCAGAAATGTTATTACAACAAATCATATTGATTCATTGAGTGGTTGGTGTTTAATGGCACATCAACCATTATGGGTTATTTAATGCCAAATCTTGTTTATATATATATATATATATATACACATACATACAGAGATGCTGATAGGTACACGTCCTGCGTCACTGATGCATAAAAATCTAAAAGGACGCATAAAAATTGTATCCATGCGTCCCAGTGTTTTTTTTATCTTCCCCTACCATTTTCACCTAAGTGTAAATACATTTCAATAATTTCTTGGAAATCAATTACACTATATGGGGTATGAGGTAAGGGTTAGACGGCTTTAGTTGTTCATTAATAAAAATGCTACTATTTATTGAGAAACTTTAGTTGGGACCCATCAAATTTCCCGGGGACTCATTCAAATCAAATCCATGTGTCCCAGGACACTGTAAATTAAAAAGCTATCAGCATCACTGTATATATATTAGACAAAATGTGACCCATTAAGTCACCCATTGAGCTCTCTCTTTAGTCAAACAGAGAAACTAACATATAACAAGGAGGTAATCAAGATATACACAGAGAGAGGGGAAGTGACTGGCAGAATGTGAGTAAGAGATGGGTGAGTTTTTGACTTGATTGCAAAATACGACTAATTAGAACCAATTAAAATGAAATTTTTTTCAGACATAACTCAATCCTTTAATGAATTTGATGATTTTACTTACTTAGGGTACAAACTCGCTGACATTGAATTTTTTACTCCCACCATTCAGGCAATATGTTTCAAAAATCTATTTTTACATCGCCCGGAGAGCATTTTTTATTTTGTAATAGTATATATAAGTAATATTGATGGAGTTATTGTAGTTGCTTTTGTAATTATAAATAATTTGTATAATTAAAATGAATATGATTATTTTAAAAGATAAAACATAAGCATAAACTTTAAACCATGGAATTTATGAGTATGTTCAAGAGGAAAACTTACCAGCAGTATTAGCTAGGATATCACCATGAACATCATCCCTCTCAAGGATTGGAGATATTATTACCATATTGTACTTCAAAGCCATCTGAAGAAGAAAAAAAAAAAAATGTTACTATATATCCTATATAAAAAGTAAAGTAGACAGAGTGACCTATTGTTGTAATCAGCTGGACAGTGAGGGAGTCCACAGCTCCCAACTTTACCACACAGATCCAACCGTGCTACTCATATGCTGAGTTGGTGAGGGTCGGTATTGAACCCAGAACCATGTGGTTCTGAGCCAGATACTCTAACAACTGAACTAAACCAGCCTTTATTAGTGGTTTTATTTTTTTTTTTTTTTAGAATGAGATTCTTCCAAATCTTTTCTCAGTCTCTTTCAAAATATTTTCTAAAAACGGTAGGTGTGAAACCTGTAAAAAGACATACTTGTGTAATGTAAAAGATGTTAGGTTTGTCATTACATTAGCTGTCAGTTTGTAGAAGAACAGTAGTGGTACTATTTAACCCATAGCTGGGGTTATAAGGGGTTCATACCCTTCCCAAGGGTATTAGTCTGAAAGTGAACATAATAGTGCAACTGGAGTTTGAACACACTTACTATAATGTTGGAGTCCAGCACATTTGCCATTACAACATGGGGACTTACCCAAAGGCTCTTGGTACAGCTTTGTTGGTTGGTTGGTTGGATTTTACGGCATGTCAACTTTTGTTTTATTTAACTCATAGATGGGACCCTAATCAGTACTACTACTCCAGGTAAGAGTGGACCTGGGAGTAATGGTGATGAAGGGGTACTCCTCATTCCTCGAGTTCTAGAACTGGAACAGAGTTTAACACCATATCCAGGACACTAAGACCCTCAGCCACTGCCTTCTAGCACATATGATAAAAAGGGTTGGGGGTTGATGTGACCAGTTGATTGATTGGAGTGGTTGACGTTAGGAAGTTTAAAACAAAAATATGTTCAATGACAGGTCAAGGAAGTTTATTACACCATGGGGACTTACCCAAAGTATCTTGGTACAGCTTTGTTGGTTGGTTGGATTTTATGGCATGTCAACCCTTGTTAGGTTATTTTATGCCAAAGACATTTTGTTTTATTCATTCTTGATGGGTACTCAATTTTTTTAAAAATCTTAACTTTTTTAAAGTTCTATTTAACTCATAGATGGGACCCTAATCAGTACTACTACTAGCAGAAGTATGCACCCCCTAGGCGCAACTATTTAAGTTTTAATGTAATAAAATATTATATTGAATTAGAAAGACTAACAAAACTAAATAAAACGAATATAAATATATTACACTTATTTTAATGTTATTTTAATTGATTTCTATATAAAATTATACATACAATTACTTTTGTTTTCTTGCATATCAACCTCAGTGGGTCATTTAATGCCGATAAAGTTTTGAAATAAATCAATTCTTAATGGATAATACAATTTTTTTTATAAATACATTTTTCTATTTAACCCATAGATGGGACCCTAACAGGTACTACCACTCCGGGTCAGAGTGGACCAGGGAGCAATGGTGATGAAGTGGTGCTCCACATTCCCCAAACCTCCAAAACTGGAACCTCACCATCAGATAGAGTTTAACGTCATTCCCAGGACATGTAGACCCTCAGTCACCGCCTTCTAGCACCCATATGATAAAAAGGGGTTGGGGCTTGCCATAAGGGCAATAGGGTTGGGAAAATCATATAGATGCTAGGGCTTGACATGACCAACCTATTGATCGTCTAGCCCAAGATAGGGCCAAAGTGGAGTATTGCAAGTCATGAACTACTCATCCACCTGGGCTCTATTCTTAAGCATCACGGGTCGCCACCCACGGCCAACAATTGGCCCCATTGGGGGAGTCTTACCCCTCTGCAAAGGTGCAGTCGGTGCATCCTAATGCCCCACCGACAGAGCGGACAATTACTTTTAATACTTTTGTGAATAACATAATAGTATTAGAAATCAGTAATAGCAAATAATTATTTATTAAACCCAGTTTTGTTAAAATCATTATACAAATTATTCCCACTGTTGGGTTGTCCTCCCTTTGCCTGGAAGAGTTATCTTCCCTCTGATTCCCCGTTTTTGACCACCAGGGTTTTTTTGGGTATTTAAGCGCCTGTCTTGAACTCTTGGCCTCTTCTTCTTCTTCTGCGGCACCTCAGCACACGGGTTAGACTTTTATGTCTACACCCTTCTCGTGTGGAGGCTTCTGCCTCCAACGCAACGCTAGTAAGTTTACTTGAAATTATGGACTCTTCAGTCCTATATCTCTATTTTGTATGTTCTTGTAGTGAACTAATGTATACGTTTTTTTATTGTATATCATTCCTTTCCTTGTATGTGTATTTCATGTCTTAAATGTCCTCCATGTGCTTATATTAAAGTCCATTGTGTTCTGTATTTTTACACTCGTGTCGGAGTTGTTTTGTTCTTATTATAACTTTGAACCTTACACCACCATATACTATGTAAAGCTTTATTTCTTAGAAATATACAACACATATTTCAGGATTTTAAACACATTAATAATATGGGTAGTTTTACGGCAAATCTAACTCAGCTAGACTTGAATAGAGACATCCTTAATAAATAAGTCTCTTCCTCAACACTATCAGCCATTGTTCCTGGCAGGTTTTCTGTACAGCATAGAGTATCTGTGCAGAGCCGATCGATATAGGTTTTTGCTGGACAACCCACACTGATGTGTCCATGTGTAGGTGCCCATAAGAGAATGTCACTTATGAGCTCGTCCTTGCTTGTTTTATCAGGATGGCTTGTGTGATACAAGGCAAGGGGCTGTACAGCTGTTTTTTTTTTGAGGAGTGGTGCTTCCAGGATTTATTCAAAAAAGCATGCAGCATCTTTGTGTAGTTTTCATATAGCTTTTTTTCCAAGTGTTTTGTTAGATTCCAAGTAGTGCAGCCATACAGTAGCACTGACACTGCAACAGCTTGGAAGAATTCTCGCTTTATCTTATCAGCAAATAATGCTATCTCGTCAAAGACTAAAGAGAGAAGAAAACAAGTCATAAAAAACTTATAAAGAGCTTCGTTACGTTACTTTTTGGAACAATCATATAGGTGCTAGGGCTTGACGTTACCAGCTGATTGATCTGGCGGCCTCTGCATCTGCTATCTAGCCTAAGTAAGAGCCAAAGTGGAGTGTTGCATGTCATGGACTGCTCAGACACCTGGGTTCCATCCTTAAGCATCACAGGTTGCCTATTGGGGGAGTCTTGCAGTCAGTGTAGTCTGACAGGACTCAGAGTGGTTGTACTAGTTAGGGTCCCATCTATGGGTCAAATAGATTTGTTTAAAAATTATTCATATTCAATTCAAATACACATTAAATGTAAATATGAATTGGTTAGGAGGTAGATTTAGAAGGCCATCACAATGCAGTTTGGAATAAATAAAAAATAATAATACGGTAACAATGGTGATGTGTGTTGACCTGTATTTTTTATTATTTCTTGAATTTTCGAGGTAATACCTCTTTATCAAAAGAATTGAACTGAAGCAGTACAGCTATGGCATTTCTTCCTAAATGAATTTTTTTTTTTTTTTGAAAATGACGTTATTTTTGAAATAACTGTATTGTATTCCTGTGAGCGTGAATGCGTTTATTTTTATTTTATTTTTTTGTACGTGTGCGTATGTTGTAATGCGCGTGACATTGAAAATGCGTGTTGGCTGTGACGTTAATACTGTATCCTAGCGCGGATTTTGTACGTGGGTATGTGCGAATGAAAAAGTGTATTTGTGTTTGTGACGTTTCCTGTTGGATTTTACATCAATTTAATCATTTAATATTAATATTATTATTATTATTAATATTATCATATTTATTTGCTTATTTACTTATTTATATCTAATTCAATTATCTTTATATTTTATAATATTTTATTAAATATATATATATATATATATATACACAATATATATTATATATATATATTTAATTTAATTTATTTATTTATTTATTTCCTTAACAACTAGTGTTGCAATGGCTTGTGTGTTTGTATGTATGGGCGAGATGTTGGGCTATAGATTTGAGTGCGTGTTTCGTATTAGTCTTCTCGTTGTAGATTTGTTTCATTAGTAATTCTCCATTGTGCATGTGGGTATGTGTTATGTTATACACTTTTTCATTCGCACATACCCACGTACAAAAATCCCGCGCTAGGATACAGTATTAACGTCACAGCCAACACGCATTTTCAATGTCACGCGCATTACAACATACGCACACGTACAAAAAAAATAAAAAATAAAATAAACGCATTCACGCTCACACGGGAATACAGTTATTTCAAAAATAACGTCATTTCAAAAAAAAAAAAAAATTCATTTAGGAAGAAATGCCATAGCTGTACTGCTTCAGTTCAATTCTTTTGATAAAAGAGGTATTACCTCGAAAATTCAAGAAATAATAAAAAATACAGGTCAACACACACCACCATTGTTACCGTATTATTATTTTTTATTTATTCCAAACTGCATTGTGATGGCCTTCTAAATCTACCTCCTAACCAATACATACACAATGCTTCAAGCAAATTATGAAACTCTCTTAAATATGAATGTACAATGTAAGCAATTCCCTAACCTCAAGGCATAAAATAACCCCATATGGGTTGACATACCATTAAAATCAACCAAAATTCATCTCCCCACCCAATAATGTCATATTTGCTTTTGCATGAATGCACTGAACTTGATAACACAACATTTATAACATGATAACTGATACATTTTATGGTTGGTTGATTTAATGACATATCAACCCTTCTGGGTTATTTAATGCAAAATCTTACTTTTTTTATATATATGATTTGTTTAAGAAATAATTTTCATTAACTTCATGTGTATTAATAAATACTGGTAGTTGACCCTCAACCACTTCCTTCTAGCACCTACATGATAAAAAGGGCTGTGTGATTGCCATAAAAGTAATTTGAAGAATATGGTCGGGACAATCATATAGTTGCAAGGGCGTGACATGACCAGCTGATTGATCAGATGAGGCCTCTCCGACTGTCTGTCTAGCCCAAGTAAGGGCTGAAGTGGAGTGCTGCATGTCACAGGGCCACTTATTACCTGGGTAACAGACTGTTCAGCCATCACAATCTTGTCCTCGGACATTATGGGGCACCACCCATGGCCAACAGGTGGCCCCACTGTGTGTGGGGGGTCTTACTCTTCTGCAGAGGTGCAGTTGGTGTATTCTACAGCCCCAGCCAACAGAGCAGTATATTTTATGACTGTTAAACAGTCATTAACAGTTATATTATAATAATAATGAAATTTATTGCGTACAGTGCTCAGGTGCACCTCAACACATCAAAGTCTCATGTCTAGTACATAGAATAATGTATTAGTGTCAAGAACATGAATAGCGTACAGTAATAATACACATGTATGTGTGCGCGTGCATGCATATGTGTGTGGATAGGGTATCAGGTATAGTGTTGGCAGATTACAGAAGCATGGAGGCTTTGAAAGATGCAGTGTTTCGGCAGCCTACAATGGATGCAGGCATTTTATTTCATGCCTCGGCAACTCTGAGCGTGAAAAAAATATTTCAGAAAGTCATGTAAGCTATACTGTTTTCTGACTTTGTAGGCATGCCCACATGTGTTAGAAAGATGGAGATCAAAAAGGTGCTCATGGTTCTTTCCTAAATTCTGGCTCAGAATGCTGAAGAGTGATAAAAGATGTGCCATCTCCATGGACATGCATCTGTTTTGAGGTAAACATGTGCATTGTCTTTGATGCTAAGATAAACACCTTTCGACAATCACAACTCCGAATTAGTGTTAATCCACCAGAGTTACTTCCCTTACACCGAAACGGAAGGAGCTTTTTTGTTTACAAATCGCTTGAAGATGAACGGGCATTTTTTTTTTTTTTTAAACAGAAGAGATAAACAAATATCTCGGTAATCTCAACATTAGCTACATAAATGAGAGTAATCTCCCATTGTTTCTTTCACTTTGAGGAAGTCTTATGTTTTGGTCGGCCATTTTCATTTCACCATAAATCTACACAGAAAATACGAATTTGTTCGAATCAATACAACTACATGCTTTAACACAAAAATATCTTAAAATGTGTTCTTAATTGTACTTGAGCATTATTTGAAATGAACTTAATTGTTATTAAGAATACATTTTATGATATTTTTGTTTTCAAACATGCAGTTGTATTGATTTGAACAAATTCGTATTTTCAGTGTAGATTTATGGTGAAATGAAAATGGACGACCAAAACATAAGGCTTCCTCAAAGTGAAAAAAAACAATGGGAGATTACTCTCATTTATGTAGCTAATGTTCAGATTAACCAATTCTAAACATGTACCCTAATAAACAAAAGGCTGCTAGGGGAGATAAACAGTAGGGAATCCTAATCCCATCCAAAATGACCTGTGGATGCATTTAGAAGGCCACATATGCCCTGAAGGCAGCTGCTTCACCCCTGTCTATTTCTCAAAGAACTTCTTTTTTATATATATATTATTTCATCTATGTATTTACCCAAACCCTTCACATGAGCAGGATGTGACACAAGTTCAATTTCTTAAGCAGAGTTTAATAGGTTTGAATTCAGAATTTTCCATCTCTTAGACTGGCTACCATACTAAGTTAAAGAGCCCAGTCTCTCCTACTATTTACCCATAAGTGGAGGAGAATAGTTGGATATATATCTTTCCCAAGAGTATTAGCGCTATATGAAATGCAACCAGATTTTTCCAGTTTTTGAACTCGTGTCACCCAACAAGATGCCAAATGAGGAGCTGTACCAAAGAAATGGTTGCAATAATGTAGTCTTTGAAAGAAAACACCAGCAGCTCAAAATGGTTACGCCATGCACTGTAGGATAGGATACTGAGAGTTAACAATAAAAATGGACACTACCTGGAAAGCAAAGGCTTGGATGGCCAAAGAACACCTGGCATAGAATAGATGAAAGTGAGCTGATTGGTTGATTGGTTGTATTTTACGGCATATAAACCCTTGTTGGGTTATTTTATGCTGAAGACATTTTGTTTTATTCATTCTTGTTGGGTATTCAATTTTTCATTTTTTTCAAACTAAATTTTTAAAAACACATTTTTAATACTCATTTTTTTATCCATTTAACCCATAGATGGGACCCTAACAGGTACTACCATTCCGGGTCAGCAGTGGACCTTTGAGTAATGGCAATAAAGGGGTACTCCAGAATTGGAACTTCACCATAGATTCAGTTTAACATCATACTAAGACGTTTAGCCATCATCTGCTAGCACATATATATGATAAAAAGGATTGGGATTTGACATAAGAGCATATGGTCAGGACAATCATATAAGAGCTAGGACTTGATGTGATCAGCTGATTGATTGGAAGGAGCCTCTCCAACCACCCGTCTAGCCTAAGTAAAGGCCAAAGTGGAGTGTTGCATGTCAGACTGCTCAGCCACCAAGATTTGGTGGTTAAGCATCATGAGTTGCTACCCACGGCCAACAGGTGGCCCCATCAGGGAGATTTTACCCCTTTGCAGAGATGCAGTCGGTGTATTCTACAGCCCCAGCTGACAGAGCAAGAGGGTGAGCTGAGAGAGAGATTAAATATAAGACAGGATAAAGCAGAGAGTAGCAAAAAGACCTGGATGAAAAATGTTTAAAAAATGATTTACCTGACAGGTAGGATTTGTCACAAGTATGGGGCATCCAGTGAGGATCGAATCTGCAGGATGAATGTCTTAGAATTTTTTATGTCTTATTTCTAAGTTGAGAAGAAAATGATTCAATAAGATAATAGCAAGTGCATTATGTATTAACCCAACCCTTCCACTTGAGCAGGATGCGACACAAGGTCAATTTTTAAGCAGAGTCTAACAAGTTTGAATTCAGAGTTTTCCTTCTCCTAAACTGGTTGTCATACCAAGGTTAAAGAGACCAGTTTACCCTACTATTTACCCATAGCTGGAGGGAATAGATGCATACTTTTCCAAAGATATTAGCGCTATGTGAAATGCTACCAGCCTCATCCAAAATTTGAACTTGTGTCGTCGTGTCCATTTCTACGGCGATAACTATTACACCACAGATACCTCCATGGCAAATGCATTTGTAAATCTCCATGGCTTAATTGTTTTTCCTTTTCTTTTTTTTCTTTTTAGATTAAAAACAGACTGAGGTCAATTTTTTTTCTGATTCTCTTTGTAATAGAATAATGTTACAGTTTATGGATGTTATAAATTGTTGGCAGATCCCGTAGCGAGAATAAGGCTGTCAAATTTGAATTCAAGGGAGCCAGTGGAAATTTACCAGTGACTGTTGGTAACCTCTGGAGGCGCAAATCTCGCACGGCCATCATAGAGTTTAGATGTGCTATGAAGCCTGTCTCATGGGCTAGATAAAATAAAAGCTTGATCAAGCAACAAAATGTCTTGAATTCAATTAATTGCAATGATCAAATCAGCCCAGAAAAGAGAAGCCCTTAGTCAGAAGAAACCAGCCCTTAGTTAAGAAGAAGTAGATAGAAGAACCCAACTAGACAAGATGTTGGCCAGAGAAGAAGAAGAGGAAATGGAAGACGGAACATGGCAACTAGAAGAATAAAGATATCACAAGTTATATAAAGAAGACCAACTCCTCTCCAAGTAAGTCTCTAATCTGTCTCTCTATCATTGAAGAACTCTCTCTAAGGTCTCACACTCTTGTTTATATACCTGATGTTTGATGTTGTATATAACAATAATTACCTGTTGCATTAATTTTGTGGTTGGTCCAGTATGAGGACATTCTGCAAATTCAGACCATGGATATCTTTCCCTGGTACAAAATGCAAATGGCATTGCTGAAATTAGAATAAAGTGATTTAAATAGTTGCAATTTTTAAAAAAGTTTCTATAAAAATAATAATTCTTGAAATGGCTGACAGATCTTTTCAGAAAGAATAAAAAAAAAACAATAACTAATATAAATCATTAGTATTTTAATGTTAATTTATGATAATTGTGATCTAAAAAAATAAAACTTTGTACATGGATGTGTGTGTGTGTGTGGTGTGTGGTGTGTAAATAGTATTAAAGTGATAGCTAAACAAGCTGGAAGGTCAGTAAAATCTAAAAGCTAAGTAGTAAAATAGAAAGAAAGAGGTTTTTAAATAATTAAAAAAACAAAAAAGAAAAGATTTTCTGGATGGAAATGAAATGATTATTTTTTTAATGTTTCTAATAAATCAAAGTTTTTGGTGCTAGTACAGTTAGCGGTCAGCAGACAAGAATCTTATTTTTTTTAAAATTTTTTTGGTACTGGGTGGTTGAAGGGGAAAAATGCAGGTTTTACCTGGAAATCAAATCCCATATATGCAGTCAGTTGAAGAAAAGTCCAGCAGAGTGCAGTTGGGCACAGAGAAAGAGGAGCACTAGACAAATCTGGGGTCCTTCAATCTGCTATAGTTGGGTATAGCAGTTCAAGTCCAGTAGCAGTTTGAGGCAAGTAGCACGAGGGTTAGGAGTGATTTGCGACACAAAGTCTGATAACAGGATGCTAATGGAAGAGGAAGTTGTGACACTTTGTGCAGTTTGTGGTGGAGCAGAGTATACTTAGGGCTATGTGGTCAGCTGGCAAGAACATTATCTTCACTTTAAGTTGATTGCTGGCTTCACTGATGTGGGTCCCTGGATATTTCCTATCTACTGCTACTGAGACAACTATCACCCTGACTGCCAATCAGAAACTAACTGCCTAAGGGCTTGAGCCAGATTTAATATATGTAAATTCCACCCCTATACACCCCATGGATTCGACCACCCAGAACTTGGGTACTTATTTTTCTTCTCAGACTTTTGTCTGTGATTTCTCTTAAACCGATAGCCATTATTCTTTTTCAGTCTCAGGGTCTCTACTTTCAGACCATTAACTTTTTCAAGACACATTTCTCTTAAAACGTAGCTACCTTAAAATAATCTCTAATTAGCTTAACTTCATGGTGGCTGTTCAATTCTCTTAAACTTTACAACCTTATCCTTTGTCTCTTTAAAGGACAAACACCCACCCATATACATATGCCTGGGCTTAACACATTCTATTTTCCCCTTTTTTTATCTCTGACCATATTCTCACTTAACCATTATGTCACAGAGCTGATTAATATCAGTGAAATAAATTTATAACTGTTAATATGATCAGTATATAAGCCTTTCCTTTGCTATATATATATTTTTTTTCTACCTCCCTCTTTTTTTCCATTTTTGTGGAATACTACCTCTCTACTACTTTCCTGACCCCAAATATCAAAGGAAAAAAATTGTTAGATAATTTAAGTTATTAATAGTTACGTACACACGTATGTTGTGTATTCATATTATGGTAAGTTGTTGTCGTTGGAGTGGTCTAATGTTGGTATCAGCGCAACAGCAAGGAAGTCAATCCCCTTTTCACTGGCACTAGACCAAGGAGTTTTTTTTTTAGCATCTGGGGGGAGCGCCACACCTACCATCAGCTCCTCACTTACTGCACAGATTCCTGTGCTACTCATATGCTGAGTTGGCAAGGCCGGTATCGAACCAGGAACCACGAGGTTCCCAGTCAGAACGACTGAGCTAAACTGGCCCTAATACTAAAATTTTAAAAAAAAAAAAAAAAAGGTAATTTTCTATCAGAAGAAATCTAAGTAATAACTTACTCCAAGTTTCTTGAAGGCAAAGAATATTCACATTGCAAAGGGCAGCAGCTTCTATGATTTCACAAATCCTTTTGTGAATGGCAGACCTCTACAAAAATCCAGAAAAAAAAGATATAAAATATAGAATACAGTTACAATTTTCAATAGGAAAGACTCAATTCTGAAGCTCTGAGAAGTGTGAAATATCCCTTAATTGATATTACTCCTAGATCCTCTGACTTAGTAGTTAGTATCTGTTAGGATTCCAATTATAGGTCAAATAGTTGTTTGAAAATTATTAGTATTAGATAAGAATACTTGAAACCAAATAAGTGAGTGTAAATTCTTAGTGTTAGATTGATATCAATGGCATGTCAAGCTGTCTAGGGTTATTTTATGCCTAGAGATTAGGGAATTATGTTCATTGTACATTCATATTTACATTTTTTGTGCAATAGTTTTTTTTTTGTTTGTTCTTTGCACTCAGTCCTATAAAAAATGAATAATTTTCAAACAGATCTATTTGACCCATAGATAGGATCCTAAGAGTGAACCTGTGAGTAATGGCAATAAAAGGATTGACTCCACACTCCAGAACTCAAGCCTCACCACCAGATACAGTTTAGTGTCATACCTAGGACACCCTTTTTGAGGGATGCAGTCAATATATTCTAGTTCACTAGTACAAATACAAGTGTTATATACCCTTTACTGAATTGGGTATATATATATTTACCAACTTTCTGCACAAGTAGGATATGACACAACAATTTCTTAAGAATTCAATTTCTGAATTCAAACCTGTTGAACTCCAACAGGTTTGAATTCAGAGTTTGCCTTCTCCTAGACTGGTTACCTAGCCGTGGTTAAAGAACCCAGTCTGCCCTGCTATTTACACATAGCTGGAGAGAGAGTAGGATTCATACCTTTCCCAAGGGTATTAGCGCTAAGTGAAATGCAATTACCACGTTCAGGATTTGAACTCGGGACGACGAGTCCATTTCCCATGACTTTAACCATTACACCACGCGCTTCCTACAATTGGGTATATAGATTATGAGAGATGGTTCTTAGGAGGGTTCTATTTCAACGACTGGCCATATTCTTTTGAGTTGATTTCTTCCTCTGGTTGATATGGCTTCTGTTGTGATAGGCTTGGTTGTCTGTGCTCATCATCTTTGTTTTTAATAATGAAGCAAGCCATTCATCACCATGGGTAGGATGTGACACAAGGTCACGAGTATGAGGCATCCAGCAGAGATTGAACTTGCCACTCAGTAATAATAAATCTACAAAACTAACTTGCTAACCATTACACCATGATGAGGAGGCCCTATTTACCAAGCCTCTAAATTGTAGCTTAGTCTGGCACAGGGACACTCAAATAAGAGTACCTAGTGAAGATTAAATTCCCTACACACTAGTAATTGTTTATATCAAGTTGCTCACCATTTCCTTATGACAAATTGCCCAAATACTAAACTTAGCTTTTGCTGAGGTGGAGCGCCACACTTACCCTCAGCCCCTCCATTTTACTGTACAGATTACCCAATCTGTGCTACTCCTGTGCTGAGTTGGCAAGGACCAGTATCAAACCCGGAACCTTTTGATTCCTAAGCAGGTGCTCTACCAACTGAGACCTTGCTCAACATTTCCCTATAGCAAAAAAACATTTGTTTATTTTTTTCAAAGATGTCTTTATGAAAAACTGAAGCCCAAAAGGGTTTAACCGCGCAGTGTGAAGATGGCTTACCTGGGAACAGACGACCATTACATCTGTTCCTTTTGACTAACTGCCAAAATCTAACTTAACTTAGTTACCTTCACATGCTTTTCCTTCAGCCAATAAGAAATCAATGGCTAGGTCAGTGAAAGGTGAACTGTTTATCAATCACTTCTTATAACGGTTATAATGGTAACTTTCCATTTACAATACCGTCATTTAAATTTTTCTACACTAGTCATAATTGTAGGCAACCCACAAATTATGTAACACAAGGAGGAGTAAAAAATTATCCATTATCTGCACTTTTGTTTTTCCAATGTATTTACACAAAATCAGGGATAAACATTACATCATTTTTCAATATAGTCTCCTTCTTTTTTGATGCACTTGGTCCAGCAGTCCACCAGCTTGCATATTCCCTCCAAAAGAGAAAGTTTTCGGTTGTTGTGCAACCACTATGCAACCACTTCTTTCACATCTTCATTCATGCATCACACTTGTCGAACCACATGTAAACTTCTCTATCTACACATACACACTGCTATGTGGTAGTTCACTGTCCCTGTATTGTGCTAAAAGCCGCCGATTAATTTCAGACCCTGACACTCATTCCAATCAGAGAAATCAGGTCACAGCCCTTTTTTCTTCTTTGGTGAATACTAATAGTGGAGTGGCCATGTTTACACTGTAAAGACAGCAAGCAAAATGACGCACTCAGGCTCAAACTTTGATCACGTGACCACAACAGTGCCAACTATAAGCACACATGCGTAGAACACAGTGTAACAATAATAAAGATATGTTATGGCAAAAGTGGGGATAATTTTTTACTCTCATTCGTAGATTAATGTATAATAATGAAATTTATAATTTCAGAAATTCAGACCAAAAAAAAAAAAAAATTCTGTTTGTTTTCAAGACATTTGTTGCAAATATAATCCGAATTACCTGTTCTGAGACTGTTGCAGAGGTTGGTGCCACAATTTGATTCTGTACTGTACCCACTCGCACAACACGGGGTTGGCGTAGATCCTCAGGTTGGGCTTCAAAGGCATAACCCTTGATTTCAAAGTTTTTTCAACAGCAAGATTCTCAGCAGTTTCAGGAATTTTTAACTGTCTGAAAAAAAAAAAAAAAAAAAAAAATGAATATAATATATTCAGTAATGCGAAGGAAATGTGTTAATGGAAAAAAAAGTTTGATTTAAAATCAGAGAGAATAGATAATCTTTTTCCTATTTTGTCTTGAAATAAACAAAATCCTTTTAGAATCCTTCTTGTAAACAATTTTGTTAAATAGCCAGACATTATGCGATAGAAAAGGGGAGGATTTTGATTGTTTAAAATATTACATGAATAAATGAATAAAATTTCAAATACAATGTTAAAATACTAGGGTGAGTCAAAAGTCTTGCAATATTTTGGTAACATGAGTCACAATTCAGCAGCTTTGGAGGTTTTTGTCAAGGTCATGAAGGTGACAAACTGCACTGGATTGTGAGATGCTGAGCTCACCTGATACTCTCAGTATGTTACTTGTTGGATTTGCCTCTATGGCTTGGAGCATGGCCTTGGAATCCATAGCTTGAGGCCTACCTGATCTTGCCTGATCATTGAGGTTCTTCAAAATTTCTTCAATCATCTAGTTATTGTACTGTGATCAACTGTGCCTTCAACTTTCACACAACAAATGCTTTTGGTTTGTTCCGTGGTATTATTTGACAAGCGCCACGTCGATTGTGAGCCCATATTCCGCAGCTAATTCATGGAGCATGCTCAGCCGGCGTCTTATTAACATCTCTGATGCCATCTTGGTCCGTACCCTCATTTTCCCAGACAGGGTGTCCGAAATCCACCGCTGCACGCAGGCCGAGTCTGTCTGCAGGTGAATCATACTCGCCTTCCATTGTAGCGCCAGGTTGACACCCCTTAACACTGCATCAAGCTCTGCCAGATTATGAGCTGACTGGTGCGTGAGCGGTAGGGATGTCACTGTGTGGGTGGAAGCAAGTTCCTTGGCCACCGGTGTGGCTATTGAATATGGCGGAGCCATAATTGAAGACACTGCATCAAGCTCTGCCAGATTTATGTGCTGATCTGAGTGTACCGGTCGTAGCCAGCTTGCGTCTTCAATTATGGCTCCGCCATATTCAATAGCCACACCGGTGGCCAAGGAACTTGCATCCACCCACACAGTGACATATTATGACCCAGTTTGAAATTATAAGACATAAGTTCTTGATTTAGACTAAGTTGCACATTCATCTTTGTGGCTTTCAAATCAAATACAGAGTAAAGCAATACAAAATGTGTCAGTACTACTAACCAATAACAATACTACTAACCACAGCAAATACCTGCCAGAGTTGAACAGCTTCATTCACTTGATGCAGAGATACTGATAGGTACACATCCTGTGTTCCTGATGCATAAAAATCTAAAAGGACCCAGTAAAATCATATCCACAAGTCCCAGTGTTTTCTTTTTTCTTTCTTCATCATTTCAAGCTAACTGTAAATACATTTAAATAATTTCTTAGAAACGAATTACACAAGATAGGTTACAAGGTAGGAGTTAGATGGCTTTAGTTGTTTCCCCAAATCATAAATAAAAACCCTACAATTTATTAAATTTTTAGTTGGGATCCATCAAATTTCCCGGGGACTCATTCAAAGTAAATATGTGCTTCCCAGGACATACTAAAAAAAAAGCTATCAGCATCACTGTACACATCGCAAATTAGCACATACCAAAATATTGCAAAACTTTTGGCTTCTTCTAGTCACAAAGAAAGTCTCTTTAAATTTTACAATTGTTAACACTTTACAATTGTGATGTGATAAAGATTTCAATGAAAATTATATTAAAGAGTTGATATTAATTTCTAAGTGAACATTTAACATGCTGACAGCATGGATACCCATGACTCTCTCTCACCACTCATCCCTATTGGTTATCACCCCTGGTAGGTCTTCTTGATGGCATCCAGAATCCACACAAAGCTGATTGATGTACGTTTTTGGTGGTTGGCCTACACTAGTATGTCCATGTGTAGGTGTCCACAGGAGAACATCACTTATGAGTTCGTCCTTGCTTCTCCAGCGGAGTCAAGTATGTCTTGTTCATCTTACTTGGATGGTTTGTGTGATAGAAGGCAAGTGGCCGTACAGCTGCTTTTTTGTGGGGTGCTGCTTCCAAGATTTGTTCAAGACAGCGCACAGCATTCTTGTGTAGTTCCCATCTAGCTTTTTTCTCTAAGACCAATCTATCTATACATATATAAAAGGCAGTTGTGTGTATATGTATGTCCGGAGGAAACTTAAAAAATAAAACAATTAACAACAAAGTAAATATGTATTCACATTAAATATCACCAGGGCTTGGTTTTTGAGGATAAATAATAGAGATTTGATTTATATTCATGAAGATAATTAAAAAGTAAAATTTAAATGATAACAGCATGGATTTTTTTTTCATTTAATATTTTAGATTGTAGACATTAACATTTCTTTTTAGAGTAGCTGGATCAATGCAAGGTCTATTTTTTTTTTTACATACGGATTTAAATAGGGCATCCCATGAGGATTCAACTCACAATTCAGTAATAATGGATCTGCAGGACTAACTTAGAAAAATCCTCCTCTACCCAGGTGACATCAGGTAGCCCCTACTAGTTCAAAATAAATAATACTTTATAATTGCAGACATCCATACAAGGAGCATTATTTTCTCATTTCTTTTTAAGAACACCATTTACAATAGAAAATGTTTGACTGAAGATCAGCAACATTTTTATGGCCTTGTTGAATTTAATATCAGTGTATTTGAAAATGTAAACACTTCAAAAGAAATGAATGAGGAAATTTTATAATAAAGCAATAAAAAAATTTATTTTTTATTGCAGTGAAAGAGAAAAAGTTCAATAATAAAAAGCTGCAAATCTGATACAGCCAACAGGTCAACCTAATCACAGGACTATTTGGCTAAAGCTGGTGGGCATATTTTCATTTAAATGGTCGGAATTTTTTCTTCATCTCATCTACTTGCAACATCAAGGTGGGTGAAAGTAGCGCGCTTTCAAGGAGATGATCTGACACTTCCGGCATTAGGTCAGAGTTGTTGTATGAGCCAACCTGATGCCTAAGTACCCAAAATCAGTAATGATTACAGTGCATCACTGAAGACTACCTTTGATGCACCAATGTTACATAATTCATAGGTAGCTTATGAATTATATAAGTTCTCTAGTCAGAATATTTTTGAATAAGAGTTTGTTAGATTCAAAATAACAGGGGTTGAGTGGAAAATTACCTCGAGCATTATTGGCAGGTAATAACCTTCCACTTGACCCCTTGAAAAGCGGCCAGTAGGGCATGAGACGTTTTTTAGTTGCAACCAGAAATTCAGAGTGAGTGGATACGAAAGTCTGTCTCACCGAGATGTCATTTCTCAATCTGCACAGCTTCTGGCTCTTAACGTCCTATACCATCTCATTCCACCCAGCTGAAAGTCACCTTTGTTTTCCTAATCTACCCCAAATGATAGCCTTTGTTTAAATGTAATATCAAACATATTTAGAAATCTTTGATTTAAGGGAAATAACAGGTAACTTTAGATGCAAAGGTCATTTTTAGCCATATTTTTTATATATTGGTTTGGTTTAGTTTGTTTTGTTTTATGGCATATCAACCTCAGTGGGTCATTTAATGCCGATAAAGTTTTGAAATAAATTCATTCTTAATGGATAATACAATTTTTTTTAAATACATATTTCTATTTTAATATATCCTTATAGGAATGGGTCTCTGGACTTAAAAAATTCTCAACAGGATGTTAAGAGTTAAGAAAAACAACTAAGTCTTGTTAATTCATTAAAACAAGAGATGACAAGCCCAAAGAAATCAACCCGGAGAAACAGGCCGACAAATTAGCAGCAGGAACAAGTATAAAGAGAAAACAAGTAAGAACTGCTCACCTCATCCATCTCATACTCTGTCTTTCTTGCAATTATATACCAAGATGTGGGTATATAACACTGATAAGATGTATATTTTGACTTTATGAACAAACTGAGAGGTCATAAACTCAATCTTAGGTTACGGTCTCCAAACGTGATAATTAGTTGATCAATTCACTTGTCTGTTCAGTTTCCAGTAGGTCAAGGTCACGGTGTCAGTCATGACCTGTGAATCAACACTTCATCCACATGTTAATTTTCTTTATCTGAAGAGAGTACTTGACAATATTGAGAATTCTGAGGTAGGGGGGTTATCGTCCTTGTCTCTGTTCAAAACAACCAATCACAAGCTAGAATACTTTGGCGGTAAACCCAAAGTGTGAAACTCATCCTTTTCTGCTCGACCAGCATCGAAGACGGACCACAAATTGAACATCTCTCATATCCAGCATTGCGACAGAGAAGCCGTAGCAGGGGATCCGATAATTCACTCTACCTCAGGAGTCAGCTAAGTTTTTTTTACAAATTATCTACATTTGTGCAGACACACTAAAAGTTTGCAACCTTTATTGTTATATATATTCTGTAATACAAGTCTTTATTCCTATTTCAAGTTTGTTCGTTTTATTCTTAACTCTTGAACTGTCTGCCACCATTCGTGGTTAAAATCTTTATAACAAAGCTGTTTGAACATTCACATCGAATCAAAGAGAACCAGTCATCATCAGATCAAGATGACAGCACTGATTCCCATGTCTCTCTTTCTCTCTCTCTCTCTCCAACCGTCCCTATTGACCATCAGGTCTTTTGCACAGCCTTAAGCATCATGGGTCACCACCCACGACCAAAAGGTGGCCCCATGAGAGGAGGGGCATCTTACTCCTCTGCAGAAGTGCAGTCAGCATATTCAACTGCCCCTGCCAACAGGGCTAGCAATAGTGAGTGGTACTTATTAGATTTTCAGGTCCAGGATGATTCATTCTGCAAACTTCTTTGCTTTTGATGCAGTTTTTTTGAGTTTGTGTTTTTTCTCTCTCTAAACTGAATTGTGTCTTTTCTGTGAATCTTTGTCAGGGTTGTTAGGGTGCTCTTTATGGGTCAAATAGACCTGTTTGAAAATTATTAGTATTCAATAAGAATATTTGGAACCATATAATTTCATGCAATTCTTAGTATTAGATAGAAATACTTCATAGTATATAACTTTATTTAAATTATTTGTATTAAGAATAGTTATTTGGAGTTATAATTATTCACTATGTCTCTGAATTTTTGAAATGATGCTTGATAATTTGGATTATTCGGAATATTGTCAACATCTTCATCATTATCTGTACAACGTTTCGGCCGATGTGCCCTCTAGCCTTCTTCAGGTATTTCTTGTCAAACTCAGGAACCTTATAATTATTTATTAATACTAGGGATTATTATTGTTAGTTACATGGAGAAGTCCAAGTTCTAATGGGGACAGTTCTGGATGCCTACTTTTATGGAGTTTCTGTTCTCCTCAATTCATATCCGACATCTATCTGGCGTCTCATCATGGTGTAATGGTCAGCAAGCTAGTCTTGCAGATTCATTACTACTGAATAGTTTGATCCTTTTTTGATGCCTCATACTTGTGACGTTGTGTCACATCCTACTCATGGTTATGGGTTGGGTGAATACTACTACCTGATACTTTTGTATTCCTATTGGCCTGAGTTCTCTTAATGCTACAATGAGGCCGGTTTTCATATGTTCTTATTGGTTAGAGCTTTTCTGTTCAGTTGATAGTTGGCACATTTGTATTTCTATTGACCAGACTTCTCTCGACGACCACCACCATCATATTTTGGCAGATCCTAAGTGACATCATCTGATTCTTCCTTCAAATATTTCCTAAATTCTCATCCATCATCTTTTTTGTTTTTTTAACTATTTTTTATTTCTTCTTCACCTTAAAAAAAAATCCCTTTTATTACTCTATTGATAGGGTCCAGTTTAGCTTAGTCGGTAGAGCATCTGCCTCGAAATCGCAAGGTTCCGTGACCGATACCAGCCCTCACCAACTGAGTAGCACAACTTGGATCTGTATGGTAAAGTTGGGAGCTGATGGTAGGTGTGGAGCTCCACCTGAGATGAAAAAGTGCTAGTGAAAAGGAGATAGACTCCCTAGCTGTTCAGCTGATACCAACAACGGCTCACCACTCCACCTACTTTACTTTTTACTACTTATTGATGTGTAAAAATTTATTTATTTATTTTTTTGCCATACCAAAAAATTCAGTTGTGAATCATTGCAGAATTTCAAAGAAAGTTAGTAAAGATAAAGAGAGGAGGACAAGATGAAAAGAAAAGTCAGACACTTGGTCACAGAAAAATGCCACTCACTTTATTGCTGATGTTACAACTTCCCTCTGAACCAATCTCAAAAAGCAGGAAGACATGAAGTGGTATTTTTAAGTCAATAAAGGCAAGATCTATTCTTTGACAAATTGTAGCCACAGAATTTCAGTTGTTACTTGTTGCTCTCCCTGTAACTAACTGAGCCTTTTTCAAGATTAAAGTCATCCTGAAGATGACAGAAAATCAGTTTGGGATGATCAGTTTGTTTTGTTTTTTTAACAATAGAATGTTTTTAATTAAACAAAGTCCAACCGACTATTAATTTTCTCTAAAAGGAATATTTGGATTAACTTCATGAATGTATGCAATTTACCCACCAACACATGTTAAACAATCTTGCATTATATTGTTTACATGGAACATAGTGTTGGCAACAAGAGATTACATCTTTTTATATGACTGTTTAATGGGTCTGCCAAAAAAATGCTGATGAACTCTTAAGATTATTTGATTGTAATGAAAATTCATTTAAAAAAAATAATCAATACTAATCTAAATTTTCTTAGGATACTCAGTTTTAGCAAGCAAAAATTAGTAATATTCTTTGCATAAATCTGCTTTTAATTTTTTTTCTGCACTAAAATTACAAATATTTATAGTGATTAAAAACACAGTGTTTTATTTTAATAATGTTCCATGAATTATATTTTTTTCTATGAATAAAATTCTCTGGGACCCCTAACAAGTACTACCATTCCGGGTCAGAGTGGATCTGTGAGTAATGGTAATGAAGGATTACTCCACACTCCCCAGAGCTCTAGAATTGGTGCCTGACCACCGGATGCAATCCTTTCATTAATACACAACTTCCAATTGATACCAATAAAATTAATATAAAACAAATGTCTTACATTACTTGTAACATTATACAAAATATTGTTTTTTCTTAGCAGTTTTAAAAATTATCTTCAAGACTCTACATTTTTTGTTTTGTTTAAAATGTGTCACCATTGGATGAACAAGCCATTGTTTTAGTGTTTTTGT
Organism: Doryteuthis pealeii; assembly: GCA_023376005.1. NCBI lineage: Eukaryota > Metazoa > Mollusca > Cephalopoda > Myopsida > Loliginidae > Doryteuthis > Doryteuthis pealeii. The sequence goes on along the minus strand of CM042138.1, from coordinate 103,162,432 downwards.
AGAACATCATTATAGTGGTAAAGACCATATTCTAGTAGTATTTGCTCCATTTTTCCTCTGTGTATAGAGTCAAATGCCTTGGAGAAATCTACAAACAATAATGATGCCTCAAGATTTTTTGCTTGAACCCCTTCTATGATTCGACGAATAGTCAGGATCTGAGAAGTTCCGGATCGATTTCTACAAAACCGGTGTTAATTTTTCCAGGGGATTTTCTCTACTTCAGATTGGATGCAATTGAAGAGAAGGCTATTTTAAATCTTAGCGGATAGGTATTTGCCTCATACCGCACTTGTATGGGCTGGGCACAAGGCCTCGTTTTAATGTAGGCCCACCCACAAGCAGAAGCTCAATGGGTGGGAAAGAACAAAAATTGCATCGATCCCTTCGGCATTCCCCCACAGTCGCTGGGCAATAAACCCAGCCCTGCCCCTTTAAGTCAAGGGGGCAGGTATTGCCTGGGGGGATAGCCCCCTGGGATCGACACTATTAACTTGTAAGGTCCAGTGGCCGAAGCTCACTGGACCCCCAGTCGAAACCGGAAGTTTGATATGTTGCACATATCTACATACTAATAACAGATATGGCAGTGTTATACTTCTGTAGTTCTTAGGTGTTGAATCAACATATAATACTCACCTTCACAAGAAGGTTTCAACTAGCATCCAAGTTAACGGTGAAATGAAAATGGCCGACCAAAACATAAGGCTTCCTCAAAGTGAAAGAAACAAGGGGAGGTTACTCTCATTTATGTAGCTAATGTTTAGATTACCATAGGAGGATGCAGTCTTTTGTCCATTTCTCTATTGTATTACATAAATCGAAGATGCTGTCACAGGTGTCCTTTAAGCAAGTAATAATAAACAAATAAAAATAAAGGGTAAAATAACAAAATGCCATTAAGTGTTAAAATCAATTTTATCCAGTCATGTACAGCTCCTACAAGATATAATATATTACGAGATAAAGTTTAATGCCCCAGTTTTGTTATCAGTTTATCTGATTTTCTCCCCCCCACACACACACCTGATTATTTATTTATTTATTTAGAATTGGCTGTTTGTAGTGTTAGGGTTCATAACTATAAAGAAACTTTCAAAAGTTTATGTAAGGTCAAATTAATCTTCTCAAGGAGAAAAAAGAAAATATACACAATAACAAAGGTTGCTTACAAAAATGAACATTTTGTGATTCCCAACCAATCCACTGAATATGAACTACCATGTTTAAAATGCAATAGAAAATATTAAAATCATTACACACACACACACACACACACACACACAGAATTTGGAAGATATCATAAGGCATACAACAGACAAATCCTAGCAACAAGGTAACAGCTCCAGAACTTAGTTTTCAGAAATCTTCTGACTAAGGGATCTTTATTCCAAAATATTAAGAATAAATCAAAGGTAAATGAACAACATCATAGTTACCTCATTTTTCTTTACACTTGCATTTTGATAGCCTTCAAAACCAACCACCAAACCAATATAAACACAATGCTTCAAGCAAATTATAAAACTCTTAAAATTATTTAGGATTTAGCATTCCTGCATTCTACAGTTACTATTAAAATCCCCTGCTGCAATGTAGTCACATCTTATATATATATATTTACCACACAAGCAGGATGATTTAGAATTTCTCTAGCGGAGTTTAAGGTTAAAGAGCCCAGCCTGCCCTACAATTTACCCATAGCAGGAAGGAGAATAGTTGGATTCATACCTTTCCCAAAGGTATTAGCGCTGTGTGAAATGCAAACAGCCTCATCCAGGATTTGAACTCTGGTCGACGAGTCCATTTCCTATGACTCTAACCATTACACCATACTGCTCCACAGTCACATCTTATATAACTATCAAATTTAGTATATATTTACCCAACCCCTATGTGCCACAAGCAGGATATAACAAAAGGTTGATGTGACAGAGAACACAAGGTGAGTGGTGAACGTCAAGGCCTGCCGTATTCTCGAAGGAAGCTGGCTAGACTTTGCCTGACATGTCAGACTGTAGAATCAAACCCACTTCCTTCAGAATGCAAACATTGTCACCGAAGTCGAGAAGCTACAGTCCCGGATGTAAGCGTCAGGTGCCCGGATGATAGCTATGAGGATTCTGGCGGTCAGGTTTGGCTCGAGAATCTCGTGTGTGGGGCGCAGACACCCGGATGTTGAGGAGAAACTACTATAAGTAGAAGTGGGGTGACAACAAGAGTCGAGTCGCGATTTTGAGTTGCTGAAGATTTTTCGACGACGGATTTTTCAGCTGCTGAAGATTTTTGAGTTGATAAAGATTTTTGACGGCGACGACGACATTGTCAACAAGACGAATATTCATTATTTTTCCCCTCTATTTTTTTTTTCATTCTAGAGTTGATTTTAAGTGAAGTAAGAATTTTTCCTTCTTCTAAAATCAAATTCAGTACAATTTTGGCTGGTTATGATTAGTCGGTAGAGCGTTCGGCTAGAAACCACAAGGTTCCTAGTTCGATACCGGTCCTCGCCAACTCAGCGTATGAGTAGCACAGGGATCTGTGCGGTAAAGTAAGGAGCTGATGGTAGGTGTGGCGCTCCACCTCAGATGCTAAAAACAATCTCCTTGGTCTAGCGCTATTGAAAAGGGGATAGACTCCCTCGCTGACTGGCTGATACCGACTTTAGGCCACCCCGACGACTTTACTTTTACTTTTTTACTTATGATTATTTAATTGGTTGGATTTTATGGCATGTCAATCCTTGGGTTATTTCATGCCAAAGATGTTTTTGTTTTATTCATTCTTTTTAAACTCATTTTTTTTTAAACATTTTTTCTCATTTTTAAAAAATCTATTTAACCCATAATAGTACTACTACACCAGGTCAGAGTGGACCTGTGAGTAATGGCAATGAAGGAGTACTCCACACTCGCAAGAGCTCCAGAATTAGAACCCCACCACTAGATTCAGTTTAACATTATATGTAGAACACTAAGACCCTCAACCACCACCTTCTAGCACATATTATAAAAAGGGTTGGGGTGGTACCATAAGAGCAATACGGTTGGGACAATCATATAGGGGATAGGATTTGACATGACCAGCTAAAGAATTATATTTTATACAAGTTGCATACTTATTATTTAAGTAGGATTATTATTTTTGCTGATGTTGGTAATAGTATAAATAAAGATGGTAAAGTTAATTGAAAATCAACAATTGAGATAATAAAATTTAAGAAACATAAGCCTTATGATTTATTAGGTTGTCCTCTTTTTCACTCCAATAAACCTGTTTATTTGGTTGGATTTTATGGCATGTCAACCTTTTGGTTATTTTATACCAAAGACATTTTTGTTTTATTCATTTGTGAATTCGGTATTTTAATTTTTTGAAACTCTTATTTTTTTTTTAACATTTAAAAAAAAATTCATTCATCTTTTTAACCCATACATGGTTTTGGTTTTGTTTTGTTTAATGGCATATCAACTCAGTGGGTTATTTTATGCCAAATCCTTTTTTGTATATATATATATATATATATATATATATATATATATATGATTTGTAGGTAGATAGTTTGTCTTTAAATAAATTGTTAGAGTGCGAGACAACAGTTGATAATTAATTTGGCTTTACAGGTGTATTTTTGCAGAACTTATTTTTTTAATCTATTTAACCCATAAATGGAGACCCTAACAGGTACTACCACTCTAGGTCAGAGTGGACCTGGGAGTAATGGCAACACTACCCTGAGTTCCAGAAGTGAAACCTAACCACTAGATGCAGTTTAACATCATACCTAGTACACTAATACCCTCAGTCACTGCCTTCTAGCACATATATGATAAAAATGGTTGTGGGGTTGCCATAAGAGCAATGTGGTCGAGTAGCATTCCCAGTTGATTTTTTTTATTTGAGGTTGTTGTTATTTAATCACATAGTTATATAGAGCTCTGTGAATGGAGTTCAGAACTGTTTGAATTATGCAAATATCCCCAGCGTTTCAAAAGTTAGAAGAATTTAAAGCCCCGGAATTGGGGGTACAAAAGTGGACATGATTTTGTTAAAAAAATGTCAAATCACGGACCAATTCAAAACAAGAAATTCAGTAATACCTTCACCATTTCTTTATTTTTGGAGCAATTTTTATAAAACTTGGAATTCTTATGTAAAATTATATGTTCTTCCTGATTCTGCGCTGAAATTGTATGTATCTTATGCTGTAACCCATTACTTAGAGAATAAGAGGTACAGATATCAACATTAAAAAAAAAGAAAAGTTTACCACAAGATTATTCAACATTTTCATTTCGATACTGCATGCATATATATCATATCTTAAAAATACCTTTTTAAATACTTGATATGTTGTAAATAGAATACCTATTTACATCTATTTTTTTTTAAACACAGCCTGTCCAGCCAGCGTGTAATGATGTGTTTTGTTAACGTTTTAATACTATATCATAAGTTCATTTTTTTCCAAAACAATGTTTGACAAAAAATCCTGATGGTTAACCATCATCCTAATGTCACATATTATATATCAAAATAATTCTGAGAATATCTTCTATTAAAGATATAGTGCTTTTTTTTTTTTTTGCTTAACTTATACTTTTTGAGGGAACCTGCGTCAATTTTTGTTGGCAGTGGTTTCACTTCTGAAGGTCAAAGAAGAAAAAAAACAACATACATAATATAATTTAAGCTGTCTTCTAATTAAGTGTACAATTTCAAGAATATTGATAAAGATTATCCTCTTTGACTTTGCAATGCAAACTAACAGCTAAAATTCATGTTTTGTTTTCGGCTGTTCGAAGCAAAATACCATTTTAAATCTCTGTTAAAAATAATTAAATGGATAAAAACTAGTCGAAAAATTAGTCAAAAAATCTGATTTTACAAAACAAAAATACCCTTTATTTAAAAAAAAAATCTACGTTATTTTAAAAATCTACCTAAAATCAGGGAATTATCCGATTTTAATGAAATTTTCAGTGTTGATTTATCAATGAATAAATTTTATAATGCATCAGTTATTTTATTTCAAAACTTTCTGATTTTTTTCAGGTAACTTAGCTTTGAACCCCCCCCCTTATTTTGGTGGTGCAAAATATCGGCGGAGTTATATGTGATTGCCAATCTTTTTCTGCATAAATAAGACAAAAGATCGAAGGTGTAAATAGAAGAAAAAAAAATTTAATGAATCTGTTCTGATAGTAAATAAGTACCAAAAATCAGAAAATAAAATGAAAATAAAAACTAAAAAAATAATTTTGGGAGATTATTTGATACTCATTTCGATAATTATTTAATTGGCTATTATCTTATAAAAGAAAAATATATATATACATCAATATTTATTCCTTTTAAAGGGGGGGGGGGTTGCTGAATTTCCAATACAGTTTTCGACCAAAAAAATATGGGTGATTGATACTAATGTAAAGTAATTATTAAAAAAAGATGTTTTTAGAATCTAATAATATGACATTTTAAACTTAAGAACATGCTGCTCATATTTTAAATCAGTTTTATATATTAATTTATCATAGCAGAAATACCTAATTAAAGTTTTAAAATAAAATAACAGATGCATTATAAAATTCATTCATTGATAAATCAATACTGAAAATTTCATTAAAATCAAACAATTCCCTGATTTTTGGTAATTTTTTTTTCAATCAAGAATGTTAAAATTATTTGTAAACATGGAATTTACACCATCTTTAAACAGCGTTTCCAACCATACGCGATCGAAATTGACAAAAAAAAATTGTTTTAAATGTATTAAAAATAAATTACATATGTAATATTATTTTGCTTTTTTTACTGATGCACATTATGTTAGTACCTTTTGACTTAGACAAAAATTTGACCATAAATAATCGATTTAATTAATTTTAATTCGTTTTTAAAATAAAAAGCAAATGAAAAATTGGGTATACCTAATAAAAACCCATGGAAATTACATATTTAGAAAGATTTTTTTTTTTTTTTCCAACCATATAAATATTTTTAAGATTAGATCTGAAATACTGGAGAAATTGCAAATTAAACTGATTAAGGTTGCAAATTTGTCAATGTCCCTTGATTTCAGCTAAGTGCTGGCAATGCTAGGCAGAGACCTTCATGTGCTAGAGCTTGATGTGACCAGCTGTTTGATTAGAGGGGTCCTCTGCTACCACACAAATAAGGGCCAGTGTTGCATGCTATGTATTGCTTGGCCACCAAGATTAAGTATCATGTCACCTACCACGGCCAACAGTTGGCCCCATTGCCCGGGGAGGGGAGTCTTACTCCTCTGTAGAGGTGCAATCGGCATATTCTACTGCCCTATTTCAGGGCTCTGATTATTTGGAATTTGTTGAGAATTTTTTTTATATCTACTCGGTACTAATAAAAAGAAAAATATTTCCAGTTTAACTTTTTCTTATTATCTTCATGTTTTATGGAAGGATTATTAGTACATTATTATCTGTGTTTTGTTTGAGCTTTTAAAATCTTACACAAGGATTATATTTTCTTCTAATACAGGTCACATACTTTAAGTAGGATTATTATTTTTTCTGGTGTTAGTAAAACAAAGATGGTAAAGTCAATTGAAAATCAACAATCGAGATAAAATTTAAGAAACATAAGCCTTATGATTTATTAGGGTGTCCTCTTTTTTACTTCCATAAACCTATTTGTTGATTGGTTGGATTTTACAACATATCAACCTTTGGGTTGTTTTATACAGGAGACGTTTTTGTTTTATTCATTTTTTTTTGGGGGGGGAGAGGTATTCAAATTTTGTTTTAAACTCATTTTTAACTTCAATGGAATATTGTGGATAAATACTGAAAATATGCATTTACATTTACTTCACTTTCATTCAGTTATAATAAGCAAAATGCACACCCAATAATTTAAATTTAACCCATAGATGGGAACCTAACAGGTACTACAACTCTGGGTCAGAGTCGACCTAGGAGTAATGGCAATTAATGCGGTACTCCACACTCCCTCAGAGCTCCAGAATTGGAACCTAACCACTAGATGCAATTTAACGACATACCCAAGACACAAAGCTATTTGTATCACGTTACAAGTTAAAGACTTATGCTAATGCACTGGTTTTGTTTTTGTTTTTTTCTAAATGTAAAACATCGTTTTTTTTTTTTTTTTGGTCTCTCATAAAATCTTTGTAAAATGATTTTATCATGAAGCAAAGCTGTGTTTGGATTTTGTTCAGTTTATTAAAATGAGTTTCATTTGACAACTCAAATATCTGGGTTATCCACTTGAGGTCATCCCAACAATAGGCTGTCATTGACATATCTGTTTTTGGGGTTCACAATAATAATAGTAAGCATAGTGTTTTCTGTTGATAGTAAAATCAATTGAAAATCAACAATTGAGATAACGAAGTTTAAGTAACAAAAGCCTTATAATTTATTGGGGTGTCCTTTTTTCATTCCTACCTATTTATATCAAATTACAAGTCCCAGTTGTATGCTAAATGCTTATCTTAGTATTTTGTTTATGGCATACTAAGATAAGCATGATTTTCTTATATAACTAAGACTAACATAAACTTTACGCTAGTCTTAGTTATTTAAGAAAATCATACTACACTTAATAGTAAATGTAACATCGTTTCTTTTATATTAGGTCTCTTCTTTATAGAATTCTTTATGGAAATCTTCCCCACCCTTATAATATAAAAATAAAAAATAAAAACACTGTTGATCACACCAAGATTCTTTTCTTTTGTGTTCTAAAAAGTTATCTTGACTGATTGTAAAGTAATGAATAAAACTGGAAAATGTAGTTATTCTGGAATATTTTAATAATTAAAATGTTCCAGAAAATTTTTTTTATGGTAACTCAAATATTTGAGTCTCCCAATTCGACCCCCCTTGAAGTTATTTAAACAATTAATCTGAGCATAGTGTTTCCTTTTATAATAATAATTAAGCAATTTCTATCATGTTAATTATTAACATTATTAACAGTTAATAATTGGAAATAGGTTAAGATGTCCAAATCTCTATGTACTTAAGTAATGCATAAAATACAGCTATTTGAAAACTATTATTAGAAACAATTCAGAGAGAATCTGCTATTTTTTCTCGTGTTACCAATTCTTTAAAAAAAAACAACAACAAAAAAAAACGAAACAGCTAAATAAAATATATCCGCTTTGAGAAAATAAAAAGGGCTGTTTTATTTTAAATAATTCGCAAAAACCAAATTAATTTCATCCTTAAAATTTGATTTAATGAATAAATATCAACACTAAATTTTAAAATAATTGGGAAAGAGAAAAAAAAAAAAAAAAAAAGAAAAGTTTGTTATTAGTACTAAGTACTTACTAAAATTTTGGATAAGAAAAATATGTATTTATCCAGAATAGACCGCCGAGGAATGTATATCTTATTATAATGGAAATTGTTGTTTTTTCTGTCTGTAACCGAAACTATATTCCTGCTCAAGTCACAATTCTCTTAGTTATTGACATCACATTCTCAATGATTTTATTTTTATCTAAACCTCAATTATTAATAAAATTGTTTGACATTATTAATACTGTTAACTATATTACATACTGACAACATGCAATTATATTTATATATAAAACAAAATAGCGGTTTACAGTGTGAACGGGAAGGCTAATTTGCATATTAATATTAAAAATTCAAATTTAATAAATATTTGCTTAGTATTATTGATTTCTAACTGTTTGGTTTTATTTTAATGAATATAAGCAAAAATCTCTTCAATGAATTTTAAATGAAATCCATTAACAAGATAAAATAACTGTCATTTTATTCTTTACTTCCTCTTATAACTAAATACTTAAATTAGAAAAAATAACAATGAAAGACGAGAGTGATGGAAGAGTAAGTTTCAGTTGTTCCATTTTTTATTATACTCCATCTGTTTCAAATCTTTTTATCTGTATTCTTATTTAGTTTCATTAGCCTTTCTAATTTAATACAATATTTTATTACATTAAAACTTAAATACTTGCACCCGGAGGGTGCATATATTTGCTAGTAGTAGTAATGACTGATTTTGAACGACTTTCAATGACAATTTAATTTCAACAAAATATTGTGGATAAACACCAAAAAATAGGCATTTAACATTTATTCACTTTCATTCATAGTTATATTAATCAAAATGCAAACCCAATAATTTAAATTTAAAAAAATACTTTTAAAATAATTGTAAAAAAAATAGTAACAAAGTATTAAAATATTCATTAAAACTACAATATATTGTCTTTAAAACCAACACGAAAAAGGGAGTTACTTAGTTAACTCAAAAAACTTTTTTTTAGTAAATAAAGTATTTTTATTTCGAGTAGTTGATATTATTTTTTTCTTTTTACAATACAAACAAGAAAAAAAAACTTACTCGAGTTCCTTGCCGTATAAAACTCGCCAGACTTCTTTTAATTCTTCCTTCGGAATATGTTTTTCAAGAATGGATTCGATACTATCGAACTGTCCCGCCATGGTGAAAAGACGCGAATGGTAGGAATTCCGTAAAAAGTTTGCGACAAAGAATAAACAAAACAAGCCAGGACTGATAACAGTAACTTTTTAAGCCAATCAGTAACCGAACCACTCTAACTCTGAATACGAACTTCCTGTGTCTTAGACATCAAATTTATGTTTATAGCATAAAATAAACATAAATGTTAGAAATAAAAGATTATCTTATAGTATATTTTATAGTATAGATATAAATGTTTTAGAAATAAATGTCTTAGACATAAAATTCATGTTTATGTTTATAGTATAAACTGAAACTGAAACATAAACATAAAATAAATTAGGTACTCAATTTTTCGTCTGCTTTTCATTTAAAAAACGAATTAAAATTAATTTAATCGATTATTTAGGGTCAAAATTTTGTCCAAGTCGATAAGTAGTAACATAATGAGCATCTGTAAAAAAATTAAAAATTAAAAAAAGAAGCAAAATGATATTACACAAAGATAAAATTAATGAAAAAGATAAAATAAATTGATGCTCCTTGTTTTTAGTAAACTTTTAAATTGTTCATTAGATACCACCAATTTTTCCTGTGAAATTTATCCTTCCCCCTGTATTTAACACAATGAAACTTGCATAAAGGTTAATATTATCTTGAAATTTTTTTGCCCATTCGAAAGAAGAAACATTAAGAAAACTCCTGATGATTTTTTTTAAATTTTCAGCTTACGGAAATAATGAAAATTATGAACGAAAAACAATGTTTACATTTTTGTACCGTTAAATGAATTTAAATTTAACGTAGCCAAAAACAAGTTATGACTTGAGGTTTTTTAAAAAATTCTATGAAAAAGCAATTAATGGTCCGATTTTCACGAAAATTTCCATAATTACTTACCTTTTGATGTAAATATGTCTGAAATAGTTTTTCCTAAAATATATTAGGGAAATATTTCTTTTTTACGAGGTCTAACCCCACCCCCTATATTATTTTATGAAATATGAAAAAATGAACCGACAAAAAATGATTTTTACTTATTTTCTATAAAGATAAGAGTCTGAATAATTATATCAGAAGATTTTTATAAGTTTCAATGCGAGAGCTTTTTAGTAAAAGAACCAGGAATACAGAATTCTGGTAAAAAAATATCAATAAAGAAACTGACCCCTGTTGTAAAAAAACCCCGGACTGTTTTACATATTTTTCAAGATAACGGTGAGTAATTTTTCTCGATTTGGATAATTTAATCTTTGAATTAACTGTTTATCTTTGTAACAACTCTTTATGTTCATTATTTCTTTTTTGCGAGATTACAAAAAAAAAGTTTAAAATATTTATGTTTCTTCCTACAATATAGCCTAAACTGCTTACGTAATGTATTTTGGTGGTACCTATTACACATCAGCTTTTATTAATCAATCAAACTGATGTTTTGTTAACCTAACAACTTCTTTTCAATGTTTGTGGGGTCGATATTATTAACAATGGCACAAATTGTTTACATTTTTTGTAACAAAAAATCCTTTTCTGTGCCCTTCGATATGTGCGTGTCAACTTAAGTGTTCTCTCAAACTCAAAACAACTGAAACGTAGACTTCCCCAGAATTTAGACAGGGATTTGCAGTGTGACAACTGTGGGGTGATGAGAGATTTAATGTTTTAGGATAAAAGGTAGCTATGGTTATTCCTGTGTTCACTGAGTTTGTTTTTAACCCCGTCTTATTTGGTGATCGCGCTGAAAAAGAATTCAAGGAAAGAAAAGGGAAGAGACAAAGACAAAAGGTAGTTTTTAGGATTTAGGCTTTATTCATAGGTCATAGCCACCACATGGAGGGGAAATTTATGCCCGTCCAGAAATAGTGTCTGGTCCCAGTTAAGGCCTAAGTCAAAATGGCCAAGAGATTATTATTTTCAGCACATGCTCAGAGGGTTCTTCCGGTTTGAAGGCTCATGGGAGTTTGTTATTTTTATTTTTTATTTTTAAATCTTATTCATATCCCTACAAGTCTCCCTCGGCCGTGTGGTCTTCTAGTGAGACATGACAGAACAAAAAGCAAGACGAGCCTTCATCTTATTCGCCCTGTGCTAATCACACTTTCGGAACAGGATCTCTGAATATCCAATCTCTAGCCAGTTGACAAGGAGTTTGGTCGGACCAAGGGACTGATACCGCTGATGGCCGTACTACAGAACAACTAACATAAGACGTGTCCTGTAATGAACTATCGCAAACTAAACACCTATGTGGATACATTCAACGGATGTCAGCGCAGAGAAACTGCAAGAATGGAGACAGCTAGTATATATATATTTAAAAAATGTTGTGCTGGTTCCAACGGGAGAAAATTTAATATTTTTTCAGAAACACACACAACCTATCAAATATCGGACATATTCTGCCAAAATAATAACTCAATGCCTGAAGAAGACAACAGATCAGAAACACATGTCGCATATGTAAGATAAAAAGAACTTTAAAAATTTTTCTAAGAACATAATACATTTTGCGGACCTTCTTTTATAAATATATATATATATATATAGTAGTTTTCTGCATTGCTTCATCCTAGATCTAAAAATGAGTATGCCAGATTTTAAGGGAGAAGTATAATCTTTCCATAAAGTATGTCAAGAGTAATATCATACTTCATGACTGTTAAGACTATCACAGCAAATGTCTTTTTTTCTGTCCTATTTACAGCATCACTTGGCCTAATTCATCATTTCAGCTAGTTACATGCCTGACGTCCCATAACAATGTTAAAAAATACAAATAAGATTCACTTATGGGTGTCACTAGTATCTTGTATTCCAAAGAAGCAAGACGTGTATTGTTTATAAAAAAAGTCATTCAGTACAAAATTAAGAATGTCTTTATTTATTCATTAAGTTTAATGTGTCTGTTTCAGTTGTATCATAAAACACTTTAACTCTTGAAGTTCTATACCACCTCATTCCACCCGGCTGGAAGTCACATTCGTTTTAACTAATTAGCCCCAAACAATAGCCTTTGTTTAAATTTAATATTAAACATATGTAGAAATCTTTGATTTAAGGGAAATAATAGGTAACTTTAGATACAAAGGTCATTTTTAGACATTTTTTTATATATCCTTATAGGAATGCTCTGGACTTAAAAAAATTTCAACAGGATGTTAAGAGTTAAAGAGACTCATTGTATTTATACTTATTGTAATAAACACTTGAAACTTGTAAGCACATTTGCCTTTGAAAATCTGCATCTTTTCACAATAAAATAATATGGCACTTCGAGGCAAAATATGCAGTGAATTTGAGTAAAGATTAAAGTCACAAATATGCAGGTCAACCAGAATTAGAAGCAGCTGCTTATTTATTGAAAGAGAAAATGAGCCAATATGTAGAGTGTCTTTCGGTATTTTTTGCCTGCAGTATATATATATATATATATATATATATATATATATATATAGAGAGAGAGAGAGAGAGAGAGAACAGATAATCATCCCCTTTAGATAATGGGTGTCTCATAGGATGTCACATGGCAGTCCAAAAACCTTTTCTTAACCACTTTTGCCTCTGTTCTTTCAACAGTGGGGTAATTCCATGTCAAATCATCCAGAAAAAAATAAAATTATCACCCACCCACTTCAATCTTTCTGAAATTTTGTACAGCTATGGGCTATGTTAAAGTTAGACAATCCCCCAAATTTGAGCTTTCAATTCCAAACATTGGCGGAATTATGTCGAATTTTAGCTTTCAAAATTTGGGTGGGAGGTCGCGAAAAATTGGCGACTTTTTGAAACCTAATTTTGTTTGTAAAATGAGTCCTAGAGCTTCCCTACTCCTAAAAATTGTTTTATAAAAGTATTTTTGACCAAGGAATCCAAAAATGCTATCAAAAAAGTCTTAAAGTCAACCAATTTTAAGTTATTGATTCCTAATTTTTTCATAGCAAGATTAATATCCAAAGTGGCACCACATCTATGACAAAATCTTTTCTATTATTATTTCACATATATTGAACATTATTTGTACCAAAGAGATAGTTTGGTTTCTGCTCAGAACTGAGACTACAACATCAGTTAAAATTTTGCAAATCAGAAATCATTAATAGCCCCCCAAATCTCACTGTCCATAAGGGGGCGCATGTGACCCACGTCAAGAAACCCTGATTTAAAGAATAACTTCAGAGATTTAAAACCCAAAACAGCTACTTTGCATAGATCAGATTAAAAAAATACAATAAATAAATATTTATGTTAACAAAATGGCTTAGATTTATTTAACATTTTAAATAAGTTTGATATTTTATTTTAAATAATGATTATTAATTACAAAATACTCCATATATATTTTTTGTGGGTCCTAAATTTCCTGTGGTCCCCTCTTGGACCCTTATAACTCCCCATTTTTCAAATTTGGCCTTGTGGCCTCTAAAAAAATATTGTGGCCCCAAGGGGTCGTATTTCCCTCATTGAGAAACCCTGCTCTAAATTATAGATCTTTTCCCTAGATTCACCACCACCATGAAAATGAAAACTCTTGAGCCCTGTCCACGTGGCTTAGAATACTGTATCCCCTGCAGAGGGGCAAATCCCTCCCCACACAGGAGGGTTCAGGGTATGACACTAAACTGTATCTGATGGTGAGGCTTTAGTTCTGGAGATTTTGGGAGTGTGGAGTACCTCTTTGTTGCCATTACTCATTGACCCGTCATAACGGTCCACAGTAATTTTCCACTCAACCCTCATTATTTTGAATCTACAACGATTCAATTCAAATATATCTACACTACTTACATAATTCACAGGCTACCCATGAATTATGTGACACATATTGCGAAGTGTCACATACACCTTCAAGCAGGATAAACCAGAAGATAATTTCCAACACACACACATATATTTATATATATATATATATATATTAGTTTTCTGCATTGCTTATATCATATGGCTGTCTTTATTGATGACAATTTCTCTTTTGGTTTATCCTGATCGAGGATGTGCGTTACACCTTGCAATATGGACTTGGGCACTAATCCCTTACTATCACGCTACGGACTTCAAACAAAGACCTGGTCATTATATATATATATATATATATATATATATATATATATATATATATATATAGGTATGGGCATTTTTCTGATGGAAGAAAGATAATTGCATAAACATCGTTCAAAAATTATCTTTACTTTTGGGTGGAAATAGGTAAGAATCTATGGGTGGTCATAAAGTAAAATTTTATCGAACCGTATCATCAGGGGAGATAACTTTTTAATATGTTTGATGATAGAAAGAGAGATAATTTAGGTCCTTTTTAGTCTTCCGTAGATAGAAAGGAGATTGTTAGTAATAATTCTTTTAGATATATAAAAACCTCGGAAAATGTTGTGCAAAATTGCACATTCTTAAACTTACATTTTTAGATAGATAAATTAAAGCTTGTTCCACGGTTTAAATATCAACTTCAACATGCCACCTTCCAGACATTTAAAATTCACTATTAAATTTTTAAGTGAATGAAAATAGTTTAATTGAATAAGAAAAATACCTTTTTTTGGCATCAGGTCAAAGAAAAATATTGTTTTTAAAACTATGGAAAAAACAAAACAAAACAAAAAACTTGCTACAAAAATTATTTTTTGAGTTTTAAGAAAATAACTTTTAAATTTTCAAATCACTTTTTTCAGGTATTGAATTTTTATTTTCTTATATTTTCCTCCAGATTTGATCTTTCAAGAAATGTAAAAATTAGGAACTGGAACTTTTTTCTTCAAATGACCAAAGGTCACTCTTCCCTCCTACATTCTGAATTGATAAAAAAAACTTTTTTCAAGTTTCTCTTAATAAAGTAAGCTATTCATTATAAAATTAAGTCATTAACGAATAATTTTGTGAAAATTTCATTAAAATCGGACAATTCCCTGTGAGGGATGCTGAGTATGACACTAAAAGGCATCAAGTAGTGAAGCTGGGTATGGGACTAAAATGCATCTGGTGGTGAGGTTCCAGATCTGGAGCTCTAGGAAATGAGAAATACTCCATTGCCATAACTTACAGGCACAGGTCTACTCTGATCTAAAGTTTAGTACCTGTTAGGGTCCCATCTATTGGTCAAATATATCTGTGTACAAATTATCAGTATTAGATAGGAATACTTGAAACCATATCACTGTGAGTAAATAAATTATTTTATTAAACAGGAATAGCTACTTGAAACCATATAAGTGTGTTTAAATTGATTATTATCATTAGTTACTTGAAACTATATAATTTCTTACAAAATTTTTTTTAAATTAAAAAAAAAAAAAAAAAAGAACAACTGACTTAAGCATTGAATAATCCAACAATAAAAATAAGCAACCAAATCTGAGATTCTGGATGTATATAGTGTTGTATACCATCACTGGACCCAACAAAGAACATGGAACACATATAAAAATATAAAGTTATATTTTTATTCTTTGCTTGTGTGTAGACCAAGAGCCTTCAGGAGTTCTGACTACGAGTGATCTCGATCTCAATTTGCCCAACCCAGATTTCTAAGGGTTTTTATAATTCTTTAATTCAACAGGGCCATGCCAATTTGTGACCGCTATGCAGTTTTCCTGTAGACACACCTCCTTGCCCACGCAGTTTGTTTTTATTGGTTATGGCTACACCTACACATTTTCTGTGCCTACGCATTCTCAATTTACACCTGTCTTTTCTGGGTGTCAAAAGTCGGTTCAATATATTCAAGGCAATATCCTGTTTTTGTTTTCAGGCCCATGTTTGACGCCCACGTGCGAGTCATCTGCATCTGGTTTCCCCAGCTGTCAACTTGGCAATATATTACAATAGCAAGACCCCTTGGGCACAAAATATGGAATCACTAGTATCGAGCATTTTCAAATTTCATCAAGCATATTCAAGGGGAGAAGTTGGACATTTCTTATAAATTACGTATCACCTGATGTATACAAACTTTTCAGCGAACCTACTGATTTTGAGACGGCTATTTGCTTTTTGAAGAGGACCTTTGTCTAAGAAAAAAATGAAGTATACACATACAACATTGCTTATTTTGAATAAATTGTTTTGTAAATTTAATTGTTGTTTGAGGTACCTCTAACTTTTTTGGGAATACATTGGTCAAAAATTATTTGTGTGGACACTGAAGTTTGTGAAAAATTTAGAAGAAAAAAAATTTTTAAAAGAGAGGACGTCAATAATTATGATTTTATATACAAGATAGATACTGGCAAATTGTTTCCACTGCTGCTTTAGAAGATGATTCTAGTATAATAAGTTTCTATGGAAAATCGTCTTGGGTATGATGCATTTAGTGGTGAAGTCCCAATTTGTGAGCTCTGGAGAATGTGGAGTACCCCTTCATTGTTATTACTCCCAATTCTACCCTAACCCGGAGTGGTAGTACTTGAAACTGCATCTAGTGGGGAAGTTCCAATTCTGAAACTCTGGAGAATGTGGAGTACCCTTTCATTTTTAAAATTTCAATTCAAGATGAAAAAAACTTTTTAAGAAAACAAATAATAATAAGAATAATAAACACAGACTTATAAACTATTGTAAA
Organism: Doryteuthis pealeii; assembly: GCA_023376005.1. Lineage (NCBI taxonomy): Eukaryota > Metazoa > Mollusca > Cephalopoda > Myopsida > Loliginidae > Doryteuthis > Doryteuthis pealeii. The sequence goes on along the minus strand of CM042138.1, from coordinate 103,145,391 downwards.
ATTGATTCTGTACAATTTATTATAAAAAGTTTCTAAAAAAAATTTAATCTTTTCTTCTTCATTTAAAAAACAAATACAAAAGGCAAATGTAACAAATAAAGAATACAGTTTTGTTTTTCCATTTTTACTTTTGCCAGCATTACATTCCATGAGATCAAAACAAAAAACAAAAAGAAAAAAAAAGAAAAAAAAAAGAAAAAAAAAAAATAGTTGGGGAAGAAGAAAATAAAGCAGACTAACTTGTCTACTAGACTTAAAATAACTCCTACCATTATAAAAGTTATTTATTCAACATTTTAACAGATTAAAATTTATGGTAAAAAATTTAAATCTACTTTTCTTAATAAGTAAATCAAAGAAATATAAAGACTTTTTCATAATTACAAAACTGCAATTGCCGAGTGGGAAAAAATGTATTTATTGTTTGGATGAAATATAAAAAGTTCCAAGTTTCACCAAATTGATTAAATGAAAAAAAAAAAAGTTGAACTGATTATTTTTATAGCTACATTTTTAGAACCCAGTTAATTTAACACTTTTGCAGGCAGAGTGATATTTTTGTCTTTTAAGTTCAATGTAAGGTATTTTCCTATTGGTAACTCATTGACTAATTCAATGTTAATAACGTATATAAACATCACTAAGGGTTGCCACTGTGGTGTAGGATTCTGTAAAAGTTGTTTTGCAAAATATTAAAAAGTGAGTGCTTTATTGTTTTCATGCGATTGTATTCGGACACACAATTACTGTTCAAATTATCATGTTTTGTTTGTTTTTTATATCTTATTATAATTAGAGAGAGTGTGCGTGTGAGTGTGTGTGTGTACAATTGAAATTACTTCACAATTTCTTTTGTTATTTATGTCACATTCTCCATGATTTTATTTTTATCTAAATCTCAATTATTAAAAAAAACAACTGTTTTATATCATTAATACTGTTGACATGCTAATAACATGCAAATTAATTTATATATACAACCAAACAATGGTTTATAGTATGAACAGTAAGGCTAATAAATATTTGCTTGGTATTATTGATTTCCATTTGTTTGGTTTTATTTTAATAAATACGAGTAAAAATCTTTTCGATAAATCTTACAAGAAATCCACGAAGAAAAAGAAATAACTGTAATTTTATTCTTTACTGTCTAATTTAGTTAAATCATGAAAATTTAGCAATGAAAGCTGGGAGTGATGGGAAGAGCTAGCATCCAAGCTGTTCTGTTCTTCGATTATGTTTTTTCCTAATCTTTTTTTCATATGCGTTCTTATTTAGTTTCAAATTTAATATTCGGCAGAGTGATCTATTGTTAGTATCAGCCGGACAGTGAGGGAGTCTATCCCCTTTGCACTAGCACTTGACAGGTGAAATTGTTTTGCTGGGGTGGAGCGCCACACCTACCGCCAGCTCCCCACTTTACTGCGTAGATCAGATTACCCAATTTGTGCTACTCATACACTGAGTTGGTGGGGACCAGTAATGAATTCAGAACCTTGCGATTACACTGAGCTAAACCGACCCTTCTAATTTAATATATTTTATCATATTAAAACTTAAATATTTGTGCTCAAAGAGCAAATATTTTTGTTAATGATTAATTGACTTATTTGAATATACCCTCTATTTTGCAAATTTTCTGAAAATAATTTGCCCACCTTACAAGGGTTAAAAAAAAATATCTATCTGCAACAAAAGGGTTAAAGGTTCTAAAATCTTTTTAAAAATCTTTTTTTAAATTAACCATTTAAATAATTCCCAATTATCAGATTTATAAATTATATCCCCAGTCTCAAATAATATTAAAAATAGATAAGACATTTATAAATATCTCTGCAAGATGTGAGCAGTTATATTAGAAATTTAATAGTGTAGATTTATAATTTTAATCTGTATTACAAAATATAAATTTTAAATAAATTATAAAATAATTTTAAACATTTTATACAATAAATAAGAAAACAGTTAACTACTTTTCAAACAGTGTTTGAAAGTAGAAGAAAAAATTTAAAAAGAAAACAAACAATGATTTACATAGAAAATATGATAAAAATGTTTATTTTCATATGAAACTCTGTGGGGTGGGGAGAAAAGAGAGAGAGAAAGAGAGAGAGTGAGTGAGTGAAAGAGAAAAAGAGAGAATTTCCCAATAGAGTGGGGGAACTGTAATCCCATAAATGAAATGATTTTTTAAATTTTTTTGTGTATGCACACAAGTGCTTGTTACATGTGTATGTCAACTGTACCGTTTATATAGAAAAGATGTCTTCTCACCCACCTCAAATGGATGGTTAAGAAGAGACAAAGTGAGAAAAAAAAAAAAAAAAATTTAAATTTAAAAAAAATAAAATAAAAATAATAAAGCACACATAATTTCTTTTTGTCCTTTACAATAAATTTTGAATACAATTTTTTTTCAAGTATAATAAATATTTTTTTTTTATTTTATTTTTAAGTTAATAGTAAAAAAGAGGCAATAAATCTGCCTCCCAATTGTGTGTCAAAATTTGATGTTAAAGTTTGTTTCTAAGAGAAATTATCTCTAAAACAAAAAAAGCAAATTATAGATTTACAGGGTTAGTGATGTTAACCTTTCTCTGCACAGATCTGATTGTAAACTTGGAAAAAAAAAAACTTCATATTAACAAAATATATTATTTACTTCTTTTTTTTTAGGCCATCAATCGACTTAACATTCTATCCTGGCACCCAGAGAGGTTTGTTACAAAGAGGTGAATAAGGAAATTTATATTCAAATTAAGTTAACTTCTTACCAACCAAACCAAAGTCTATTCAATTTCATGTGTTCACAAGACACCTGTAGCAAAAAGATCTGCAATAACTGTCTTCAGTAAAACAAATATTCCACTTTGGCCCTTACTTAGGCTAGACGGGCGGTTGGAGAGGCCCACTCCAATCGATCGGCTGGTCACATCTAGCCCTAGCACCTATATGATTGTTCTGACCCTATTTCCCTTATGGCAATCCCCAACCCTTTTTATCATATGAGTGCTAGAAGGCGGTGACTGAGGGTTTGATGTCCTGGGTATGACATTAAACTTTAACTAATGGTGAGGTTCCAGTTCTGGAGGTCTGGGGAATCTGGAGTACCCCTTCATTATCATTCCTCCCAGGTCCACTCTGACCCAGAGTCAACCTGTTAGGATCCCATTAATGGGTTAAATAGAAAATTTGTTCACAAAAAAAAAAAAAAAAAAAAAAAGTTAAAAATATTTTCTTCCAAATTATCGCTATGAATCTTTCAAAACTTTGCCGGTATTAAATGACCCACCGTGGTTGATATGCCGTAAAACAAAACAAACAGAGTAAAACTAATATTGTATTATTCATGATTTGAAGTATCATGTAATTTCTAATGTTCTGACGTTGGAAAGGATGTATAGTGTTGTTTTTTAGTCTGGGGCATGCCTGATTATGGGGTGCATAGGTAACAGGGATTAAATAAGCTTTGTAGTAATTAGTCAAGCAACTATTAAAGCAGCAAAACATCAATAACAAGTTATGTAAGTTTGTAATGTTCTGATATAAAAGGATATATAGTATTGTTTTTGAAGCTTGGGCATGCCTGATTATGGGAGTGCATAGGTAACAGGGATTAAAAAAGTTTTGTAGTAATTAGTCAAGCAACTATTAAGCAGCCTTACATCAATGGAAATTTTTGTTTGTTAGTCTAATAAAAAATTTTTGTTTGTTACTTTAATAAAATTTACAATATCTAAAATAGCCTAAAATGACAAACACTTGTATGCTTGGTGGATTTACAGAGTGCACAGAACATTACTTATTGAGCTTAAATGAAAATATTTGCCACTGTGAAAGATAAAAATTAAAGGCCTAAATGGCAACCCCACCCACCTTTAATATATGATTGGTCTTTAATTGTAAAAGCTAAAATCCTTCTGATAATTATCACTTGGTTGAAAAGAACTACAATCTATATACAATTTCCCTATTTGTTCTGGAAATGTTCGTGGTGTAAATTGTCATAGTTATTGACTCAGCTACCGGAGTTTAAATCCTGAACAAAGCTGTTTGCATTTTATATAGCACAAATACCATTGGGAAAGGTATGAATCCAACTATTCTCCCTTCAGCTATGGATAAATAGGGCAGCCTGGACACTTTAACCGTGGTATGGCAACCAGTCTAGGAGAAGGAAAATTCTGACCTGGAGAGGGATGGGCTCCACCAGGCTATTCCAATCCAAGACATGTTATATGAATAGCACCCCAACGACCCCCAAACCAGACTACAGGAATAAGTTCAAGTCTAGACTAAGGACAATGTGAAATGAGTGAAAGTGCAGTTTTATTTATCCCTTTCAGTTCTACCGCTGATTTCATTGATTTTGTTATACGTAATTTTAAGGAAATGTATATACATTGATCTGTAATAAAATTATTTTAATGATTCTCTATTATAATACTCGTTTGATAAATGAAAATTATAAAATGTTAAGAGAATTTATCAACAACTATTTAATTTGGCAGATCATTTGTGTTGATTGTCTCTTTTATTTTCTGAGTCTTTCCCTGATTAGGATCAAAAAACCTTTAACCAATTTCATTGCTAATTTAAATAACAAGCCGAAAATTTAAATACTCTTTTTTTGATTTTAACCAATAAATAGTAATTATGAAGAAACAATTACTCAGATGTTATCAAATATTTTATAATTATAGGATTCTAGGTAAACTGATTGTGGAATATGAAAGATTTATCAGATAGTATTAGATTAGATCTACATTCACCTGTTTTTTTAGTACATGTTAACATCATATATCAATATCACAAACAAACCAAGCCTGGAAACAACTTTTATCACCAATTACAAAAAGGTTTAAATAAAACCATTGATTGAAGTTATACATTTTTAAAGGAGATTTTTCTAAGTAATTAAACATCCATGGACTCCTTCATAAAATGTGCACTCTAGCAAATTAAAACTAATCAACCATTACACAAATCTTGGTACATAATGTTCTATAGTTCTTTAGACATTTTGTGAACCAAGTACTGAGATCTTAAGTTGTTCACTCAGACAAATTTTCCCCTTATGGTTTTTTTTTGCGTAAACAATAAGTTGATTATAAGTTATCTCCCTTAAACCATTTCTAGATATTCATGGATTGATCAACACAGGAGAGAACACTTCAGTCGTAACATGTCAAACATATGAACAATATATATGAGCAAAACTCTAAATATAGAAACCACTAAGACTAACATTGGGTTTAAAACTAGGTTGTATTTCTTCTAATAGTTTGGAGAAAAGGGATGCACTTTTAGATAGGATAAACAGGTAAGAAAGTTCATGATTAGTAAATCAATCTAAATCATTCACCACAGGAGGCTTGAAGATAGATTAAAGATTAAGTTAAACTGAATTAACACTACTTTAGTTTAATATCTCAAGAAGATTTCAGCAAATTTGAGTAGAGAATTTACTGGTTGATTTTAGAATATAACAATAAACATTTCTGATTACACATACAACTTATGGCATATATAGAAATATCTATACCAGGAAATAAGTTTAAGTTGCTTAAATTTGTAGAATATACACACAAACACACAGAAAAATAAAATTGCAACACCCCAAATATTTTAAACTCAAAACTAAATGTACATATAATATAACTGGATTACAGTAATTGATCACATATCCAGATCAATATGTACACAGGTTCCAAGATAAAGTGTATATCAATTGTACTCAATACCTCATATTAATAGACAATATACCCTTTTTGGATTTTAACACAGGCCTCTACTATAATTTGTGTTCAAATATGCAGATGGTAAATACTATCCTGTGATGCTAAAAATATAGAAAATTCTATTCAACTATTTACTACCCCACAGCATGCACTCATACTGCATTCAGGGCAAAATCAGCAGCATCCTTCAGAGTATTGCAATTTTTAAAAATTTTCTGTTAGTGTATTTTTTTATATGATTTCAATTTACTCAAAATGAAATGTAGAGGTAATAAAACTGGATCACAGTAAATGATCACATATACAGATCTGTATACGGGCAAAGGTTAAAAAATAAGGGGTGTATCAACTGCACTCAAGACCCTATATTAATACACTGTATATCTTCCTAGGGTGTTAACATGGATTTGTACCTTCATATGCATACAATATAGTACACTGATATGAATGGCTGAAGATTTAAAATTGTATCAGGTCAAAATCAACATCAGGACACTGCAAGTTCATCTTCCAACAGTGTGTGTGAATGAATATTGAATATTAAAATAATTCATTTTACTAATAATAAATTAGGCAAAATATATCAAGGCAAAATATTTTAAGGTATAATTTGTTATACATGAAGCAAAAATGAGTGCATATATTTGTAACACCAAACTTGGAGTAATTGTTTAGCAGTTAATTATCTCATAGAAACAAACTGTGACACAATTTAATAAAATAACTCAAACAAAAAACTAAAAATCAACAAAGATTTTGAGAAAAAAAAAATTATTTGATTGGGTCAGAAAATGTTGATCAGCAGTTTTGTTCTCTAAGAGAAAAAATATCAGACATGTCAAAAAATGTTTAATGGACAAAGCAAGAGCTAATAATTTAATAGAATTCTGAATAAAATAAAAGCATTCAATGGGCACAAAAAATAACTCTTCTTCAATAATAACAATGATAATAATCATTATGATAACCTTCCGTCTGTTATTACTACTATCATCATAACAGTAATAACAACTATAACAATAATAAAAAGGCACATAGTGAAATATGAATATGTTCAGATGATGTCAATGAATTCATGAGGCCTGACTTCTGACCAATGGTAGCTTAAAATGTTGCAAACACTTCATAAAAAAAATTAAAAATTAAAAAAAAAAAAGCTGGAGTTTTATAAAAATCCAAAACAGTACCAAAGAAAACAACAGTTTTCAAAAAAAAGGCCAATCAGTACCAACAGAAAATTATCAACTAGAAATAGAAAAAGGGATTTTTTTTTCTTCTTTCTTTTCATATGATTTGTAGTGACCAGCACAGTCTTGTCTCTTTCTATTTCTAATTAAGTCTTGTGCAAATTAGGAAAATGGCGAGTTGTTACCATTCATAGTGATATTCATTAGGGCGAGGTAGCAAGTTCGCTTCCAGGCTGAGTGCTGGTCACTACAAATTTACAAAGTTAGAAGATCAGGGATAACATCTTTACATTTTAATATCAAAATAATGTTAATATTAAGAAGGCTAATAAATGAAGGTTCAAATTAAAAAAATGCACACATAAATATATATATATATATATATATATATATATATATATATATATACATGTACATACACATACATACATTTCTTTTAAAGAAACTGAAAATCAGAGAAAATACAAGTGCATAAGATTTCCCAAAAAATTTTCTTTTCATAAAAGGAAGACAAATTTCTTCAAATTTTAAAAATAAAACAATTACATTCCTCATTGAAAATTTTCAAACAAACAAAAATTGTAATGGCCAATACACTTGATGAGCAGCAATAATTAAAAAAATTAAAAAATTAAAAAAATTTTAAAGTTAAAAAAAAAAAAAAATCACCTAAATATAAAATAAATAATTCACAAAAAGTTCCCAGTTTGCATTGCCAATGTGTAATAATTGTTTTTGTTTCTATTCTTTATATTATTTATGAATTTTTAATAAATTCACAAAAGTAATAAAATCAAGGGTTGCTGAATTTCTTTATATATAAAATCTAAAATATTGCATAAAAACTTATCCATTATTTATTTTCTGTCATGAACTCTTTGTAACAAGATCCTTAAACAAAGAGAAATTGAAAAATTCAATAAATTTATATTTTAAAATGTTGATCTTTAAAATATCAAGCAACTTATACTAAAAAATAATTTGTAAAGATTATCTTTGGTAATGACAATGTCTAAGCTTATACTTTTTGTTTTAAATTTGATACTGCTTTAGGCATTAAAATGTTCTAGTTTTCTTGGTAAATATGAAATAGTTTTGTACAAAATTAATGTAATTCTTAAGTTAATTATCTTATGAAATAACTAAATTTAGGAAAACAACTATAATGGTGATTATTTTTGGAGAAATAGTTTCTGGCAGTCAAATCACTAAAAATGTAATTTACTTTGATCAAATATAAACATTAAACATGCCAGTGAACAATAAATGACTAATATAATTTATTTGAAAGAAATAATACAAATAAAAACTTGTCCAAGTAATAACATTTAAATAGGACATCACAGTAGTATTAAAGATAGAAAGAAAATACAATTATTGAATGCAGACTGCTTGATTTGTCACAATTATAATTCATTATTTCTCAGTTTTACAAATTTTAAACTATTCTCAATTTCAACATTTTTAATGAAACTTTAGCCCAAAAATTTCATTTTTATATCATTTATCTACAAAACCAGTCAAAATTTGTTTACAAGCCATCCATTGTTTATCAAAAGAATCTTTTGATTTAAAAATGTTTATTTAAATTGCAACCAACATAGCCAAAGTCATGTAAATAAAATTCCACCTGACTTTGAAAAATTCATCTAACAAGGGAAAATTTGTTTGTTACAAATATTTACTGGCTTTAAAGAGAGATTGGTTAAATTTCATTTACAATTTTGATAATTAACATGGTAAAAATAAAATTTTCAACATGAAGATATTTTAAAAAAATATCAATTCTCTGGAAAATGTTAAAATCTGGAAAAACCAAATGCCTTTGGATTTTACAATATAATAATAACTATTTGATTTTTCCAGATTCTGAAAAATATATTGCTTCATGTGTTGACCACTTTCCCAATTCAACATTCTTATGAAGATTATGTAAAATCTGTGTTCAGAATAAACCAAAACTGTAGTGTCAAAAAAGAGTTATAGATATGTAATCTATATCATAAAAAGTACATTTGAAAAACTAAATAAAATCTTGTATAAAAAAAAAATTTTAAATTAAAAAAAAAAACACGTATCACTGCACTCATTTGTCCTGTTCGTTGATTACAAAGTGGGAATCTTTCCCATGAAATTGATTTCTTCAGTAATATACACCACTCAAGTATTATTTAAAAAAGGAAAAACTTTTTAAAATCTAAGAATCAACCATTATATAAAAGGAAAAATTTAAACCAGACTCATCAAGTTGTTAGTGCTTTGGACTGGCATAAAAAAATACAGAACACAGATTTTTGCAAAAAGAAGTATATTTAATAATTTTTAAGGCTATTTGGCATGAAAAAATTCATCTCTTTAAACCACTCTTTTGCAAAAAGGCACTGTAAAAGTGAATTTATTTTCAACAATGTATAAATATACCGTATTTGCAGAAGCAATAAAAAAAAAATTTAAAAAATAAAAAACACGTAACCATAAAATCATGTCATCTAATGCATTTGAGTAAATTTGAAAAAAAAAACTTTAAAACATTGTTAAATAGTTTTTATAGGCAGGCAATTTTTTTTTTTACTGAAAGTTTCCAGTTTCTAAATTACCAAGTTTTGTTAAAAAATTAAATAAATTTTCTCTTTAACACCTTGATTTTACAGCCTTACTATAATTTCCAAGGAAATAAAATATTTTATTTTAGGGAAATAATTTTTATAAATAAAAATTTTCAAAAATATTTTTTTTTTACAAAATAAATGATTGAATTTTTTAAACATAGTTGTCTTGATTTTGAATTCTTATAAAATATCTGTTAGAATGTTTTGTTTTTGTTTTTTTACATAGAAAAATATTTTTTTTCTTAAAAAGATATAAGTACGTTTTTAAATAAATATAGAAATAAAATAAATTTGCAAAGATAAAAAAAAAAAACAGATGGATACACACACACATATACTATATAAATAATCATCGATTGAAAAAAGGTTCTCAAGAATACTAACTAGCTAAATGAACTGTGTTATCTGAGTGAATGAATGCTAAATAAACTAAATGAATACTAAATAGCCAATATAGAAATACTAAATTTGTAGTCTGCGTGATATTAAGCTAATTCTGTACAAAAATTGCCAAGATTTGAAATCTGTTGCTGTTCAGCTGGTCCAAAATACTAGTCTGTGTCTACATGATTAAGTGGTAACAAGGAGGAGGAAAAAAAAATTCACACTCTTCTGACAGAACAGTCTTAGTTCATCTTGTGGCAGTAACATGGCACTTGTAGATTTGAGATCAGTAGCTGCCTTAATTCAGGTTGGTGTGGAAGAATGGGAATTTCACCAACTTGGTTTCAATCTGAAATTTTTGAAAAGATAGACATCATGTTTTGGAATGAGATGTAATAATAATATTTAGAAAGTATATGCAAATATTTTGATAATACAAAATGGGAAGAAAGAAAAATGTCATTTACAAAAAATCATGAAATCTCAAAGCAATTGTTAAGCATACTGTAATTCCTTGTAAATCCCTAAATCCTGAAGGATATAAATAACTAAAAGGCTGAATCTCTAAAACAACTTAAGTTCTACCATTCATATAGAAAGCCTAGCAGATATATTTATTCAACAGTAGATGATGTCCCAGGACAACCTTGCATGGTAACCAAGAGATAGATGTAATGTATCAAAATAGTTAAAATAAATAAAACCGTCAAAAATTTAAAAAATCTAGTTTATTGTTAAACAGATTTTATATATTTGTATAATCATTGAAAATTCATTATTAGCCAAATAATACATTCAAGTGCATTAGATGATTAAACACATTTGGTCCAACAAGAGATTTTAATTTAAAAGATAACTAATAGTGGTAGCAAGAAAAAATATGAGGGAAAAATGTTTGAATGAAATAATTCTAGTAAATATTTTAGCAAGATTCTATGGATAGAGTACTATGAATATGACATGAAATATACAACAAAAATTTTTAAACAAAGAATTCTCATTAGTTTTTCAGAGCCTTTTTCTACCAATATTTCTTGTTGTTTCATCTTCTGCAAATATAAAGTTTGTTCACTACTTATTCATCAATTTAACTGGTTATGAGAAATACCTGGATCTGATCTAATCTCTTCTCACCATTTATAAGGTTAAGAAAAAAATTTTATATCACTATCAAAGTCTGTCTCACTCTGACTAGAAATAATCTGATATCTGATGACTCCAGAAACTGTAAATGACCTACAGGTTAATCTTATATAGTCTATGTTGTAGGTCAAGTAAATATAACCGGCAAAAAAATCAGGTTCCCCACACTTTCCATTTGAATGTGATTCGCACACATACACAAATGCACAAACTTTAGTATAGTAGTATAGAAATATTAAAATAAAAACTGAAACAGCAAATCAATTTTTTCCATGGTCCTATTGATTTAAGTTTAACAGTTTATCTGTTCAAATTATTTGGGTAATACTTTTTCTTTCTTTTTTTAAAAAGATACCTTATAACCTCCTTTACAAAACATTTCTCTATATTAAGGCTAATATCTCATCCTAGATTCAAGACTTTTATTTTTTTAATATTTTGAATTTAATAGAAACTGTAGAGTTTTAAATTGTAACTCTCCGTAGTAGGCCTTATCAACAACAAAAGTTTCAAATATAAAATAATAGTTTGAATATTATTGTATCCTGTCTACCATTAATAGATCAGATATTGAAAGATGCTATAAAATCATAACATACATAAGAACAAAGAATAGACAGAATCATTAGGGTTTTTAATACATATTAATTTGCCTAAATTCTGAAAAAAAAACCAAAAACACTCACAACTTATCTTTCAGATTATATTTGAGTGATTTATAACACGGACTAATGAAATTTCTAAGAATTGAACAAAAAAAACCTTTAGTATTTAGTAGAAAATGAAATTCATTAGTTGATATTATACTTTTAAAGTATTATGGATTTAACAGGTTCCTGACTAAATCATGGATACCTTAAAAAATAAATAAAAAAAGAAGTTAGATTAACAACCTAAAACCAGTTGCTTAAAGAATCAAATTTTTTAAACAAATCAGCTATAACCCTTCTCAAATGTGGGGTTTTATAATAAAAAGAATAAAAAAAAAAAAGGAAAAAAAAGAAACTTATATAGTATCATCTTGAAGTAGAAGTGAAAAGTGCTTCTTCAAAGTCTTAATAAGAATGATCAAAAATATTTTTAAAAATTCCTTCAAAATTAAAGATGGAAACTAACCTGCTTTTCACAGATTTCTTCTTCCAACAATCTGGATGCATCCGCTTTTGTTGTTCAGCTAAATGCTTGCTTCATCAGCAATACACTACGTTCTTCTGTTTCATCTTCTTCCATCTGTCTCCAAGCATCACGCTAATTGCTCTATAAATAAATAAAAAAAAGATAAATAAAACTACCTGTTACAAATGTTCACTTCTAAATGTTACTAAGCTAATTGTTGTTTTGAGTTCCATAGATTAAAATGCCTAACCATTAAAGTGTCATAGTAATAAAAACTAATAATAACATTTCGTCTCCCAACTTTTCCAGGTATTGGTTAAATAGTGAAGTAGACATGGGTTTCTAGCCATGGTAGTTATCTAGTCTAGAGAAGGATAACACTAGATTCAAAACCAGCATCTGGAGTCTCATGTAGACTGATATCTTCACATCATTCTGGCAACTGGTTCAAAGCTTCATCAGTTCTTGCTTTCAAAGTGTTGTAGTAATAAAATAACTAAGATAACATTTAAATATCCATGCAGATCTTAATTAGTGACTGGCATTCACTTTTTTGTCATTAAAAGCAAAACTAAGACATTTTTAGCAGATATGACAGATGAAAGGTAAAAATCATTTCTATTCCCTACTTTTCCCAGATAAGCGCTAAAATAGTGGCGCAAGCAAGGGTCTCTATAGCTGTGGTGAGTATCCAAGTAGAAGAAAGATAACTCAAGATTCACAACCTCATTCTGGAAACTGGTTCAAAACTGCATCAGTCCTTGCCTTTAACTTTGACAGCACAAATTTATCAAGTGATAACCTGTTGTCTTGCCAGGGTACATCTGAGTGTATTCCAGTCTGTGTTTTCTGGCAAACAGCATGAATCCATTCATAGGACGCTTAGCTTTAGAGAATCAGGTTATTGCATTTTGCTTTCTTGGCTAGTTTCTCTTGGTTACGTCTTTCCAAATTCTCTTGCTCAAGGTCACGTCGTTGCTATAAAACCAAAACATTCAGTTTATAAGCGAGTCAAATTTGGTTAACGAGATTTTATTCATTTTTTATTATACAGGTTTTACTGTGATTGTCAATTTATGAAGGAATCTATATTAATAATTGGGAAGAGTTGATTGTCCGTCCTCCATAGATGATCAGTAATACAGAGCTACCGGGTATAATGTGCATACTTATTGAAGCCAGAGGTAATGTTTGAAAAATGTTTTTGTTTCTTGTGAGGAAAAAGGAGGTTCTCAATGAGCGTTGTCAAACAAACAATAACAGTGGGAAGCCCATGTTGCTGAAGACATAATAATTGAGAACCTCCTTTTTCCTCAAAAGAAACAAAACATTTCAACATCTACCTCTGGCTCAATAAGTAATGCACATATACCCGTAGTCTGTAATTACTGATCATCTATGGAGGACGGACAATCAAACTCTTCCAATTATTAATAGAGTCCTTCATAAATTGACAATCACAGTAAAAACCTGTATAAGTAAAAAAATGATAAAAATCTCGTTAACAATTTGACTCGCTAATAAACTGACGCTTTTGTTTTTATAGCAACGACGTGACCTTGAGGCAAGAGAATTGGAAAGACGTAAAGCAAGAGAGACCTAGCCAAGAGCAAAATGGCAATAAAGCCTGATTCTCCTAGAAGGCTAACGTCCTATGAATGGATCATGCTGTTGCAAGAAAACAGACTGAAGACACTCAGATGTACCCTGGCAAGAGCAACAGGTTAGTCCAACGTTGATAAATTTGTGCTGCAAAGTTAAAGGCAAGGAGATGCCAGTTTTGAACCATTTCCAGAATAGTTTGTGGAATCTTGAGTTATCTTTCTTCTACATGGATTACTCCCACAGCTATAGAGACCCTTGCTTGCGCCACTATTTTAGCGCTTTATCTGGGAATGTAGAATACGAAATGGAGATTTCTTACCTTCATCTGATCATATCTGCTAATAATGTCTTAGTTTTGCTTTTAATGACAAAAAGATGCATCACTAATGTAAGATCTGCATGGATAGTTTAAATGTTATTTAGTTATTTTATTAGCTAACAACACTTTTGAAGCAAGAATGATGAAGCTGTTGAACCAGTTCAGAAATGATGTTGAAGATTCAGTCTACATGAACTCCAGATGCTGGTTTTGATCTAGTGTTATCTTCTCCTAGACCTAGATAACTACCATGGTAGAAACCCATGTTCTTACTTCACTATTTAACCGCTACCTTGAAAAGTGGGAGACGAATGTTATTATTGTTTTATTATAGTGACCTTTAATGGTTAGGGCATTTTAAGTCTATTGGAACTCAAAACAACAATTAGCTTAGTACATTTAGAAGAGTGAACATTTGTACAAGGTAGTTTTATTTTTCTTTTTATATTTATTTATAGAGCATTAGCGTGAATGCTTGGAACAGATTGGAATAAGAAGATGAAAACAGAAGAACGGTAGTGTATTTGCTGATGAAGCAAGCATTTAGCTGAACAACAAAAGCGATGCATCAGATTGTGAAGAAGAAATCTGTGAAAAGCAGGTTAGTTTCCACTTTAAATTTTGAAGGAATTTTAAAAATATTTTTGATCTTCTTATTAGACTTGAAGAAGCACTTTTCACTTCTACTTCAAGATGATTATTAGTTATCTCTTTTTTTTTTTTTTTTTTTCATTCTTTTTATTATAAACCCCACATTTTGAAGAAGGGTTATAGCTGATTTGTTTAAAAATTGATTCTTTAAGCAACTGGTTTAGGTTGTTAATCTAACTTCTTTTTTTATTTTTTTTTTAGTATTCCATGATTTAGTCAGGAACCTGTTAAATCCATAATACTTAAAAGTATTAAATATCAATCGAATGAAATTTCATTTTCTACTAATACTAAAGGTTTTTTTTGTTCAATTCTTAGAATTCATAGTCCAGTGTTAAATCAACTCAAATATAATCTGAAAGATAAGTTGTGAGTGTTTTTTGGGTTTTTTTTCAGATTTAGGCAAGTTAAAGTATTATAAAAACCTCATGATTCTGTCATTCTCTTGTTCTTATGTATGGTATGATTTTATAGCATTCTTGCAATATCTGATCTATTAATGGTAGACAGGATACAAAATATTAAACATTATTTTATAATGAAACTTTTGTTTGTTGATAAGGGCCTACCTATCGGAAAGTTCAATTTAAAACTCTACAGTTCTATAAATTCAAAAATATTAAAAAAATAAAGTCTTGAATCTAGGATGAGTATTTAGCCTAAATATAGAGAAATGTTTGGTATAGGAGGGTTATATGGTATCTTTTTTAAACAAAAAGAAAGAAAAAGTATTACCCAATAATTTGCACATGATAAACTGTTAAAACTTAAAATCAATGGACCATGGAAAAAATTGATTTTGCTGTTTCAGTATTTTATTTTAATATTTCTATACCACTATACTAAAGTTGTGCTTTGTGTATGTGTGCGAATCACATTCAAATGGAAGTGTGGGGAACTGATTTCTTTTTGCCGGGTTATATTTACTTGACCTACAACATAGCTATATTATAACCTGTGAGGTCGAATTTACAGTTTCTGGAGGTCATCAGGATATCAGATTATTCTAGTCAGAGTGAGACAGACTTTGATATTGATATAAAATTTTTCTTAACCTTATAAATGTGAGAGAGATTATCAGAATCAGGTATTTCCATAACCATTAAATGTTGATGAATAAGTAGTGAACAAACTTTATATTTCAGAAGATGAACAACAAGAAATATTGTGTAGAAAAAGGCTCTGAACAAACTAATGAGAATTTTTGTTTAAAACTTTTTGTTGTATACTTTAAATGTCAATTCATAGTACTCTATCCATAGAATCTTGCTAAATATATTACTTAGAATTATTTCATTCAACATTTTTCCCTCATATTTTTCTTGCTACCACTATTAGTTTATCTTTTAATTAAAATCTTTGTTGGACGACATGTTGTGTTAATCCTCTAAGCCTTGAATTATTATTGGCTAATAATGAAATTTTCAATGATAATACAAATAATAAATCTGTTGTAACAATAACTTAATTTTTTAAATTTTTGACGTTTTATTATTTTAACTATTTGATACATTTACATCTTAACTCTCTGGTTACATGCAAGGTTGTCTGGGACATCATCCTACTGTTTGACTAAACTAATGTCTGCTAGCTTTCTATATGAATGGTTAAGACTAAGTTTGTTTTAGAGATTGTCAGCTTTTAGTTTATTTATATCTTCAGGATTTTTAGGGATCTTACAAGGAAATTACAGTATGCTTAACATTTGCTTTGAGATTTCATGATTTTGTAAATGTACATATTTTCTTCTTCCCATTTTGTATTATCAAAATATTTGCATATCATTTTCTATAATATTATTTTACAGCTCATTCCAAACATGAATTCTATCTTTGTCAGAAATTTCAGATTGAAACCAAGTGGTGAAAATTCCCATTCTTCCCACCAACCTAATTAAGGCAGCTACTGATCTCAAATCTACAATTCCATGTTACTGCCACAAGATGAAACTAGAACTGTTCTGTCAGAAGAGTGTGAATTTTTTGTTTTCCTCCTCCTTTTACCACTTATCATGTAGACACAGACTATATTTTGGACGACTGAACAGCAACAGATTCAAATCTTGGCATTTTTGTACAGAATAGCTTAATAGTCCCCGCAGACTACAAATTTAGTATTTCTATATTGGCTTTTAGTATTTCATTTAGTTTTTATTTAGATTCATTCACTCAGATAACACAGTTTCATTTAGCTAGTTATATCTTGAGAACCTTTTTTCATCGATGATTATTATATAGTATAAGTGTGTGTGTTATCTCTGTTTTTTTTTTATATCTTTGCAAATTTATTTTATTTTCTATATTTATTAAAAACGTACTATAACTTTTTACAAAAAAAATATTTTTCTATGTAAAAAAACAAAAAAACAAACATTCTAACAGATTTTTTATAAGATTCAAAATCAAGATCAACTATGTTAAAAAAATTCAATCATTTATTTTGAAAAAAAAAATATTTTTGAAAATTTTTATTATAAAAATTATTTCCTAAAAATAAATATTTTTTATTTCCTTGAAATTATAGTAAGCTGTAAAATTCAAGGTGTGTAATAGAGAAAATTTAGTTTGCATTTTTAACAAAACGTTGGTAATTTTAGAAACTGGAAACTTTCATAAAAAAAAAATTGCGCTGCTATAAAAACTATTTAACAATGTTGTTAAAGTTTTTTTTTCAATTTACCAATGCATTAGATACATGATTATTGTTACGTGTTTTTTATTTTTTAAAATTTTTTTTTTTATTGCTTCTGCAAATACGGTATATTTTATACATTGTTGAAAAAAATCAAACTTTTTACAGTGTGCCTTTTTGCAAAAGCGTGGTTTAAAGAGATGAATT